>JARHVA010000347.1:940000-1400000 GCA_037957365.1 Torreya grandis
AGAAGTATCACGTACATCTCTATAATTTAGACTTAGACATTATAATTAACTCCTTTATATTTATAATTAAACACTTAATTAAAGTGCTTTCACTATGTTCTATTTCATTATAACCAATAGTTCATAAATTCACATAACAAAATATGCACAATCATATATACAACTCAGCCAACTATATCGTAAAACTCTTATCGTATATAGTCTATTATAAACACATTTAAATACATTTATATATGAATATAATTAAGTATAACATTATGTCAAATACTTATGAGTATCCCATGTAGTATAAATCAAATTGAATACTTATCCATATTATATATATATATATATATATATATATTTATTTCAATGTCACATAGTCATATATTAACACAACTATCCTTATTCAAACATAATTGAATATAAAATGAGTATATGTATTTATGCTATCTCAGACTTTAAGTGTTCAACTTGTGTCCTCATTATGAAAATGAAAACACATACTACAGGTTTCAACATAATAAAAACTCAACAATAAAATTAAGTATAGACTCCTTAAACCTGATTTTCTCATATATATATATATATATATATATATATATATATATATATATATATATATATATATATATATATATATATATTCACATTATCGATTCATCTAATTGAGACTTTGTGAAACAAAGCAAAGCTTGTGTTATAATTGCCTAGATTTTCATGAAAATATATATATATATATATATATAAATAATTAATTAATTTTGGGTATTTCTATATTCTAGTTTCATAAGTGAAACAAAGCAAAGCTTGTGTTATAATTGCCTAGATTTTCATAAATTTATTCATTACAACCCAAAACATGTATTCATACCCTATATATGGGTTTAATTTACAAAGTCTAGCCTTGGGTTTATCATAAATGCAATCATTATACTTTATATGAAAATAGGAATGATTCACCATGCCCTATCCTAGGTAAATATGACCACCTTAACCTAGTTTAATATATAAACAAGCCATAGACATTTGCATGAAGAAAAAATAGTTCAACTATAGTTATAAAAGATTGAGTTTATCCTATGAACCATGTCGTTCCCTTTTGGGTCATGGTTAAAATATTCAATAAATGCAATGGTTTAATATTGAACTAAACATATTGTGCCATATTCACAATAGAGTCAAAAGGTATAAACTCATTTAACAAATAACCACCTCATATCTCCTTAGGGTTTTAATTTTGACCCTAACAAAACTCAAATTTCACCTCAATTTAGTATTTTAAATATCTCATAAATGACACACACAATTTAAGAATTTAGTATTGAATATATATATGGAAAATATATCAAACTTAAGGCCATTCAATCCAAGGTTTCAAGGTTATATGTTTGGTTTTATGGATGGGTAAGCCATCCACAGGGCCAAGCATTTAGCCATTTTTAAAAAAAATCATAATAATGAAATAACAAAACCCTTAAGAAATAATTACTATAATTCATCAATAATTCCACATAACATATATATGAATTTTAATAATGAAACCAACTAGGTAAATAAAACCAAATTGATAGTAACTAGAACCTTTTTCTCCAAATTTATCCAAGTCTATTGTTTCTCTCTGGTCTACATCATGTGTTGTATCCAAAAAACTTCTCTTTCCTACCTTTTTATTTGTCTGCATGCTTAACTCCATGCTAAAAGATTTCTTAATCACCTTGGAAAATTCAATGGTGAAACAACCACAAAAAAAATTGAAGTTGCATATCAGAGTATGTTTTATATGCATAACAAACCCAAACCTTGCTTGTTGAAGCAAGCAATACTCACTCAATGTACTCATGTACACTTAACTATAAAGGTTAACCTTAACTTGCTATGATAATAGTGGGTCACAACAATTCCAAAAATAGGGGAATTAAATAAAACATTGTCTTAATGGCAATCAAACATAATATCCAACATTCTAGACACACATAATAACCTGCTATCAAATAGAGTGCATACAGATTTAAGTTAAGACTCATGAGCATAAATAAGGGATACCATCTCTCATAGAAATTATCTTAATCAATTCATAAACATGCTTGTCATGGTCCAAATACATGGATGAAGATATAATCATGCCTTACTACATCATCTAATAGGTAATGGTATAGTGGCAGCCAATCCTTGAATTGTTATAATTGATTCCATATTGGTAAATAGCTAATGCAATACTAAAGATAAAGGGGAATCAAATGCCCCAAAGTACATATCAACCAAACACATACACTTCACAATATTGATTATATTTGATCAACCCTTGGTTTTATAAATTAAGGTATGTTAATCAATTAAACTTTCTTGCTTACATTAGTGTGTTTCATCCATACCTATAATCAGAATTTATTATGAACATGCAATAGATGAGGCATAATATTATCCACGATCAAGGTGTTTGACAAAGAAGTATTCCCAACTCCATTTTATATCATAATAGGTAAATTCAACATGATTTGGTAATTTTATTATCCATAAGGACATCTACAAAGTAACTATGCATACATCCATTTATCCATCATACCCAACATGGTAGAATAGTAGGGTTCTTATATGCACCAAATAGATTGTCCACTCATATAATAGTTTCCCTCAAGAACCAATTTATTAACCACATAAGCATCAAGGTTTACATATGGCTAGTAACCCATATCAATTTCATACCAACAACCATGCTTTCATAATGAAAAAATTCCAACCATTTGGGGATAAAACAATAGTCATATTCAACAATATAGTTAGGTAAGTGACAAAAATTATCATGTGGCAATTACCATTTACTTCACATTATAGGTGGTTTAAGATCACTTTCTTCATCCATGAACTAGCAATTTATTTAAAAATTAAGGTGTGCATATTCTTGTAACACCATCGACGTGTTGATACATCTGAGTCTCTATACTCCATATATAAATTACAATCACTAAAGAATAACTCCAACTTCTCGTGCTAGCATAGGAGTAGTTCCATTGTATATAAAAGAAAATGGATTATAAGCATATGAATATAGATCCAAAAGAAATAATTTGATATCTCTCAATAATTATCATTCAAATTAAGGTTTACAACTTACTAAAATATAAGCTAGCACAATCACATATACCTAACAGCACATAGGCAATTCCTTGCTTAAGTAAATCACTAGTCATGTTACCATGACAATTTATATCAAGAGAACATCAAGATATTCAACAAGATTATACAATTAAATGTTAATACACTAAGTGTGTCAACCAATAATAGGTTATTACCACAAGAATTATTAGCAATGTAGTATAATAATCAATCATGATAGCAATATGTTGTGTCACTATGGCATTGGCCAGGTATAATTGATTAATAGTCTAGGATAAAACCCAAGTTTATCAAAGGGATTGAATTTAGAACTAGAAGTGAACATCCATATAATGTCACACATTCAACATTATAAATTTATACTTCATTATCTCCAAAGGATCCCTATTCATGTACAATGTTATCATACCACAAATCCAAAAGTAACTAATATGAAAACCAAATAAAGTAATTATAATTGCATCACTAATCATACTACACATATTCATCATGAGATCATGTGCTAAGAAAGAATACACAACATGAAATAAAACATTACCAGTCACATCATACCTATACACAAAATCATCTAAGAATGGATCAGTAGGAACTAAGTAGACAAACCCTCCCAATCAGCCCTATGATCCCAACAATTGATGGCCCTCACCACCCCAACCATCGAGAAAGTTTTGAGAAAGTTGGATTATGAACTAATGGACATCACAACACAATAACATAAAACCAACAAAAGTACATGATCACCAACAAGGGTATACTCCCCATAATTATAAGGCTAGATAGAAAACACCACATATAATTTGACAATTATACGTAACTAGGTTAAAGGACCAACCACTAAAAATAGCCAAGTAGGATAATCAGGAAACTCAGCTATACCACAATCCCAAGGCCACAATTATGATTATAGTAATCAATCCAAACCATAAAAAATTATAAATCATAACTGATTCAAAACAAAATAGAGAACATAAAACATAGCCTACACATTCATCTTAAATTTTTAATAAATCTAACAAGTTCCAAAAAGCAATAATTAATGCAATAGTCATTCAAAACAACTAGAAATTTTAAAAACCAAGGATTGATAGAAAAGGTGTGGGGGATCATCATGAGGTGTCATGACCTCATATGATCCCTGGACATTAAAATCAGGTCATAATATTGAATGAGATAGCAAGTCAATTAAATAGTTTAAAACAAAATTGTAAACCCTCAAATAACATGGACAATCCCAGTCGAGCTTTGTCCAATTCTCATGGCTCGAGAATAATCAAGAATACAAAACTCTCATTCAAGCCACAACAATTTTAGTCATTTAAATTCATACATAGAAGGTCTTCACCCCAAGACACATTCATATGACTAATAAGTCAACTTATTTGAAGGGTCAGGAATAATCACTTTATCAAAGGGAAGGACCAGTCAATGCCTCACATACATAAATATATATTCCAATAGAATCCAATATTTAATGAACATAAAAATAGCCATGAATTCTTTCTAATTATGAACATATCTAAATATCTAGAATGTGTTAATCTATATACATATAAAACTAGCTAAAGGGGAGTTTTCTAGCCAAAGGGTGATTCAAAAAGGCCACATAAAACAACATACAATGAAATCTAAAATTCAAATGACATAAATCAATTATTTAATTCATGGGATATATATATATATATATATATATATATATATATATATATATATATATATATATATATATATATATATATATATATCACTAACAGAATCTCTGCCACAAGATTGAATATAACCCCAAAATTAGTTTTTGAAAATAGAGGATATAATAATAGTTGAATAAATTATTCTTGTAATAATTATATTCCCAAGTCAATTTTCTTTGATAAAATAATAATTACATATCAACAATATTTTTCCTAAATGAATTAAGGACCCAGGTTGAATTAGTTTGAATCTAAAAGTCTAAATTGATAATTAATTAATCTATTAAAATATTTAAACAAAAACCCAAGGTCAATTTTCCACAATGGAGGGATATATAGAAAACCATAACCAAGTCAAATGACATTAATATTAAATATACCTCTAGGTCATTTTATAAACATTTACTCCATGAATCAATTTTTACCAGGTATGCCATCACCTAGAATAGGGTAGGGTATCCATCAGGACATATATATTTAGGTGGTATATATTATATATGTAATAATACTACCATGGCCTAAGATCACTAGCTAAATCACAAGGTTAGCAAAGTTGAATTTATTCACTTTTAGGCACAAGAGTATACAATGTAGGTCATCCACACCATGGCATTCCTCAAAATAGATAGCTCAATAAAATCCATAAATGCCCAACCAAGCTAATCATGCCACAAGTTTAATAAGGGGTGAACCATAACATATACATAATAACATTAAAAGAACATGTAGTCCGCAAGTAATCATAATTCCTAGGTTTAATTTAACCAAGACATCATTTATAAAAGATGGATTGCTTGCTATGTTTCTCTAGTTGTAGTTTAATGTGCTTCAAGAATAATGGTATAAATGCATAATGGTTTTGATATCAGTCCTTTCCATTTAATAAAATAGCTAACTACAGTCTAGCAACTTACAAATCCATGCTAGAAAAAGGAGCCAAGTAATGCCACTTATCTCCCCCTACGTATTCCTTTCTTGATTTTTCCTACATTTTCTTTCTCCTATAATATATCTTATCCATGCATCCCCTCCATTCTCTTCTCTTCACTACATTTTTCTATTCCCTTTTACCTGCATTAATTTTTCTTTCTCGTACCCTACACCTTCCTTCCACTACACATATTACCTTCTCTATTTTTCCCTTTTATGTTTTCCTTCCTACATTTCATCTCCCCTGTCCATGCTTCTCCCCTTCATTTATTTCACTATACATGTCCCTCTATTCATTTATTTCCTATTGCCTACCATATGCCATCATTTTTTTCCTCTTCCCCAAAACCATCCTCCTTTCTTGATTTCTCTTTACTGTAATTTTTTTCTTGCTTGCCATACCAATGTTTTTTCCATCCCAATGCCATACTCTATTTTTTATAAAACAGCCTCCCTTCCTTTTCCATGTGACCTATGCCTCCTTTTCTCTTGTCATCACTTCATCCACACACCTACTTCTGACTTCTTTCCTTTCTCCATGCAACTCACCCCACTCCCCTAGCATACACCATACTCTCCCCAAAACTTTCACATTGATTACAGAGAGATAAATATCCCATAATGGAATTGACCCTTCCCCTCCCCATGTGACCTCCATGCTACCCCTCTGGAAATGGTCAATGATGGTCTTTACAAAGTTCAAGCCCATGAGCTAATAAAATAATAACCATAATTAATAGCAATTTACTAATGAAATATATATTATTTAAATTACTAGATAGATGTTTAGAGGCCACACCAAGATAAAGGAAATTAATAACAATAAAAATAATAAAGTAGATATTATCTAAAATGACTTTAGAACATTTAAAAATCTAATGACCAATCAATTAATAGAATATTAAAAATAAAAAAATAAAATAATATTAATATTAATAATAGATATTATTTTAGATGATATTAAATGTTTAAGAATCACAATGGCTGATTAACCCAACTATTAATAACTATAAGGTCACCAGAGTAATAAATCACATAGAAGGGGGAAGTGTCATAGGAACGTAGATCAGGTAGGTCCCTAGGGAGTCTAAATTAAGAGAGGTTGAGTTCCATAAAGATGAGGTGGAGAGGTGCACATGAGAGGGAGAGATTAATAAGTTTGATTGGATGGTTACAACACCAACAACACACAGGGATCATAAGAATATGATAGGACACAATAAGCAAAAAACAATAAGGCACAATTAAATACAACTACATAAATTCATGACATAGCCATCTAAAAGCATGACACAAAATAAGAATAACAAGTTACCTATCAAAACTCATCCAACTACTCAGAACTACTCCAATACCCCAAAATTTGATGCCAACATCCCACCTAACTCATATGCAACACCTATAACCACTGAGTGAATCCATCATCAATATTTGATCCAAAAATTGGTAAAAGGATAAATTAGTAATGAACTTTAATCAAGTATCAAATACATCAAATAACCCATATATCACTAATGTAGGATTATAACATGAGAAATACATCATCAATTATGACAATCATAAACATGATAATTATATTATTATAGTCAAACATCATAGCATTGAACTCAATACACAGTCTAGCTAAGTAAGGAAGCATATCAACCAATTATATACAATATATATTTATATTTAAATAGTCACATAAAGGTACATAAGGGTAAGATCATAACATCCTCCCCCTCTTAGAGAAGATTCATCTTGATAACTATATCAACAACCAAACACACAACTATCCCTGGGGACTATTGGCCAAATTTGGCCTATATATATAAACTCAACTAGATGGATCAATTATATAAGTTTTGACATGGTTTAATCAAGATGAACAGAGTTATTAATGAAGTGGATGATCAAAAAAATACTTTCATAAGTCTAGAGAGACCAAACCATCATGGCACATCATGTAGAAATGAATGGGTCAGATTAATTATGCATTTAATAAGTTAACCTAAGAGGCATCTTAGATATAAAAGATCACATGGACATGATGATTTTGGTCCCATAAATATTCTATATAAATTTTGTGTCTTGATGTTTTTCTATCTCAAGATACAAGTTTTCAAAGTTGAACTTGAAAAATGAGACATTCATGGGGACGCCAAAGAAAAGTTATGGCAAAAAGCTATTTTAATTCAAATGTTTTAAGATTAAACATGTAGATGAAAAGTGTCCAAATCATAAAATATCAATTCAAGATCCAATGGTTAGTGGTGGTCTAATGATTAAGTGGGTCCTAAAGATCTAATAGCACATGTTCGATCATGCATCAAAGATCAATGGTGAGCATCAAGTCAAAAGGTTAGTGGAACCAAGATTGAATGTATCGATGATAAGTGTCAAGATCTCAAGTACCTAAATGGAGATATAATGATGTATGGCGACTGGTAATTCTATTAGGTCCAAGTAGATTTATGGTGCATGATCCATAGTACAAAGGTGGATCAATGACAAGTAAGAGGTCAACAAGTCAACAAATCTTGAAGACAAATGAGTATTTGTCAAGTTTCAGACCATGACAACTTCCAAGTAAATCAATGGTATGTATTTGATCCATGCAAAGGTGGATTAATGGCAAGTGTGTAAGGTCAAAAATTTAGCATATCCTGAGGACCAATGTGGAGCTGATAGATGACACCATTTGAGAAGGCCTGAATTAAGATCAGTGGCTAAATTAAAAGTTAAAAGCTAAGGGACTTCAATGGAGAGAAAATTTGACTCAGGTTAAACCATTTTAAAGGATGTCATTGAATCTCAGTTGAGACCTATGTTAGAGGATCCAATGCATACAAACTCAATTTTCTTATGGTTTCAACATCATTTCATGAAGAGAGATCCTCACCTATTGTGGTTTCTCAATTCCCAAAGGGTTGAGAGGCATATAGATATATTTAGACCTAATATAGTTTAAGAATGATGTTATGTAGTTTGTAAGCTCTTCATGGATATTAACTATACGAAAACTAATAATTGGATTTGTTTTCAATCTATGGTAAATACTTATGTTCAAGTTTGGAGTATGGGTAGATATGTAGGAGTGTCTTGTCCTTCAACAAAGATATAGCTTTGACAAATAAGTACCTACAGCTACTAAAAGTAGACTTAAGCATGGATCTATCAATTTCATGAAAATGAGGACTTTTTCCTCATAATGAAATCAAGTAGAGATGGCATGGAAGATCAAATCAAAGGGATTCAGGGATTGGAGAGTATAGTGGATCATTTATTTCTTATCAAAGCCTTTTAGTTCTAATTAGATCAAAGATGGTTCAAAAATCAAGAGTGATGGTAGCTCAATTAATGATCTTATATGGTGTGCTCCCCCTCTCTCTCCCCTTTCTCATATATCTCTTATTCTTTTCCATTTTATAAGCTCTATGAATTTTGATAAGAAATTCTCCCTCATTTTTGGAAGAGAAAAGACTCTAATTTGATAAGGTTAGACCTTGTCAAAATTTGTATGAAAAATCTCTTGAAGAAATAAATAATTTCTTTACCTATTTATCACCTCTGAATTGTGTGTAGCAAAGCTTGTGTATGATGGCATTGTGAAGGAGAATCTTCCATGCCCATTGTCCTTCTTTATTTCTCATTTATAGGTGTCTTCAAGTTAGTTGCATGTCTAAACTAGTATTATTTCTAGCATTGATGCAAGCTCTCAGTGAGTCTTTGAACTCCTCTTTGCCTTCATTCATTACTTCTTGAACCTAGTTTATGAAACACTTATGCAACTAGTTAGTTTTGTGAGATTGTGTGAGCTAGCATTGTCTTATGCTTCCTCAGTGTTTCTTTCATGTTTATGTGAGTTCTCATTTCAATTTGGTGCATCACCAAGTTAAATTTATTATGAGCCCTTTACCCCTTTTATAACCCTTTTCTCATTAGTAACATTAGTTTAGGTGATCCATCAAGAGTAAGTTGTCCTTCTCCAAAGGTCCAACCCCACCATAGGTGACCCATAGCCTGGGGTTATTCTCATAGTGTAGCTCAATTTTAAAGAGCCTAAATAACCCTCTTCAAGGGTGAAAATTTATGCTAAAATAGTTTATGTCATGCCCAATGGGACATAATTCAAATAAGATTGGTCAAAGTTTGATGCTGGTTTGATCAATTTGTAGCAGTTGCTTCTAAACAATAGCATTTGGTGACTCCAAAAGAAGATTTAACATTTTAGTAGCAAAGTGGTGACTACATCTCATGCCAAAGGTGACTACAAGGTCATCTTTTAGAGGTATTCCCTTTGAATTTATTAAATTGCCTTTAAACTTAGTCAAAAGGTTAAGGTTTGCTAATACACACCCATATAAAAGAAACTTTGTTCCTAAGTCAATTCTAAGCCCTACCCCTATAAGAATATCTTTTTTAAACCCTTTCATTGCCATATCAACCTCTATAGCTTTTCCTTTGTTGTTTTTTAATGGCCAAAGTCCTTTGGACCTCCCTCAATATGATCCTATTCTAGTAGTAGCTCTTAAAATCATCCCTTATTTTACTGGAGACCAAGCTATAACCCTTCCTAAGCACCTCATGGATGTAGCTAATTTTTAAAATATTCATAATGTCAATGAGGAAAATGTAAAAATTAGGTTATTATCCAAATCTTTCAAAGGTAAATCCCTATATTAGTATAGAATCCTTGTTGTTAATTCCATTACCACATGGGATCAGTTAGGAGATGCATTGTGTAAGATATTTGAAGATAAAAGTGACCATTTATTACTTACAGAGTAATTAACCATAATTCAAAGAGCCCCTCATGAATTTATGAAAGACTTCAATACAAGGTGCATACTCCTTGAGATCAAGTTATGGCTCAGTTACTTAATCAGGTAGAGTATAATTAAGTAGATAAATTGGATAGGGAATACTTAAGTAGGTAAAACAAACATGAAATCCTTAATGGTATAGATTTATTACATACATAACATGATTTCTAAACTCATTTCTCATTCTATCATCTGATCCTAAAATTTTAAAAACTAAGTATTAACTAGAATGGAATTTTAAAAACTAAATTCTAAATAGTAACTCTTATAGCTCTGTAATCAATTTTAGAAGATGTTGAGTGGCCCTAATTTATTATATTTAGTAAAATAAATTTAGAGTATAAGAATATTTATATTCTTACACTTAACATTTATTTTACTAAATATATGCTTGAAAAAATAACACCCTCTAATTTCAAAAAAACCACAAAAATATATGCCCTTCGTAAGTCTAATTACAACAAAAAAAAATACATGCCTCTTAAAGGGCGTACACCCTTTGTAAAGAGCATACATCCTATGCAAAGGATATACGCCCTTTGAAAGGGGTGTGTGTCCTTTGTCTAAAGGGCATATACCCTTTGTAAAGGGTGTACACCCTTTGGACTATAAAGGGTATATGCCCTTTGGGGTCAGGACTGACCCTTTCATAATTTTGCTTTGGTTTTTTTTTAAGGGCATACACCCTTTACAGAAAATGATTTGTATTTTTAATTGTATCATGGTTTTTATCCCTCAACTTTGTGCATCTATCCTAATAATATATATTATTTTAGATACTACTAAATATTTAAGAATCATAATGGCTAGTTACCATTAATAACTATAAGGTCACTAGATTAATAAATCAAATGAAGGGGGGAAGTGTCATGGGAAGGTAGGTATAGGTATGTCCCTAGGGAGTCTGAGTTAAGTAAGGGTGAGATCCATAAAGATGGGTTGGTGAGTTGTATATGTGAGGGAGAGAATAAGAAGTCCAAGTAGACAGTTACAACACCAGCAACACGTAGGGATCATAAGAATATGATAGGACACAAAAAGTAAAAAGCAACAAGGCACAATCAAATATGACTTTACATATACATGACATAGATGTCTAAAAGTATGACATAAAATAATAATCCCAAGTTACCTTTAAAAACTAATCCAACTCATCCAACTACTTAGAACCATTTTGATAACCCAAAATTTGATGTTAGCATCCCATCGAGCTCATACACAACACCTACAACCATCAAGTGAATCCATTAGCAGTATCTGATCTAAAAATTGATAAAATGATAAATCAGTAAAGGACTATAATCAAGTATCAAATACATCAAATAATCCATATATCACCAATACAGGATTATAACATGATAAATACATCATCAAGTACAAAAATCATAAACATGATAATCACATTACTGTAGTCAAACATCACAACATCAAACTCAATACATAGTCCAGCTAAGTAAGGGAGCATAGAAACTAGCTATACAAAATATATATTGATGTTAACATAGTCACATCAAGGTGCACAAGGGTGGGATCATAATAAATGGCTAACTCCATGCATGTAAAATAACTCATAGATGACTAATAGTTACCTATGTTTTCTCATGTAAAAATCCCAAACTCTATGATTTTTTGCATAATAGCTTGTTAACACAGGTCAACACCTAATTTAAAACCCTAATATTGAACCTTCTCCTAATTAATCAATAAAATAATCCCTTTTTATTTACAATGCAAGTCAATAAAACCATTAATTATACAATAACCATTATAATCATTGACTTCACTAAAGTCCTTCAAACTTTATAATATCAATTATAATGTCCACTTAGCATAGGTTATTAATAATTCCATCAACTTTTTAAAAATAATTGAATTATTATTAAGAATAATAAACCTCTAAATATTATGTGTAACATCATTGATTCCAAATAGTAATATAGACTAAGCATGATAATATTAATCACCTTCACACACAAATCAAACAAGTAATAGAGTCCCTTCTATTTTAGAGAAAATTCACTTATATTCTTTGGAAGAAGGAGAAAAGAAACTTGAGAAGGGTATGGTTATTAGAACCTAGTATGTTGGGTGCAAGTTGATCCAGACAGTTATAGATGATCCTCTTTGGCTTGGGAAGAATGACCTATAAATAAAAAAGCACTCAAATAAATGGTTGATTAGTTGGGTAGTTGGGTGGATTGCCTAGCATAAGCTAGATCCAAGAAGCTTCCTAGGAGGCTGTCAATCCATGCTTTTAAACAATTAAGTTTAGAAATCAAAAGATAAAGTACTTACATAAATAAAAAAAGATATTGAAATGAAATACAAAAAGTGCTTGATAAATAAATAGATGAATTTGACTAATTATATCAATAAGAAGATTGATACTAATGTTAAATGAATCATTTATGGTCTAGAAAATAGGGTGAGGTTATGTGGTCAGGTAGAGGGAAAGAAAGTTGGATTTGGTTGGGGTCTAGTGGGTGAAAATAGTTTATTATTATTTTGTCACATAGTGACCATCTATGGTTGGATGTGACCATCGGTGGTCAGTTTGATCATCGATGGTTGGTGACCGTTAGTGGTTGGGATAGACTATCGGTAGTTAGGATGACCATCGATGGTTACTATGCTTTTGGTCTGGTTTAAGAAATTGGTCTGACAAGGTTACAAAATGAAATTTTAGAAAGTGGGTTTTGAGCTAGGTTGATTATAAAATAGAAACAAAGTAAATAATTACTAAAAATAGATACTTAACTTACTGGTTGTTGATCTAAAGAATGGTTGAAGTGATTAGCTGATAAACTCATTGATGGAGTCTAGAGCAATTTTGGTAGAGTAACGGTACATGGTTATTGATCAATGGATGGTAGCACTTTGGATCTCTATTGCACTTGTTGGTTTATTGGTTCACTAGAAGAATACCTACAAAAGCACTAATTCTAGAGAGCTCTAATTCTATATGTGGATGATAATTTCACCTCCTACTCCTCTCTTTTTATAGTAAAATGGGAGATGTGGAAGTGTAGGTTTAAGAAGAGGTTTAACTTGTCTAAATTTAGTATATTGATCTATGAGTAGATCAGGCAAGCTAATTATAAAAAATCAAGATGGAGTTAAAGTTGGAGTTAGGTGTTTAGGTAGTTGTAACTCAACCATCAGTAGTTAGGCCCAACCATCGATGGTTAGGGTGACCATTAGTGGTTGAGGGTTAAATGTTAAGTTCGGTCAAGGTGGGTTAGTGATCTAGTTTAGCTAGTCAGCTAACTAGACTCAGGTTTGTGGTTAAAGGGTTGGAGGATGGTCCTAAGGGGTTCTAAGGTGGTCTAGGAGTGTTTTAACATCTAGAACTATTATGTGTGGTTTTTTAGTGTCTATATTTTACCCCTTTTTATTATGAAGTTTGCATCAATAAGCTGTAAAATAAAAATGGATTGAGGGTTGAAGGTTCGATTACCCTGAGCATGAGAGAAGGAGTTCCCCCTCAAACTAGGTATTGATGAGGTGAAATAGAATTAGGTGTGGGTCTGATAAATGGTTAAGTTGGTTTTTAGGTGGGTGGTAGTTTGGGCACTAGAGTGCAAACATGTACACAAAGTATGACCAAGTGTGATAGCTAAGATCATGCATTGAGTAGGTTGTCATAGTTTGTAAAAATTAAGGTTGGTACTAGAAATATAGGTGACAAGTAGACCATATGACTATATGTGACGGTAGGGTTACACTTTTAAACTTGAGTCTTCTAAACAAGGTTAGTGTTCTCATGGGTATCCAAAGTAAGAAGTGATCTTAGGAAGACACAAATTGGTCAGGTGTACAGTAGCACAAGTTCAAAAAAATATTCAATATGGTCATTTAGTAGGTGCAATCAAAAGGACCAAATTAAGGTCATCATAAAATGTGTGCTAGTTAGGCCAAAATGAAAATTAGTAAGGTTGATTTGGTGTAGTTGTGTTTGTCAAAGAAGGTAATCTCCTATGGTGGTGATCCAAAACTCAAAAGTTATGGTTGAAGAATATTTCAAGAAAACACAATTAATAATGTTATCTCTGAGAAGAGATGTTTTATTTCTCAAAATTATAGATATAAACATATGCCTATCTCTGGAAAGAGATGTCTGCTTTCCTTTTTAGGCTACATCTATATTTATACATACTTTTAAGGTAGGATGAGGATATTTAAGGTCACCAATCTCGAGGTAGATGAAGTGGTTTGACTTCTATGATTTACAACAACACAAAATTCAAGAAATTACTATTTTTAGAAACTTTTTATTTTTAGACTACATTATTAAAATTGAAATTGTGGGCACTTCTATTGGGTTTTTAGGGGTCAAAAACCATTGAGAATAGCTCATATCATCTCATTACTTTCCCTTCATTCTTATATTTCCAATGGTTTAAATGGGGAGTCAAATAGAGTTATGGTTTAAAAGTTATGGCTCTTAGAAGTTTTGACACCAATTGGGGTAGAACCATCACCCATATTGTCACCTGAAGTGTCATCTGGATCAGGTGGGAACTTGGCTTGGTGTTGTGTTCAAAATTTGGTTGAAAATTGGTTTATGTGGAAGGAAAAATCCAAAATAAGGTGACCATCAATGGTCAAGGTGAACCATCGGTGGTTATGTGTCAACCCTAAAAGGGTGAAGACAAAAGAGACATGACAAGTTTTAATCATTCATTATGAAATTTGACCCATGATGATTATATTTTTGGCATTTTATGATAAAAAATGGTTACATTATGGTGATAATTATTAATTGGGTGAGGTGGATTAAGGTGACCAAGCTTTGACACAATAAGGATGCAGTGTGGATGGGGGTGAGCATGAGGCCAAGTGGTGGTTCCCAGGGTTCCTCCTTAATGGTAGTTAAGGAATGAGGTAGGTATTGTATTGAATTGGTGGATTAGTTTCAATGTGTTAAATTTAATTTGGTTGGAATTTTTTTTTTTTAGTAAGTTATTGGTTTATTTGACTTAGGTTTAAGTGTTTGGTAGTTTTGTGGTTAAAATTGGTAAGTTAGAGTTAAATTAGAAGAATAGGGTAGAAAAGGGAGGGTAGAGATAGGCATAGGTAGAAATTATTAGGTTTTAATGGTGTTTGGATAGGTAAATTTGGATGGTAGGGTTAGGTTTGATTGTTAATGGTCACTTTATAGTGACCGTTGATAGTCATTTTTTACCATCAACAATCATTACCAACCATCAGCAGTTGATAGATGACCTCCGATGGTCACTATGTGGTGACTATCGATGGTTAGTCTCCTAACCATTGGCAATCACCCTGACCATCGATGCTCAACATGAATATAGATGTGGTTCAAAGGTTTGTTGAATGGTTAAGGTTAAAGTTGATAGATTTTTGGTGAAGGTTAAGGTTCATTGTTATGGTTAATGTAACATAGGTGAATGTGATAGGTTAAAGGTAAAGTGTGATAGGATATAGGTAAATATCAAGGTTAATAGGTAATAGGTAATTGAATTTGATAGGTAATGTTTTATAGGTTTATTTTTGAGGTTTATAGGTTGATTTTTTAGGTTTTAGATAAGATAGGTTAAGGGTTTTGCTTTGTAGATAAGTTGTAGGTATAGGTCATAGTAGGAAAATGAAATGAGTTAAATAGATTATAATAGGAGGTAGGTAGAAAATGTTGAGTTCATAGGCAAAATATGTCAGTATACTAAGGTTCTTCCTATCAAACCTTGTAAGTGCATTAGAGGATATACATGAGAGATCAAGTGCCCTAGATATTCGATGAGATTAAGAGAGGTATAACTAAAGATGATTGGGATCGTATGGAGGTTGTGGATCCTATTGGTATGAGGTATTATTAGCATGTACCTCAAGATGCAGATATGATGGTGGCACTCATAGAGAGATGGGATCCTATCACTAATACCTTCTTATTGCCTACAGGCGAGATGACCATCTTCCCTGAGAACATCCATAGGATCATATGGCTACCCATACAATGGAGTCAATCTACCATATTGAGAGGGATTAGTGGGATGATTTTATGGAGCTCTTATATGGAGATGACATGGATAATTATTAGGTGGCACTCTGAAGGGTTTCATTACACACCATTATATCAGAGGGATAGGGATGTGAGGTGGATGTTGACTATGATGATGATAGTGGTTATCTATTACATGTTGCCTGATTCAACTAGTGGGAAATTCCTTTATTTATTATTGGGGATGTTCATGGAGATGTTTTTGGGTCACACAATGTTTGCATGGGAACTTATGCTATTGGTTCATATTTATCAAGAGTCATGGGAATTCTAAGCCCACAAGAAATATGGTATCAATGTCAAGTTTGTTCTACATTACTCATCCTATGAGCACATTCAAGTGTTAAGACTGATGGGGCTATTGTGGGAGGGTTATGCTCAAATGGATCTTAGGGTAGTTTTCACAAGGTGGAGAGGAGATATACCCTCTTATGACTAGGAGGAGGGATATGTGACATGGATTGGTACAGGGACTAGTTAGATGCCTTGGTTTTTGGAAATGTGATATGGAGACCATACATTAGGTTTCCATGATGGGTGCACTATGTGAGACACACACTACCTCTATAGATTTATAGGTGGATATATAGTAGATGAGACCATGAGATAGAGATCATTCCATTTGATAGGGTACAAAGGTAATTTGGCCTTATTCAGGATACACCTAGGGTGTTCCCATGATACAAGAGGGAGGATGCAAAGTTTCCACTACCTGCTCCATAGACAGTCCACAATTTTATTGATCAAGATATTTTTTGGCTAGGATTGATGTGGATGATGTAGGTTTTGTAGATGGCTATCCTATATGGTACTACACATACTATGTTGCAGTTGATATTGGTCCTGATGATGGTGGCCAATAGGCCATGGATGTTGATGCAATGGGAGGTGGAGGTCAACAAGTGGGAGTTGGTGTTTTGGATATATAGGTAATGACTACTAAGAGGGACCAAGCACAAGCAGTTCTAGCCATAGGTTAGGCATATTAAGTAGTGGCACAGGCATCAATGGTAGTAGTATAGGGTCATTTAGTCATTGCTACAAATGAGAGAGATCAAGTGAGGGTTTAAATAGACTTGGTGATGTATGAGAGAGACTCTCTCTAGAAAGCATGAGGTGGAGTACCAATAGTTATAGGAAAATTAGGGATGATTTCTATGTAGAGATACATAGTGACTATGGAGGAGCTATGGTACTATGAGGCCTTGGTATTTAGGTGTTGTCTAGACAAGCCTCGATGGGGGGAGTACAGGGTTGGGATGATGGGAGGCATAGGTAAAATGATACTAGGTTATTAGATTGCTTATGTAGGAGGGCTAGTAGGTGCAAGCGGATAGGCTCCAAGAGGTGGTGGTGTTCTAGGAAGTAGTGGTGCCTCTAGATCTTAGAATTTTTATGAGAGATTATGTATTTTGATATGACATATGATTTTGATACCATCTTATGACCCGATTTAGAGAGATGTATATTTTTTATAGATATATATATTTGTATACACGATGATGATTATTTATGATATATAGATGTGATCCTTTGCTTATGGTTCATGGTTTTGATGTTTATGTTGATTATTGATGATGTTATAATGATTATGGTTATGTTTATGATGATGTGGATGTGGATGTGGACTCACCTAGTTAGGCATGCAATGATATGGATTTTGATTCATGTGTATGATGATGTTTGGTTTTGGATTGATACTATCTTATGCAATTATGATATGCTTTGTTGGACATGGCTATGATAATCTTGATATGATTATGTGATGATAATGTGATGTTGTTGATGATTAGGATGATGGTTATGATATTTATGATTATGGTTCTTGATGATGTTTGTTTATGGAAGTGACGATTTAATTTCATGTTTGACATGATCATGTTTATGACATTGATGTGATTATGGTGTTCATGCTAAAATTTAATGAGTATAGGCTTTCTCATTTAGATTTAGACATGTGGTGAATATGGTTTATGTGATTATTATTCATGGATGATTTATGTTATGATGTTGACATGATGATATTGTTATGCATTTTGATGATGATATTATGTGATGTGGTTATTATTATGGTCATTTTGTTTAAATTAAGGTGAAAAGTAAGTTAAATAATAAAACTAGATGTGAGAAAGAAGAGATATCAAGAGACAAATGTCTAAGTGAATATATCCACCAGATAAGAAGAGGGTACAATGCTTCTTCTATGGTAAGGACTAAAACAAATTGAAGTTGAATCAACTTAAGTAACATAAGCCCTTAGAATGCTTTGCATTAGCATTTGTTAGTTGGTTAAAAAGGTGTCCTGATCACTTTATGTCAAGTGATGATCTGTAAACTAAAAAATACAAGTGTATTACATTTGAAAATCACTTGTTCATGTTTATGAGATCCTTCAAATTTTCACTTTCTTGTGTTTAATTTTGCATAAAGAAAGTAAAATCAGAATTAAAATGAAGATTAGAATGCAATAATAATTAGAGATAATCAAAGATAACACTAGCAAGTTGATAACGGAGTTTGGATTCAATAGCCTACATCTCCGGGTCCGTTCCAAGTGAGGACCATTCTATTAAAATGCAGCAACAAATGGCTTCAAAACCTTTACAAATCTTCAATTTCACCTTCTCTGATCTTTATATGCTTGCAAATATTTCTCTTAGATTTGAAAACAAGATCCCAAGGCCGTACAAGGCAAAAACAAGGCTCTAATCCTCTTAATTTTATTTACATAGTCAGAAATCCATGTCAAAACAAGTAAAAACAACTCCCTTTCATAACATTTCAGCCACTGTGGCTGAAGCGGTTAAAGCTATTCAATTTTGGGCAGCAAGTTAGGGGTTCAAACCTCCTCCCACCTTTCTAGGTACCTTGACTGAGTATGAATCGGCCTCTCCTTGTTGGGCGTGCTCAGGCTCTCCTCCCTAAGCACCAAGCATGTAGTTTAAACACTTTGACTTCTTCTTCCCTCCTTTTTGGTGCCTTAGACTTTGAAATTTTCCTTGGGTGGCATGATAGACATGGCACCTTTAATACATTTGAATTTATCAAATATCTTGTGCATAAAAAAAACACCTAACCAATATTTTTTTGCCCTCTAATTATTTTCCATGTGTCAAATGGAGATTGGTCCACTTGGCATTCCTCAACTATGCCACGTCACTTACGACACCAAATTTTTACTTGTTGAACCAAAACTTTAGCTGCCTATAACTTTTGCATACGGTCTCTGTTTTGCAAAATGCAAAAAGCATCAGAAAGCTCTCGATGATTAATATAATGTGAAATTACTTTGAACTAAATTTGAAGACTTCAAAAAATATAACGGTACATGGATCCACCTAGATCATTCCTCCCCACTGGGAACTTTTGGACCTCCGAAAGTTGAAATTAATTGGTAATGAGGTGAGGGTATTATTCCCTCACCTTTCTAACTTCCATCCATATAGCCTTGCTTGGGTGCATCCCTTTGAGACCAACACAAAGATATTCAACATTACCTCTTCGTGAAGTCCACATATTCCTGTCAAGTATAGTATCTTCCTGCAATTATGTTAGATATTCAAGAGAAAAATCATCAATGGAAGGAATGGATACACTTTCATCATGATCAATGATCATTGGAGGCTCATACAATTTTAAATTTTCCACATTTACAACTGAATAAATATGCATGTAAGATGGTAAATCTAATTGGAAAGCATTTGTGCCAATTTTTTCGTTATCTAAAAAGGACCATACTGGATTGGTTTCAACTTTTTACCTTCACCTATCAGTCTTTCCTTACTAATGTGAAGCCATACCATATCACCTACAACAAATTGGTGTTTAATACGATGTTTGTCATGCCTGGCTTTGTACTTGGCTTGACTTTTCTCCAATTGAGTACAAACAGTCTAATGAATGAGCTATATTTGTTCAATGAACTTCTTGGCTCGAATGGCTTCTTTTGGTTCACCAGCAGCTGTATCCTATCCATATCAAACATCTAGAGGAGATTTAGGCAAGTATCCATAACAAACTTCAAAAGGAAATTTCATAGTAGAAGAATGAAGTGCTTGGTTATATGCATGTTGTATGTAACACAATTGTTCATCCCATAACTTTGGATTTTTATTGCTATAACCCCTAAGCAAATGTACCACAGTGCATTTCACAACCTCTGTTTGTCTGTCAGTTTGTGGATGAAATGCAGTGCTCTTTTTTAATTTAGTGTCTATTAGTCCTAGCAAAGTTGACCAAAACTCCCCAATAAATCGAGAATCCCAATCAAAAATAATTGAAGAAGGCAAACAAAAATGAACCCATACATGTTTAAAGAACAAATATGCAGTGCCTTCACCAGTAATCTGCTTAGTGCAAGGAATCAAAACACACATTTTGCTAAATCTATCCACAACTACATATAAATAGCCATGTTTTCTTTGTGTCATAGGCAATCCCCCCACAAAATCCATAGAGATACTTTCCCAGGGGCGAGTAGGAATAGGTAGAGGAGTGTAAAGTCCCAATTTCGTGTTACTTGGTTTACTTGTGGCACAAAGAGTACATCCCCTTATATATTTAGCAACATTTTCCTACATACAAGACCAATAACAATACATTTTCAAATGTGCAACCATTTTAGCAACTCCAAAATGACCAAATATAAGAGAAGTATGTGCTTCTCTAATCATGTGCACCCTCTCATTTTGAGGGTTACATAGTTCACCCAAATGATACAAAACATCATTGTGTACATGATAGTCCAATTCTTCTACTTGTCTACTACTCATCAAGTCTTTATAAAGATCCTGAAAATCAAGATCATTCACATATTTGTTCTTTATAACTTTCATGAGACAAAGAACCATGTTGTAAAAGAATAGATGCAACAACCATAGGAGGCCTAGATAGCATATCTGCAACCTTATTCTGAATTCCTTTTTTATACTTGATCACAAGATGAAATTGTTGTAAGAAACCCATCCAATGAAAATGTATAAATTTTTGTAGCTTAGTTTTTTGATTGGAGATACTGTAAGGGCTGATGATCTGTATGTATTATTGTTTCTTTGCCCATTAAATAATGATTCCATTTTTTAACACTTTGAACCAACGCATACAATTCCTTATCATAAGTTGGATATTTTCTTACTGCACTTGTAAAGGTTTCAGAATGATAACAAATTGGTTTCTTACCTTGCATTAAAATAGCTCCCATAACATACTCACTTGCATCCGTCTCGATCTCAAATGGTTGTTGTATATAAGAAAGTGCCAAGACTGGAGCAGTACTTATCTTTTCTTTCAAAGTATTGAAGGCTTTTTGATGTTTGCCTCCCCACTAAAAGACCTATTTCACACTTGTCAAAGAATGCAAAGGTGATGCAATATATGAAAATTGAGCAATAAACTTCCTCCAAAACTGTACTTCACCAAGAAAACTCCTAACCTCAGTTGTGTTAGTGGGTGTAGGCCAATTAACAATAACTACCACTTTTGCAGGATCAATTTTCAATTTACCATGTCCTACGATGTAACCCAAGTATATCAAAGAGGTCTTGCCAAATTCACATTTTGAAATTTTTAGATAAAGCTTTCCCTTCGTAATGCATCCATGACTTTCTTAATGTGGATCACATGCTCTTCCCATGACTTGATGAAAATCAATATATCATCTAAGTAGACTATAACAAAAACATCAAGGAACTGTCTAAAAACATCATTCATCAATCTCATGAATGTAGCTGGGGCATTACACAACCCGAAAGGCATAACAAGCCATTCAAACAATCCCTGTTTTGTCTTAAAGGCAGTTTTCCATACATCACCTTCATTCATTCTTTCTTGATGATATCCACTTCTCAAATCCAGCTTAGTGAAATAAATAACATGTTTTAATTGATCCAACAAATCATCTATATGAGGAAGAGGGTAATGATTCTTAATAGTAATTTTGTTTAAAGCATGAAAATCAACACACATTCGCCAAGTGCCATCTTTCTTTGGCACCAAAATAATTGGCGAACCAATAGGAGATGAACTTAGATGAATAACACCTCTATCCAATAGATCTATTACCTATTTCTTGATTTCCTCATTTTCCACCACTGATAACCAGTACATGCCAATGTTAGGGAGAGGAGAATCCTACAATAGCTGAATTTCATGTTGAACTCCCCTTTTAGGGGGTAAGCCCTTAGGATCATGAAATACATCATCATAAGTAGAAATGATTTCAATCAATTCATTCTTGTGTCTAGGATCACACTTTTCCAAAGCTTGAGAATATTCTTTTTCCTTAGACTTAATCAACATGAGACAAAAAGTCTTGCTTGAATTAACTAGTCTTTTCATTTGCCCTGCTGTAACCAAGGAAAGACTTGTTCTAATGTGATGTGCTCTAACTATATATTCAATGCCATCCTTAACAAGCAAGTACTTATTTTCCTCTCTATAGAAGATTGCTTTTCTATCATAAAGATATGGGCTTCCCAAAACAATCCCACATATGTCTAATGGAACAACATCCAACTCAACCTCATCTACGAACTTGGATGTGATGGCAAACCTTAGCCTACAAGTTTGTGAGACTTGTAGCTTTTCATTGTCACACACCCAACCTAGTGGATAAGGCTTCGGATGGGGATTGGTTTTTAAGCCTAGCTTCTTAACAACCTCTTCAAAAATTAAATTTGCTTGTGAACCACTATCAAATATAGTGTCAATCTTAGTTTGCTTTAAAACAACTCTAATGTGGAACAATTCATTTCTTTTCTTATCAACATGCACAGAATTTTGTCTAGAATAAGATGCATCATTTGATGACTTAGTACTAGAAACTAAAAGAGAAAAATCATTATGTAAATCCATAGCTGTGATCTTAGTTTCATCACTTGAATCTGATCCTAAGTCCTGAACCATAGCATTAGCCTTCTTTTCTTTCTTTTGATACTTCTTAGGCCTTAACTCAGGATGTAATTTCCAACACTTAGACTCATCATGATTTTTCTTCCAATGATTACAAAATGGTTTTCCTTCTTTTTTAACAGTATAAGTGGATTTATGTTTACCCTTTCTTGATGATCTTTCCCCATTGGATTGCTTAACATTAGATTGCTTACTTTTTACTTTAGGAAAAGATTCTTTTGATATTTTTCCTCTAGCCTCTAAATGAGTGGCTTGAACACATACTGCATCTAAATTAGTGGGATTGAACATAAGAATCATATGTCTTAAGTAACTATGCAACCCACCTATCTATTTTAGTAGTGTTTCCTATGTGTATAGAGGAACATTCAAAAGTAAAGCTTTTTTTCTAAAATCTTGTGTATAATCTCAAACACTTTGGCCTTTTAATTGACTAAAACTTTGCCAATCCATCATGGCTTGTTGCATATAGCCTAAACGATAGAATTGTTTTCTGAGTTCTTTAATAAATTCATTCCAAGTAGAAATTGAGTTACCTTTTTGAAGCTTAGCTTCCTTCAACTTACTCTCCCACCAAATGAGAGTTGTACCTCCCATACGAAGAGTAGCCAAATGAATTTTTGACTCATCCCCTGCAATCTTTTGGACCTTGCAATAAACTTCAATTTGCTTGACCCAATTATCCAACTTTTTGGCATTAAATTTGCCATTAAACATTGGTAATTCAAACTTAATATCCAATTTTAGTGAAGGGAGAGATTCCAAAGTTTTTTTACCGTCATCCGATGGAGAAGGTTTTTCGGTTTCTTTACCTTTTGATTCTCATGAATCACCTTGTTTTTCATTCTCAGATTTCCTTTGTTTGTCATGGTATAGTTCCTCAACCATGCTTCTCATGTCCATGAAAGCTCGACGGAAAGCTTGTTCAGACTCCATCTCTTCTTCGGCCATCCTTGAAGCACACCTTGAAATATAGTTCCAATCTTAGTTTGCTTTGAAATAACTCTAATGTGGAGCAATTCATTTCTTTTCTTATCAACATGTACAGAATCCTATCTAGAAGAAAATGCATCATTTGATGACTTAGTGCTAGAAACTGAAAGAGAAAAATCATTATGTAAATCCATAGCTGTGATCTTAGTTTCATCACCTGAATCTGATCCTAAGTCCTGAACCATAGCATTAGCCTTCTTTTCTTTCTTTTGATACTTCTTAGGCCTTAGCTCAGGATGTAATTTCCAACACTTAGACTCATCATGATTTTTCTTGCAATGATTACAAAATGGTTTTCCTTCTTTTTTAACAGTATAAGTGGATTTATGTTTACCCTTTCTTGATGATCTTTCCCCTTTGGATTGATTAACATTAGATTGCTTACTTTTTACTTTAGGAAAAGATTCTTTTGATTGTTTTCCTCTAGCCTCTAAATGAGTGGCTTGAACACATACTGCATCTAAATTAGTGGGATTGAACATAAGAATCATATGTCTTAAGTAACTATGCAACCCACCTATCTATTTTAGTAGTGTTTCCTATGTGTATAGAGGAACATTCAAAAGTAAAGATTTTTTCCTAAAATCTTGTGTATAATCTTGAACACTTTGGCCTTTTCCTTGTCTGAAACTTTGCCAATCCATCATGGCTTGTTGCATATAGCCTAAAGGATAGAATTGCTTTCTGAGTTCTTTAATAAATTCATTCCAAGTAGAAATTGAGTTACCTTTTTGAAGCTCGGCTTCCTTCAACTTACTCTCCCACCAGATGAGAGATGTACCCCCCATACGAAGAGTAGCCAAATGTATTTTTGACTCATCCCCTGCAATCTTTTGGACCCTGCAATAAACTTCAATCTGCTTGACCCAATTATCCAACTTTTTGGCATTAACTTTGCCATTAAACATTGGTAATTCAAACTTAATATCTAATTTTAGCGAAGGGAGAGATTCCAAAGTTTTTTTACCATCATCCGATGGAGAAGGTTTTTCGGTTTCTTTACCTTTTGATTCTCGTGAATCACCTTGTTTTTCATTCTCAGATTTCCTTTGTTTGTCATGGTATAGTTCCTCAACCATGCTTCTCATGTCCATGAAAGCTCGACGGAAAGCTTGTTCAGACTCCATCTCTTCTTCGGCCATCCTTGAAGCACACCTTGAACCAATCTCTGGATTATACTCAACAATTTTTCCTTCACCCTTTTGGGATTTAAACCTTGTAAACATACACTAGCAATCACTGTTAAATAACAACCGCTCTGATACCAAAAATCTGATCTATAAACTGAAAAATACAAGTGTATTACATTTGAAAATCACTTGTTCATGTTTATGAGATCCTTCAAATTTTCAATTTCTTGTGTTTAATTTTGCATAAAGAAAGTAAAATCAGAATTAAAATGAAGATTAGAATGCAATAATAATTAGATAAAATCAAAGATAACACCAGCAAGTTGATAACGGAGTTTGGCTTCAATAGCCTACATCTCCAGGTCCGTTCCAAGTGAGGACCACACTATTAAAATGTTGCAACAAATGGCTTCAAAACCTTTACAAATCTTCAATTTCACCTTCTATGATCTTTATATGCCTACAAATATTTCTCTTAGACTTGAAAACAAAAACCCAAGGCTGTACAAGGCAAAAACAAGGCTCTAATCCTCTTAATTTTCTTTACACAGTCAGAAATCTATGTCAAAACAAGTAAAAATAACTCTCTTTTATAACATTTCAGCCACTGTGGCTGAAGCGGTCAAAGCTATTCAATTTTGGTCGGCAAGTCAGGGGTTCAAACCTCCTCTGACCTTTCTAGGCACCTTAACTGAGTATGAATTAGCCTCTCCTTTTTGGGCATACTCAGGCTCTCCTCCCTAGGTGCCAAGCATGCAGTTTGAACGCTTTGACTTCTTATTCCCTCCTTTTTGGCACCTTAGACTTTGAAATTTTCCTTGGGTGGCGTGATAGACATGGCCCCTTTTATACATTTGAATTTATCAAATACCTTGTGAAAAAAAAAACACCTAACCAATATTTTTTTCCCTCTAATTATTTGCCATGTGTCAAATGGAGATTGGTCCAGTTGGCGTTCCTCAACGGTGCCATGTCACTTACGACACCAAATTTTTCCATCTTGAACCAAAACTTCAATGGCCTATAACTTTTGCATACGGTGTCCATTTTGCAAACCGCAAAAAGCGTCGAAAAGCTCTCGATGAGTAATACAATGTGAAATTGCTTTAAACTGAATTTGAAGACTTTTAAAATAGAATGGTACACGGATCCACTTGATCACTTTATGTCAAGTGAGCTCAAAAATCCCTTGCTTATAGTGTGTAAAGGGGGGATGGATGAAGATGGAACCTTCTTGTGAGACTAGAATGCCTCTTTTGGAGGTTACCAATGAGTCAATATAAATAATTTTATGTAATATAAGGTGTAAATTGATCGATGCAATAAGTCTACTTATGAGAGTTGATTATAAATTTTAAACTTATTTTGCTTTTGATGATATTTGGTAATGGGTATTTTGTTATTTCATTTTTATTTGGGAGCATTGGGGAAGCTGACCGATGTAGGAAGCTTCCAAGAAATTTCTATGATTTGATAGGGTACAAAGGTAGTTCAGCCTTATTCAGGATACACCTAGGGTGTTCCCATGATACAAGAGGGATGATGCAAAGTTTCCACTACCTGATCCATAGACAGTCCACAATTTTATTGATCAAGATATTTTTTGGCTAGGATTGATGTGGATGATGTAGGTTTTATAGATGGCTATCCTATATGGTACTACACATACTATGTTGCAGTTGATATTAGTCCTAATGATGGTGGCCAACAGGCCATGGATGTTGATGCAAGGGGAGGTGGAGATTAGCAAGTGGGAGTTGGTGTTTTGGATATATAGGTAATGACTACTAAGAGGGACCAAGCACAAGTAGCTCTAGCCATAGGTTAGGAATCTTAAGTATTAGCACAGGCATTAATGGTATTAGTATAGGGTTAGTTAGTCATTGTTACAAGTGAGAGAGATCAAGTGAGGGTTTAAATAGACTTGGCGATGTAGGAGAGAGGTTCTCTCTAGCAAGCATGAGGTGGAGTACCAATAGTTATAGGGCAATTAGGGATGATTTCTATGTAGAGATACGCAGTGACTATAGAGGAGCTATGGTACTATGAGGCCTTGGTATTTAGGTGTTGTCTAGACAAGCCTCGATGGGGGGAGTACAGGGTTGGGATGATGGGAGGCATAGGTAAAATGATATTAGGTTATTAGGTTGCTTATGTAGGAAGGCTAGTAGGTGCAAGCGGATAGGCTCTAGGAGGCGATGGTGTTCTAGGAAGTAGTGGTGCCTCTAGATCTTAGAATTTTTATGAGAGATTATGTATTTTGATATGACATATGATTTTGATACCATCTTATGACCCGATTTAGAGAGATGTATATTTTTTAGAGATATATCTATTTATATACACGATGATGATTATTTATGATAAATAGATGTGATCCTTTGCTTATGGTTCATGGTTTTGATGTTTATGTTGATTATTGATGATGTTATATTGATTATGGTTATGTTTATGATGATGTGGATGTGGATTTGGACTCACCTAGTTAGGCATGCGCTTATATGGATTTTGATTCATGTGTATGATGATGTTTGGTTCGGGATTGATGCTATATTATGCAATTATGATATGATTTTTTGGACATGGCTATGATAATTTTGATATGATTATGTGATGATAATGTGATGTTGTTGATGATTAGGATGATGGTTATGATATTTATGATTATGGTTCTTGATGATGTTTGTTTATGGAAGTGACGATTTAATTTCATGTTTGACATGATCATGTTTATGACATTGATGTGATTATGGTGTTCATGCTAAAATTTAATGAGTATAGGCTTTCTCATTTAGATTTAGACATGTGGTGAATATGGTTTATGTGATTATTGTTCATGGATGATTTATGTTATGATGTTGACATGATGATATTGTTATGCATTTTGATGATGATATTATGTGATGTGGTTAATATTATGGTCATTTTGTTTAAATTAAGGTGAAAATTAAGTTAAATAATAAAACTAGATGTGAGAAAGAAGAGATATCAAGAGACAAATGTCTAAGTGAATATATCCACCAGATAAGAAGAGGGTATAATGCTTCTTCTATGGTAAGGACTAAAACAAATTGAAGTTGAATCGGCTTAAGGAACATAAGCCCTTAGAATGCTTTGCATTAGCATTTGTTAGTTGGTTAAAAAGGTGTCCTGATCACTTTATGTTAAGTGATGATTTGTAAATTGATAAATACAAGTGTATTACATTCGAAAATCACTTGTTCATGTTTACAAGATCCTTCAAATTTTCACTTTCTTGTGTTTAATTTTGCATAAAGAAAGTAAAATCAGAATTAAAATGAAGATTAGAATGCAATAATAATAAGAGAAAATCAAAAATAACACCAACAAGTTGATAACAAATTTCAGCTTCAATAACCTACATCTCTGGGTCCTTTCCAAGTGAGGACCATTCTATTAAAATGCTGCAACAAATGGCTTTAAAACCTTTACAAATCTTCAATTTCGCCTTCTCTGATCTTTATATGCCTACAAATATTTCTCTTAGACTTGAAAATAAAATTCTAAGGCCGTACAAGGCAAAAACAAGGCTCTAATCCTCTTAATTTTATTTACACAGTTAGAAATCCATGTCAAAACAAGTAAAAATAACTCCCTTTTATAACATTTTAGCCACTATGGCTAAAGCAGTCAAAGATATTCAATTTTGGGCAGCAGGTCAGGGGTTCAAACCTCCTCCCACCTTTCTAGGCACCTTTACTGAGTATGAATTAGCCTCTCCTTGTTGGGTGTGCTCAGGCTCTCCTCCCTAGGCATCAAGCATGCAGTTTGAATGCTTTGACTTCTTCTTCCCTCCTTTTTGGCACCTTAGACTTTGAAATTTTCCTTGGGTGGCGTGATAGACATGGCGCCTTTAATACATTTGAATTTATCAAATACCTTGTGCATAAAAAAAACACCTAACCAATATTTTTTAGCCCTCTAATTATTTTCTATGTGTCAAATGGAGATTGGTCCACTTGGCATTCCTCAACTGTGCCACGTCACTTACGACACCAAATTTTTCCCTGTTGAACCAAAACTTTAGCAGCCTATAACTTTTGCATACGGTGTTCATTTTGCAAACCACAAAAAGTGTCAGAAAGCTCTTGATGAGTACTATAATGTGAAATTGCTTTGAACTAAATTTGAAGACTTTTAAAAATAGAACAGTACATTGATCCACCTGATCACTTTATGTCAAGTGAGCTCAAAAATCCCTTGCTTATAATGTATAAAGGGGGGATGGATGAAGATGAAACCTTCTTATGAGACTAGAATGCCTCTTTTGGAGGTTACCAATGAGTCAATATAAATAATTTTATGTCATATAAGGTGTAAACTGATTGATACGATAAGTCTACTTATGAGAGTTGATTATAAATTTTAAATTTATTTTGCTTTTGATGATATTTGGTAATGGGTATTTTGTTATTTTGTTTTTATATGGGAGCATTGGGGAAGCTGACCAATGTAGGAAGCTTCCAAGAAATTCTATGATTTGACAAATGCTTTACTCAACCATCCTTCAAGGGAGTGGTCTAAGTTTTTATGCTTTATTTAATGTTTTTGGTAGTTGTCATTTAAGGGACCAGTCTACCTTATTTTGAGCAATTTTGATATGTTTTTTGTAGTTGTCCTTCAAGGGAGTAGTCTATGAATATTAGGAATGACCCATGATTATTTTTGGTTATGACTTTGCTTTTTCTTTTAATTTTTGCTTGACATAGACTTGCTTATATAGGATTTAAAGGTTCACCTTTTATAAAGGCAAAACTAAAAGCACAAGAAGGTTGATTAGGTGTAAAGAGGTGTAGGTGACAATGACCATGGGAATCCATCATGTAATAGGGGTGGAAAGTACCATGAGAATCATGCCATGGATAGAACCATGGTACCCATTATTCAATATTAGGCTATGATTGTGATGGATAATCACATGATTTGGTTTTAATTAGTTACCCCTAAAATAGGGAGATGAATATGGTTTGGAATTAAGGGATGAGCTTAAGTTTAGACAAAGAGTGAATTTAATCCTTTTTAACAAAATAATAAATGCAGATGCAAAGCATTGAGGGGCTCAAGCTCTAGGTTTATTTTAAGAGAGGATAATCAGTAAGATCCTGATCCATACTTGTGCATGATGATATAAGGTCCAAGCCAATTGAAAGCAAACTTGACCCATTTACTTTTCTCCATATCAGTGACATGTTGATTTTACTTTAGGATGAGGTATTTTATATTGTTATCATACCCTAAAGTGTTTATTATAAGTGAATTTGATGTGTTCTTGATAGACATGAAGATGGGTGAGTGATGCTAAACAAAGTTATTCAAGTAGCTCAAGTTGGGCTAAACATTCTTGATGATAATCACTCTCAGAGATGAGATCTTGAAAGGATATATGAAGAGAGGGAATTTGGAATTTTGGAGGCAAGACAACCTATACTCCAAAAACCATAAAGAAAGGGGTAGCACCCATAGGGTTTTGAATGATAGTAGGATGTGCCCATAAAGTGAAGGGGATGTGTAAATGCCAATCCCAAATAGATTCATTAACATTTTAGTGAGTATGTTGTTGAGAGTTTTGTTAGAGGCTTCCACCTATCCATTTTCTAGAGGATGATAAGGCAATGAGAAACTTAACTTGATATTGAATGTGTCACAAAGACCTTGGACTTGTTTGTTTTTGAAAGCCATTTTCAGTGATGATTTGTGAAGAACACTAAAATGATAGATAATATGATGGTTGATAAAATTGACAATATTTTTAGCTTTTGTTAAGATGAGAGGAATAACCTCTACCCATTTGGTAAAATATTTGGTCATAGTGAAGATAAAATGATGTCACTATGAATAATGGGGGTTAATTTCACCAATAAGGTCCAGACCCCATTATGACAAAGGCCAGAAATCTTTAGATACTTGAAGACTATGGCTAGGTGGCAAGGTGTGTGATGTAAATTGGTATGTTTTTGATATTTAATACACTTTTCCACATAATCACAATAGTCTTAGTTGATGGTAGGCCATTAGTAGCCAAGGTGAAGGATGCATTTAGTGACAACTAGACCACTAAAATGTCCTCCACAAATCTAATCATGTATTTCCTTAATAGTATGAGAGGTTTTGTGGTTACGTAGGCAATGGAAGAGAATATCATCAAAGCCATGTCTATAAAGGATTCTTCCTAATATGTTATAATGGGAGGTGCTCTAAATAAATTCTCTTTGAGCATTCCTAAAAACATTAGAGGGAATGATGGCAAGGTTGAGATAGTCAAAGATTTACTGATACCAAAGGTCAGGTTGGGTTTCCTCCACATTGAAGATGGTAGGAGAGTTTGATTTGACATAGTAAGGATTGGTAAATTGATGGATAATGACAAATATCTTAGATTTAAGGGGTAAAAATGAGATCTGAGAAGTGAGGAAAGCTATCATATCAGCAAACTCGTTCATAGATCATGAAGTGGTTTGAATAAGGTAGTGTTCAAATGATGATAAGAGTATGTCAACTAATTATTTATGCTATTTTAAAAAATCATTATTGCATTGATAATAGCCATGGATTTGATTGACCATGAGTTGGAAGTCACCAAATATGTTGATCATTCGAACTCCCAAGGTTAATGTAGTTTGGAGGCCTATCACTAGTGCTTCATACTTAGCCATGTTTTTGGTACATTCAAAATTGATCTTGAAGGATAAAGGAAGAGTTTCACCATGAAGGGGAATAAGGATTATCCTGGATCCCCCACCATAGTGACACTTTGATCCATCAAAGAATATGATCACTTGATAGGTGAAGTCTACTTGAGAGAGGGTCATGATGGATTCAAGAAACTCAAGGGGAGGAGGTTGATTGTTTGATAAAGGTGTTTTATCCAACTAGTTAGAAATGACTTACCCTTTAATTGAATTCTACTAGAGTAAATCAAGGTCAAACTTATCTAAAAGCATGATCCACTTAGCCATACATTAATTTTGATATGACTTGGAGTACATGTACTTGAGTGGGTCAGTGTTGGTGATGATAAAGGTTTTGTGGTTGAGAAGGTAATGGCAAAGTTTGGTGTCTATGAAGACAAAATCTAGGAAAACTTTCTCAATATAGGTATACCAAATCTCATACTCTACAAGCATGTGACTAATGTAGTAGATGAATTGCTCTTTATGTTGTTCATCCTGATGAGAAAGCATTGCTCCTAAGGAATGGTTGGTCGGTGGTAGAGATATATAGGTAAAAAGGTTGATCTTCCTTGGAAGGAATGAGGATAGGTGGGGAAAAAAGGTACTTTTAAGTGAATCAAAGGCCTTTTAATAGTCATTGTCCCACTTAAAATATACAACCTTATTAGGAAGGTGGTGAAAAGGTTGATACTGGTCTAAGATCTAAGAGATAAAGCAACAAATGGATTGGAGCTTCCCCTATAAGATGAAGAGTTACTTGAGGTTGATTAGAGGAATCATGTCAAGGATTGCTTTGATTTTGGCAATATCAACTTCAATTCCCCAAAAGGAGAAAATAAAGCTAAGGATATTTATGACAAGACCCTAAAAATACACTTATTGGGGTTAAAACAAACATGGTAATGTGAGTCACTCAAAGATAATCTTAAGAATGGCCAAATGGTCTTTACGACATTTGGATTTCCCAAGAAGGTCATCAACATAGTCTTCTATGATTTTGTGAATAAGGTCATGGTAGATGTAGGTCATAGCACATTAGTAGGTCACACCAATATTCTTCAATCCAAAAGGCATTATCCTATAGCAAAAATTCCTCCGTGGGGTAATAAAGGTGGTTTTGTGTTGATCTTAGGGGGAAATTAGGATTTGATTATAACCCAAGAAACCATCCATAAGAGATAACATCTCATGGTCAACTGTAAGATCAATAAGTTGATCAATGCTTGGTAAAGGAAAGTCATCTTTTGGGCAAGCAAGGTTAAGGTCAAGAAAGTCCACACAGATGTGAATTTATCTTATGGATTTGGTGATAGGTATGACATTTGAGACCCATTAGGGATAGTTAATGCATTAGATGAAATTTATGGATAGGAGATGTTGAATCTCTTTTTTGACGAGAAGTGCTATGTGAGGGTGAATTCATCAAATCTTTTGCCTAATGAGCTTAGAATCATGGTTGGTGACTATGTTGTGGGTAGAAATGGAGGGGTTAATTCCTAGCATATCACTATAAGACCAAGAAAATGCTATGATGCAATATTGTAGGAAGGAGGGGAAGTCTTGAAGCTTCTCAGAATTTAGTGATTGGATAATTTTGACAATGCACAGGTCGTTTGGAGTACCCAAGTTAATATCCCTGATGAATTCATTCAACATGGTCAAAGTCTCAGGAGGAAGATATTTGTGGACAAAAGAATTTGGTGCACCAATATAGGTGAGAATGGAATAATCATTCTGACACTTAATGGTACTAATGGTAGGAGAGTCATCTCCTATCATCTTAGGATGGGTTAAAAGAATGACTATGGTCACTCCATAATTTTTATAAGTCAGGGGTCTGAGGATGATCATGTTGATAAAAAAAGTTAGGGGGGATGATGTCAGTATCCTTGGTCATTGATGGTGGAGTGGAAGTGAGGATGGGATGTCTTGATTAACAATGGTGACAGGAGGTGAGTTAGTTTTCTTTCTAGGTGCCATGAAGCAAGGCCATGTTTTTCATGAGGTTTTTTAGTTTTGATTGGAAGAAACTCATGTGTCTCATGTTCATACCAACCTAGGCCAAATCCCTTCCAAGAACACCTATGAAGGTATGTTTGGGAAAACTCTGGTTTATCCATATAGGAGAAACTTGAAGTGAATGGTCAAGGTGAAAAAGAAGTGGTGGCATTACCAAGGGGTTTATCAAGTCCCCCATAGATGAAGTTGGTTTGACAAGTTGAGGACCCAAAAGGAATAATGGTTCCAATATTGGAGTCATATTTAGGTTGGTGCTCAAGTTTCCCATACTATTGAGGGGTGAAAAGAGTGTCTAGTGTCAAATTGTGGGAATTTGAGTGGAAGGGATAAATGAACTAGTGGATGCTTCATTGGTAGAATAATATGGGTTTTTATCTTTTTCTAATGAAGTTTTATTGGATGGAGGAAGGAGAACATCATTAGGCTAGTATGTCATATTACATGATGTGAAAGGACTCAGGTTAGCTTGTATGGTAACAACTTGATCTTTGTGTTTGAATTTGATGCATTGATGTAGGGTGGATGGCACACAACCCATGGAATGGATCCAAGGACATCCCAAAAAAAATTGTACTAAAACTCACCTTATACTACATAGAAGAGCTCAGGAAGCATGTGAGGTCCTAGGAGAATGTGAATGACAACAGTTCCTAAAGTTGTGGCCATGTTATCATTAAAGGATTAGAGCACTATTAAAGTTTTTGACATAATTTTCTTAGGTAATTAGAGTTGGTTATATGCATGGGATGATATGATGTTGATACTAGTTCCCTCATCAATCATCACCCTCTTGATATGGGTTTGGTTGACGTACGTAGTAATGAAGAGGGGAGGATCTGGGTCATCTAGATGGATGAAAGGTATTTTTTAATCCTTGAAGGGAACAAGGTGGGAAACTTGAAGAGCTCCAAAAAACATTATTAGAGGTTGTAAATCTTTTGCTTGGACCTCTATGGATTGTAAGGCCTCTATCATTACTTAATGATGATGGGGAAAGGTAATGATTAGTTCATATAAACTCATATTTTCTAGTGTTTGGTGAAGCTTCTTTAGAACCACTCTCCAGATTGATTCATAAGGGTTGTATCGAGAGGGACCTAAGATGGACACCTTGGGTTGCATTGAAGGTGAAGGTGCATCGTATTGGTTAGGAGATTGGGTGGTGGAAGAGGGATATGTCCATAGAATGGACACTTTTGCTTTTCCCTTATCTTTTAGTTGAGCCTTTGATCGTGTGACCACATGGATGGTATGGATTTGGGGAGGAGTGGGGTTAGAGGATTGCTTCAGTCCCTCTTCACTTTGAGGTGAGAATGGAGGAGTAGGTAAATGTTGATTGATATTTCTTGGTCCTTGGATTAATGCTAGGATCATAGGAGGTTCATCTAATAATAAGTCATCCTTGTGATATAACTGATGGACTAATAATTGGAGATCCTTACAGTTCTCTATGTCATGCCCAAGTGTCCTATGGTATGAACATACAAATTTATCATTATACCAAAATGGTTTGGGACTATGTGGGTCAAATGATCTAATGAGTGGTAAGGTTAAGCAAGATGCTTATAATAACCTATGTAGGATGGTTGAGTAAGATTGAGGTAATGGTGGAAAGGCATGGAGGTATTAGGTTTGGTAGTTGAGGTGGAAGCTCTTTTAGGAGTGGGTCTGATGATCAAAGGCTTGGGTAAAAGAGTGTCCTTGGTGGATGGGTTTGGTTTTGGTAGAGAGGTTGATAGCTTGGGGTTAGAAGGTTTTGAGGTAGATGTTTGACATGTAAGTGGTTTTTTTATAGATGATTATGAGATAAGAGATTTGGTTATGGGTGGTTTGGTGAAAATAGGTGTGGATGAAAGTAGGATTGATGATGTAACTAAAAGTGGTGGTTGGGTTTTGATTGGGATAGTTGGTTTCCCAATTAAGGTAGAAGGATGTGGTCCCAAGATAGAGCATAAAGTGGAAAAGGGAGACAGAGTTTTGGTTGTTGGGCTTCTAGGTGGTTTTACCTTCCTTGTTGACTTAGTTTGGGGTTTGTTTGATAGGTTTAGTGGGCTTAAATCCAACTTTACTGATGGGTGAGTAATGTCATGAGTAGGGAACACACTAATGTTCTTGGTGGGCTTGGTTATAATGGTATAAGGTGACTTGGTTTTTGTATTTTAGTGGGTAGAGGTATCCAATGGCTGGGGTGTGATGATAATCAAGTTGATAGTGGTAAGGGTAGGTTGTTTTGATGAATAAGGTTCCTACTTGGTTATATAAAAGAGCCCAAGCTATTGCCAAAAGGTGGCATGATCTAGGTTAGGATTGGATATGAATTATAACTTATTAACCAGTCCAGAAAAAGGTTTATAGATGGGTCTAAGTCCTCTGATAGTGAATTCAAAGGATAGGCCCATGGGTCAAGAGGGAGGAACATTTACCTAATCCTTTTATTGATTACCAGGTTCCAACATTTAGGAAGGAAATTCCTTAGTAGGAAGTGTGGGCAAAGGGGATTCTTCCCTAAGAGTGATCTCTAAGGGAAGAGTGGATTGTTGTATGATTAAGGAAAGTGATAAAGTGGGAATGATTTTCTCCTCTAATGTGCATGTCAAAGGATAGGTTGATGACTCCACTACCTCCATAAATGGAGTAGGGGAAGAGGTGATTTGGTCAATGGCATCTATATCAGTAATGTCACTAAGAACCATGTTGATAGTATGGGCCTCATCATTATGAGAGGATTATGATTTGTTTTCATTTTTGGTGGAAGGAGCATGACTAGAAAATGGTTGCCTGAAGATGTCAAGTGATTGATTTTGGGGTGCATTAGGATTATCCAACACAAGTTCCCCCTTATCAATGAGAGGAATTGAATTATTGTGGAGGTTAGGTCAATGGGATATATATGATATTAGCCTTCAACAACTTTTTTGAGACCAAAGCATATGACTCCCCTAGTAGAGTAAATTGCTTTTGATTATTATAGTTTGGATTTCTAGTGTTCTAAATGGAGGAATAGAAAGAGTTGGTTTGGTTAACAATGAGTGGAGGAGTGGTCTTAAGGAAAACCACATTCATGGTTCCCTTATTTTTGGAGTTAGTGTTGGTTTGATTGTTAGGTTTGGAAGAGGGAGTCCAATTTTATTTTAAGGTGGAATTCTTGTTTCTCAATTTTAACTTTCCCTCATCAATGGCTCTGTTGTCTAGTTTTCATGCCATGGTGAAATCTTCATCAAAGGTCCTAAAGCTATGGATACGTAAAGTAGAGGAAATGTGTTTGGCACAAGCCTGAGCAAAGAGTTCAATCAGTTCAGGTTGGGGCAAAGAGAAAGAAAGTTGGTTTATCAAAATTATCCAGTGGGCTAAAAATTTGGCAATGGATTCATCATCAAATTAATAAATGGAGTAGAGATCGGTGATGGAGACTTTCTTAGAGATTTTTATGGAAAAGTGATCTAAAAAAATCTGAGCTAGTTGGGCAAAAAAAAAGAGGGAGTGATTCATAATAACACTATACCAATCTAGTGTCATACCTGATAGAGACATGGGAAAGGTACAAAGAAGGAGAGCATCATCATAGGCAATCAAATAACAATAATGTCTAAATGCTCTTAGATGTTGTTGAGGGTTTTCCTTTGAAACTTTGAAAATTTCAAAATTTCCCATTAAGGATAAGGTTGAATGGGGATAAATGGATGAATTGGTTCGTTACATATTTGGTCATAAGATAAAAGATTATGGCCCCAGAGATAGATGACTCCAAAGTAGTCATTTTATTTATTAGAATTTTGACAAGGTCAATTTGTGGTTGTGCACCCATGTAGTTTTAGGGTAGATTCTATTGGGTTTGGGTAGGTGCAACATATAGATAGATGGTGGGGGATTGAGAGGCTATCATATATTGGTATGTTGATATGGGTGGTTGGGATGATGCCACATATGAATACATGAAGATAGGTGGTTGGGTAAAAGGTAGAGGTACATACCCTTGTGGGTTAGGGATGTAGCTCAGGTTTGGTGCAATAGGCAACTATTGGGGGACTAATGTAGATTGGGTTAGAGGTATGGTTAGGTTGGTAGATAGAGGATAGGTGGTAACTTTGGTACTGATGGGTGGAAGGGTATAAGGGATGGGTACCACCAAGCTCTAGAATGGAGTAGATGTAGGTGGGTTAGAAGTAAGAGGAATAGTGGTGGCACTAGTAGAGGGTACTCCTATGACAAGGGAAGTATGGGTGTTTAAAGGTTGGGTTGCTCTTATATTATAAGGGTTATTAGTTAGGGTAGAAGGTGTTTAGGTAATGCTCAGTTGAGTGGGTTGGTTTTGAATGGTTTTATTGGTGGGATTGTGGGTAAAAGATGTTGCCTGGGTGACTAAAGGTTGGGTAGAAATGGTGGAAATAAAAGTGTCACCCATAAGGCAGCACATCATGCCATAGGGTGGGTCAATAGGTGGAACTGAAGTAGGGGTACAATGAGATATAGTGTTAAGGTAATACTATAGGGTTATGGGGTTGTTATCTAAGAAAGTGATGAATTTAGTAGCCCCTTAGGAAAATACTCGAGGGAAACTAGGACTTCCTGAAGGATGAGGAGAACTCTCCACTATTGAGATGTACTCCATGCATGAAGAGGTAGAAGAAGCTAGATGGTTTGGGGGTGGATCTTGACTTGTTTTGTTCCTTCATTACTTCTAACTTAAAACCATGCAAAATTAGGGAGAAAAGAGAACACAAGCAACCTCACAACTCAAACAAAGAGAAGACAAGAAAAGTCAAGAGAATAAAACACATACTAAAGTACATTAAATCTTAAAGTTATTTTTAGTCTCTATTTTGGCTTATGCCTTAAGCTTTTAATAATTATGTGACTCAACTTGGATTTTAGTGTTGGTACTTAAAAATAAGTCTATGGTTGGATTCAGGTTGTGTTTAGGCTCTCAAAGGGATCTATATTGAAAATCAGTGCGTGGCTTGATATTAGGGCCTACCCCCTCACCTCACACACCACAGTGATGAGGGTGTCAAGTGTTTATCCAAGATATACCAATTTATAGAGATTATACTCAATCAAAGAGCTAAGATGGTTATTCCCTTGGTGATAAAATCTAAGTAGGATAGCTAGGAAAGGTGACCACTAGGTGATGAAATCTCAATCAGGCCTTATGTCAATGTTTTTATGCTTGCTTAAGTGTAAGTGGTTTAGTCTTGTGTATGTGATAAGAGTGAATCTATGATTAATTAAATTGATTAATTAAGCTATGTGAGCTAAAATAAGAAAGAAATCAATGGATGTAGTCAATTTTAAGCCCAAAATGAAATTTTGATTTCATTGTATGAGCAAAGAGATAAGAAGAAGAAGCACCTAGATGCAACTATGAACCCAAGAAAATATTCAAGTGTCCCACAAAGTGTGTTAGAATGTTTAAGATAATTTTTTCTTATATTTTTTGAAAGGAGAAAATAAACTTGAGAAGGGTATGGTTAGTATAACCTAGTATGTTGTGCATGTGTTGATCCAGATGGTTGTAGATACTCCTCTTTGGCTTGGGAGGAATGACTTGAAGATAATAAAACATTCAAATAAATGTTCGATTGGTTGGGTATTTGTGTGGATTACCTAGCATGAGCTAGATATAGGAAGCACACACTTCCTAGTAGGTTGTTAATCTATACTTTTAGACAATTAAATTCAAAAATTAAAAGATAAATTACTTTCATAAATAACAAAAAATATTGAAATGAAAAACAATAAGTGCTTGATAAATGAATGGATGAATTTTAATAATTATAGTAATAATAATATTGATACTAATTCTAAATAAATAAGGTATGGTCCAAAAAATAGGGCGAGGTTCTGTGATCAGGCAAAGAGAAAGAAAGTTGGATTTGGTTGAGGTCTGGTGGGTGAAAATAGCTTGTTATAATTTTTTCACACAATTAATGTCGGTGGTTGGTTGTGACCATCGATGGTTAGGGTGATCATTAGTAGTTGGTAACTATCAATGGATGGATAGACCTTTGGTAGTCAGGGTGACCACCAGTGGTTACTGTGCTTTTGGTCTGGTTCAAGAAATTGGTCTGATAAGGTTTTAGAATGGAATTTTGGAAAGTGGGTTTTTGGTTGGATTAAATGTAAAATATAAATAAAGTAATTAATTATTTAAAATAGATAATTAGCTTGCTGGTTGTTGATCTAAATTTTTTTTGAGGTGGTTAGTTGATAAACTCATTAATGGAGTCTAGAGATCTTTTGATAGAGTAACCATACTTGGCTATTGGTCGATAAATGGTAGCACTTCAGATCTCTATCATACTTGATAATTCACTTATTTGATGGAATAATACTCCTAAAATAAATTATTAATGACAAAGAGCTTTGATTTTAGATGTCGATGATCATTTCACCTCTTATACTTATTATCTAAATTTAGTATCAACATCATTAATCCATGAGTGGATCGGGCAAGCTAATTATAAAAAAGCAAGGTGAAGTTAAATTTTGAGTTAGGATTTCAAGCAGTTGGAACTCAGCCATTGATGGTCAAGCCTAACCATTGATGTTTAGGGTGACCATCAATGGTTGAGGGTCAAAGTTTAAGTTTGGTCAAGGTGGTTGAGTGAGCTAGTTTAGCTAGTCAACTAACTAGACTTAGATTTGTGATCGAAGGGTTGGAGGATGGTCCCTAGGGGGTCCAGAGGTGGTCTGGGGGTGTTTCAACATCTAAAACCATTATGTGTAGTTTTCTAGTGTCTACACCTTCTAATACTATAGAAATGTATTAAGACATGACAATCTTAAATACATTTAATTATATCCATAAACAACAGGTAAGTCATACAAAATATATACACAAATTCACTTACTCGTCATCATAACACCATCACATATGATGATCTAAGTACAACATAAATGCAACACACAACCATATTCAATCATAAAATGTATGATTATAGCTGAAAACAAAACATTAGCTATCAAATCAAGCAATGAATATATAAGCATGTTAAAATACCATGGTGTGCGAGTGTGTAGTCTTCAATCTATCATTCCACCAACATCTCCATCTACACCACCCTCTCCGATGATACCCTCCCTCTGTAAACTTTGAGGGATGGATCTATCCTATATCCACCTCATAAAAAAGAAGGTAGTTATTCTAAAATAATATAAAATACATAATATACTATTGTAATAAACTGAATAAATATGATCATCATGTACACAATATGCAAGTACAGTTAACTCCATAATTAATAATCATGTAAATTAATCAATACATAACTATCCATAGATTAGTATATGATATCCATCTTTGCCAAAAAAAAATTAACTAAACAATAACCATAAAAACCCATAAATAAATAAGTTATTAAGTTTAGAGAGAAATTAGAATGTGACATCTTCCCCCTAAAGTGTGTCATCATTTTGATGATGCTTATTAAACCTAAAATTTAAATATTATTCAATAGAAAATAAAATAATATCCAACAACATATTAAGTAAACAAATGTGGAAATAGTCTATAAAACTCATCATAATCCTCCTAAGTGACACTATATTTAGAATAGTGGTCCCTTTGGACCTTGTACTGTGACACTTCTCTAGTATACAAATTGAGTTTACAAGTTTCAATTATTTTGACTGGTTCTATTATGACCAACTTGAGATCCAAAACCTACAAAATATTCCAATTCAACACATGTGAAGGATCAAAAACATCCTTTTTAAGATAGGGTAGATGGGAAACATTATGAAAAATATATAGATCTGGTGGAAATTCAATCCTACATGCTATAAGATTGATCACTTCTAAAACCTTGAAGGCTCCCACATATCTAGTGAATGTTTAGCTAATTTTCCAAACTTATTGAGATTTTCTAAGGCTTAACCCACAAAAATACTTTATCACCAACAAAAAACTATCTTGTTGTTCTCTGTAGATCAACATAACCTTTATATCTATCATTGGCCTTGACCAACCTTTGCCTGATTGTTCTAACTTGGTCTTCTATTTCCACAAGCATATCAGGTCTAAAGATTACCCTGTCTTCTAACTCATTCTAACTAATTGGTGTTCTACACCTCCTTTCATATAATGCCTCAAATGGATCCATTTTCAATGCTAATTGGTATGAGTTGTAAGCAAACTCACCAATGAAAGATACTCATCCCACTTGTATTGTTGATCCATACAATACATCTAAAAGAGATCTTCTAAAACTTGGTTATGTTAGGAATAAAATACTTCTAAATTCAGATCTACTATTACCATAAACTAGATCTAAAGCTATGAAATAAAATGCATCACAAAAACATTCCTTAATTCACCATTAATATGAAAGAATAAATGAGAGCAAAATAATAATAACATAGATAACATAGATCTAACGAGGTTCACCCAATGTGGACTACATCCACCAATGAAATTTCTCAAATAAATCAGTAATCTAAAACAAGATTACAATGAACTCTCATATAGATAGAAAAATCTTCTATAGAAAGTGATGCACAAAAATTTGCACTTTCACTTGCACCTAAACAATATTGTATCTCACAAGTTGTTAAACTACACCCTATAATGAACACCTGCACTTTGCAAAACCCCTGCACTTTGACTCTGATCCTCAAAGCTACACCCTACAAATAAACCATCAACCTTTAAAGGCCACACCAAACCCTGTATATATATATATATATATATATATATATAAAGAAAATATGTAAAAAAAAGGAGAAAATATGCAATGTTTATCCAAGATAAGCATTATCCAACATGTGACAACCCTCCTCCACCTCATCAAGCTTATCCAAAAGCTCTCCCAAGGAGAAATTTTCCATATTAATCTTCTCCACCTTCTAAGGGCACATTTTCCTATGAAAATGTGATCACAACCAAATCCACTCAACAAGGAAGGACTTCCCTTTTCCAAAAAACAACTAGATTCTTCACAATAAGGAAGTCAACATGGGAAAAGGCATCTAACAACTAAATCCATGAAATATGAAATACATGGAAATTAGGAATACAATAAATATTCTACTCACATGTGGAGAACATGAAAATTATTCTCCCCACATCCTTGGAGCTCTTTAGGCCCCCAAAATTTATTCCTATGGTCATGTGATAGCCCTAAAGGTCTCCACACTCAACAATCTCCCACTTGGAGACCATTTCTCTTAAACAGAATCTATCACTGATCCATGACCATTAATCCCAACCAAATGTGAACATAGTCTCAACTTGTCCAATGTCACCACCTTGGTCATCATATCTATAGGATTTTAGCTAGTATAAATCTTCTCTAGCTTAACTAAAGATCTCTTCCAAAGCTATCTTAATGAAGTGATAACGTAACTGAATATGTTTCATCCTTGAGTATAAAGCAAAGTTCTTTGCCAAATGAATAACACTCTTAATATCACTATATAGTCTCACAACTTCTTGCTCATGCCCTAACTCTCAAAACAACTCCTATAAACAAATCATCTCCTTAATAGCCTCCATGGTAGCAACATACTCTACTTTTGTTGTTAACAAAGCCATAACCTTATGTATCCTATAAATCCAACTAACCACTATATCTCTAATAGTAAATATATATCCTATCATAACTCACCTACTATCAATATCCCCTACCATATCTGAGTCTACATAACCATGCAAAGTGGTATTTGATCTACCATAACATCATTCAAAATTAATGGTTCCTCTCAAATACTGAAGAATCCATTTCACTACTTGCCAATGCTCATAAATTGGATCACTCATATACTTACTCACAACTCCCACTACTTGGGCAATATCTAACCTAGTACAAAACATGGCATACATAAAGATACCAACTACCGATGAGTAAGGTACCTTGGACATCTTTATATTTTTAGCTTTCATCTTAGGACATAGCTCCTTTGATAGTTGAAAGAGGCATGCCAAAGGAGTACCAATAGATTTAGCATCCAACATGCTAAACCTTTCTAGGAATTTCTTCACATACTCTGATTGGGATAAGATCAACTTTCTCTCCTTTCTATCATGATAAATCCTCATACCAAGGATTTAATTTGTATCACCCAAATCCTTCATAGAAAAAGAGTCACTAAGATTTTTCTTAAGCATATGAATATGTTGTATGTTATTTCCTATAACTAACATTTCATCGACATACAAGCATAATATAATAAAGGAACCATCATCAAAAGGTTTGATGTGTACACAATGGTCAGAATGACACCTTTGATATTCTTATTCCAACATAAAAAAATCAAATTTCTTGTACTATTACTATGGAGCTTGTTTCAGGCCATACAAGCTCTTCTTTAGTCTGCACATAAAGTTCTCCTTCCCTTTGACCTCATAACCCTGTGGTTGATTCATATACAACTCTTCATCCAAATCACCATGAAGAAAATTAGTTTTCACATTAAACTATTCTAAGTGCAAATCCTCAATTAAAACTAAACTAAGAATAGTCATAATAGAAGTCATTTTTACAACATGAGAGAAAATCTCATCAAAATCAATGCCTAATTTTTGTACAAACCCCTTGACCACCATCCTGGCCTTATACCATTTTCTCCCTTCATCTTCTTCTTTGATTCTAAAGGTCCACTTGTTTGATAATGCACTCTTGCCCTTGGGTAGCCTAACAAAATCCTAGATTTGGTTCTCTATGAGAGATATACGCTCTTCATCCAAGGCTTGTTCCCATCTCAACTTGGCATCTACCTACATTAATTCCTCATAACACTTTGTCTCTCAATTTTTAGTGAGTAATAAATAATTCAAAGAAGGATAAAAATGTTCAGGTACTTTTCTTACCCTAAAAGACCTTACCATAGGAGTTTGGGGTCCTTATGTAGAAGGTTCATGAACTAAATCCTTGGATACTTTGCCATCCACACTGTCATCTAATACTATGTACTCTTTCTGTTCTTGATCTTGTTCCTATAACTAATCCTTATGCATGACTTTTTCATTAAAGACTACATCTCTAGACTGAAATATTTTCCTATCTTTAATGCTCCATAAATGGAAACCAAAGTCATCCTCACCATAACCAATAAATGTGCATTTCTCTAATTTAGACTCTAGCTTAGTCCTATCCTCTTTCTTAATGAGAACAAATGATTCACATCTAAATACTTTAAGAAAAGAATAATCAACATTCTTACCAGACCAAGCTTGTTTTGTAATGCCTCCATCCAAAGTCAAATCAAATATACTACCATGCTAACTGCTTCTACCCAAAATTGTAAAGGCATCCCTGCATGTAACCTCATGCTCCTAGCATGTTCCATTATTATTTTGTTCATCCTTTCAGATACCTCATTTTTTTGTGAATTTCTTGGAACCATCCTTTGCCTATAGATTTCATTATTAGAATAATAATCAAAGAAAGCATTACTAAAATACTCACCTCCATTATTTGATCTAAGACATTTCAACTTGAGACCTATTTCAATCTCAACCAAGGCTTTCCACTTAAAAGTGTCAAATACATCAAATTTATTTTTAATGCAATAAACCCAAACTTTTTTAGTTTCATCATCTATAAAAGTAACATAATAATTGGATCCACCACTAGAAGATACATTAGCTATTCCCCATACATTTGAGTGTACCAGATCTAACTTATGCTCTTTCTTTGTGGGTCTAACCTTCAAGAACTTAACCTGTTTTTATTTTTCATACACACAATTTTAAAAGTAGTCTAGATCTATGTCTTTTAATCTAGGTAACTTATCTTTTAATATTTGTGTGCCCTTATGGCGCATGTGATCAAGCCTATAGTGCCACATAGTTGCATCTCCATTTGTAATAACTAAATCAATAGAATTAACACTACTAGTCAAATTCACAGTACCAAATTTTTTACCTCTCAAGATCACAAGAGCACCTTTGGTAAATTTACAAGAATCTATAGTAAATAATATTGATCATCCCTCACTACCCAATTACCCTATTAAAACCAAATTTTGTCTCAACATAGGCACATGTTTAACATCCTTAAGCATCTATGTGTTCCAATTATACATCTTAACCTAAACACAACCTTTCCCTACTATCTCACATGGTTCATCATCACTAAGATATACATGTCCTAGATTCTCTTGAACATAATCAGTAAAATAATGCCTATGTGGGGTGGCATGAAAAGAAGCTCCTAAATCTAATACCCAAAACTCAAAAAAACTATCCATAGATATAATTAAGGCATCTTGACATGATTTACCTAATGTCACATTTACCTCATTTGTTTTCTTGTTGTTGGCATTCTTATCCTGAAGTGACCAATAATCCTTCTTTGAGTGTCCACACTTCCCATAATGCTAACATATCATCTTAGATCTACCTTTTGACTTTCCTTAGTTTCCTTTGCTCTTGTCCTTTTACCTCTCTATAGAATCAATGGATAAAGCATTACCTGAAGATGATTCATCAGTGCTTTTCCTTTGCATCTCCTTGCTGAGGATCACACCTACAACATCCTCAAAATTCAAGCTTCCCTTAGCAGGGACTACATTACTTACAACCATAACCAAACTAACCCAACTATCAAGCAAAGAACATAAGATTATCAAAGCTCTAACTTCATCATCAAACTTGATTCCAACTTAAGTGAGAATACTTACAACGATATTAAAATTATTAATATGATTAGCAATTGAATCATTCTCAGACACTTTCATGTTCAACAATCTTTTCATAGGAAAATTTTTAATAAAAATTGAAGGTTTCACATATAACTTCCCAAGTTTATCCATGAGATCCTTTATAGTTATCTGATCTATAATGTTAAATGCAATAGAAGATGTAAGGCCTAACTGGCTCCTAGTTATCTGATTTATAGTTATGTGGGCTTGGTTAAAAAGGTAGAAGGTGACTTGGTTTTTGTATTTTAGTGGGTAGAGGTATCCAATGGTTGGGGTGTGATGATAGTAGATTTGATAGTGTTAAGGGTAGGTTGTTTTGATGAAGAAGGTTTCTACTTGGTTATATAAAGGAGCCCAAGCTATTTCCAAAAGGTGGCCTGATCTAGGTTAGGATTGGATATGAATTCTAACCTTTTAACTAGTCTAGAGAAAGGTTTATAGATGGGTCTGAGTCCTCTAATAATAGACTCAAAGGATAGGCCCATGGGTCAAGAGGGAGGAACAATTACCTCATCCTTTTACTGATTACCATGTTCCAACATCTGGGAAGGAAATTCCTCAATGGGAAGTGTGGGCAAAGGGGATTCTTCCCTATGAGTGATCTCTAAGGGAAGAGTGGATTGTTGTATGATTGAGGAAAATGATAAAGTGGGAATGATTTTCTCCTCTGATGTGCATGTCAAAGGATAGGTTGATGACTCCACTACCTCCATAAATGGAGTAGGGGAAGAGGTGATTTGGTTGATGATCTCCATAGCAGTAATGTCACTAAGAACCATGTTGATAGTATGGGCCTCATCATTATGAGAGGATTCTGATTTGTTTTCATTTTTGGTGGTAGGAGTATACTGGGAAATGGTTTTCTAAATATGTCAAGTGATTGGTTTAGGCATGCATTGGGATTATCTAACACAATTTCCCCCTTATCAATGAGATTTTGAACAATGTTCTTGTAGGTATTACACCTACTAACATTATGCACCATGACATGGTGGAAGGCACACAATTCACACTCCTTATACCAACTAGGTATAAAATGAGAAGAATTGAATTGTTGTGGAGGTTTGATTGATGGGATATATATGATATTGGCCTTCAACAACCTTTTTGAGACCAAAGCATATGACTCCCCTAGTAGAGTAAATTACTTTTAATTACTACAGTTTGGATTTCTAGTGTTTTAATTGGAGGAATTGGAAGAGTTGGGTTGGTTAACAATGAGTGGAAGAGTAGTCTTAAGAACAATCACATTCATGGTTCCCTTGTTTTTGGAGTTAGTGTTGGTTTGATTATTAGGTTTGGAAGAGGGAGTATCATTTTATTTTAAGGTGGAATTCTTGTTTCTCAATTTTAACTTTCCCTCATCAATGGCTCTACTCTCTAGTTTTCATGCCATGGTGAAAGCCTCGTCAAAGGTCCTAAATCTATGAACACATAAAGTAGAGGAAATGTGTGTGGCACAAGCTTGAGTAAAGATTTCAATCATTTTAGGTTGGGGCAAAGAGAAATAAAGTTAGTTTATAAAACTTCTCCAATGGGATAAAAAGTTAGCAATGGATTCATCATCAAATTACCGAATGGAGTAGAGATCAGTGATGGAGACTTTCTTAGAGATGTTTATGGAAAAGTGATCTAAGAAATTTTGAGCTAGTTGGGCAAAATAAAAGAGGGAGGGATTCATAATATAATTGTACCAATCTAGTGTCAGACCTAATAGAAACATGGGAAAGGTACAAAGAAGGAGAGCATCATCATAGGCAATCAAATAACAAGAATGTTTAAATGCTCTTAGATGTTGTTGAGGGTTTTCCTTACTTTGAAACTTTAAAAATTTCAATATTTCCCATTAAAGATAAAGTAAAATGGGGACAAATGGATGAATTGGTGCATTATAGATTTAGTCATAAGATAAAATATTATGGCCCCAGAGATAGATGACTCCAAAGTAGTCATTTTAACCATTAGAATTTTGACAAGGTTAGTTTATGGTTGTGCACCCTTATAGTTTGTAGGGTAGATTTTATTGGGTTTGGGTGGGTGAAACATATGGATAGTTGGTGGGGATTTGAGAGGATATCATATATTGGTATGTGGACATGGGTGGTTAGGATGATGCCACATATGAATACATGAAGATAGGTGGTTGGGTAAAAGGTAGAGGTACATACACTTATGGGTTACGGATGTAGCTCAAGTTTGGTGCAATAGGTGACTATTAGGGGACTGACGTAGATTGGGTTGGAGGTATGGTTGGGTTGGTAGATATAGGATATGTGGTATATCACTTTGGTACTAATGGGCGTAATGGTATAAGGTATGGGTACCACCAAGCTATAGAATGGAGTAGAGGTAGGTGGGTTAGAAGTAAGAGGAATAGTGGTGGCACTAGTAGAGGGTACTCCTATGACAAGGGAAGTATGGGTGCTCAAAGGTTGGGTTTCTCCTATATTAGAAGGGTTGTTAGTTGGGATAGAAGGTGTTTAGGTGATACTCAGTTGAGTAGATTGGTTTGGATGGTGTTATTGGTGGGATTGTTGGTAGAAGATGATGCATGGGTGACTAAAGGTTGGGTAGAAATGGTGGAAACAAAAGTGTCATCCATAAGGTAGGATGACATGCCATAGGGTGAGTCAATAGGTGGAGTTAAATTAGGGGTAAAGTGAGATATAGTGTTAAGGTAATACTATAGGGTTATGTGGTTTTTATCTAAGAAAGTGATGAAGTTAGTATCCCCTTGGGAAAATACCTGAGAGAAATTGGGACTTCCTGAAGGATGAGAACTCTCTGCTTTTGAGATGTACTCCATGGATGAGGAGGTAGAAGAAGATAGATGGTTTGGGGGTGGATCCTAACTTGTTTCTTTCCTTAATTTTTGCCAACTTAAAACCATGCAAAATAAGGGAGTAAATAAAACACAAGTACCCTCACAACTCAAAAAAAGAGAAGACAAAAAAAGTTAAGGGAATAAAACACATACTACAATACATTAAATCCTAAAGTTATTTTTAGTCTCTCTTTTGGATTATGCCTTATGCTTTTAAGAATTATGTGACTCAACTTGGATTGTAGTGTGGGTACTATAAAATAAGTCTATGGTTAGTTTCAGGTTGTGTTTAGGCTCTCAAAGGGATTTATATTAGAAATCAGTACGTGTCTTGATATTAGGGCCTACCCCCTCACTTCACACACTGAAACAATAAGGGTGTCATGTGCTTAGCCAAGATATACCAATTTCAAAATATTATACTCAACCAAAGAGCTGATTTGGTTCTCCCCTTGGTGATAAAATCTAAGTAGGATAGCCAGGAAGGGTGACCACTAGGTGATGAAATCCCAATCAAGCCTTATGTTAATGTTTTTATGCTTGATTAAGTGTAAATGGTTTGGTCTTGTGTGTGTGATAAGAGTGAAGATATAATTAGTTAAATTAATTAATTAAGGTATGTGAGCTAAAATAAAAAAGCAAACAATGGATACAGTTAATTTTAAGCCCAAAATGAAATTTTGATTTCGTTGTATGAGCAAAAAGATAAGAAGAAGAAGCACCTAGATGCAACTATGAACACAAGAAAAGATTCAAGGGTCCCATTGAGTGTGTTAAAATGCTTCAAAAAAAAAATTCTTATATTCTTTAAAAGGAGAAAAGAAACTCAAGAAGGGTATGGTTAGTAGAACCTGGTATGTTGTGCACACAATGATCCAAATGGTTGTAGATACTTCTCTTTGGCTTGGGAGGAATGACTTAAAGATATAAAAACATTCAAAGAAATGGTTGATTAGTTGGGTATTTGGGTGGATTACCTATCGTGAGCTAGATATAGGAATCACACACTTCCTAGGAGTTTATTAATACATGCTTTTAAACAATTAAATTTAAAAATTAAAAGATAAAGTACTTGCATAAATAATAGAAAAAAAAAAAATGAAATATAATAAGTGCTTGATAAATGAATGGATGAATTTGACTAATTATAGTAATAAGAAGATTGATACTAATTCTAAACAAATTAGGTATGGTCCAAAAAATAGGGTGAGGTTCTGTGATCAGATAAAGAGAAATAAAGTTGGATTTGGTTGGGGTTTGGTGGGTGAAAATAGCTTGTTATGATTTTGTCACATAATGACCATAAGTTGTTAGGTGTGACCATCGATGTTTAGGGTGATCATCGACAATTGATAACTATCAATGGTTTGGATAGACCATCGGCAGTCAAGATGACCATCAATGGTTACTATGCTTTTGGTTTGGTTTAAAAAATTGGTCTAATAAGGTTGTAGAATGTAATTTTGGAAAGTGGGTTTTGGGTTGGATTGATTGCAAAATAGAAATAAAGTAATTAATTACTAAAGATAGATACTTAGCTTGTTGGTTGTTGATCTAAAAAATTATTGAGGTGGTTAGTTGATAAACTCATTAATGGAGTCTGGAGATATTTTGATAGAGTAACCATACTTGGTTGCTGGTTGATGAATGGTAGCACTTCGGATCTCTATCATACTTGTTAGTTCACTTGTTTGCTATAAGAATACTAGCAAAATAAATTATTAATGCCAAAGAGATATGATTTTAGATGTGGATGATCATTTCACCTCCTACTCCTCTCTTTTTATAGGAAAATGGGAAAGGTGGAAGTGTAGGTTCAAGAAGAGGTTTAACTTGATATCTAAATTTAGTATCAACATGCCTTAATCCATGAGTGGATCTGATAAGCTAATTATAATAAAGCAAGGTGGAGTTAAAGTTGGAGTTAGGTGTTTATGCAGTTGGAACTCGACCATAGATGGTCAAGTCCAACCATTGATGGTTAGGGTGACTATCGGTGGTCGAGGGTCAAAGTTTAAGTTTGGTCAAGGTGGGTTAGTGAGCTAGTTTAGTTAGCCAGCTAACTAGACTCAAATTTGTGATCAAAGTGTTAGAGGATGGTCCCTAGGGGTTCCTGAGGTGGTCTAGGGGTATTTCAACATATAGAACTGTTGTGTGTGGGTTTCTAGTATCTACACCTTCTAATACTATAGCAATGTATTAAGACATGACAATCCTAAAGACATTCAATTCTATCCATAAACAATAGGTAAGTCATACAAAATGCATACATAGATTCACTTACTCATCATCGCAACAACATCACATAGGATAATCTAAGTATAACATAAATGCAACACAACCATATTCAATCATAAAATGTATGATTATAACTAAAATAAAATATTAGCTATCAAATCAAGCAATGAATATAAAAGCATGTTAAAATATCATGGTGTGTGGGTATCTAGTCTTCAATCTATCATTCCACTAATGTCTCCATCTACACCACCCTCTCTAAAGATACCCTCCCTCTGTAAAACTTTGAGGGATGGATCTATCATACATCCACCTCAAAAAAAATAAGGTAGTTATTCTAAAATAATATAAAATACATAATATACTGATGTAATAAACTAAATAAATATGATCATCATGTACATAATATGCAAGTACAATTAACTCCACAATTAACAATCATGTAAATTAAGCAATATATAACTATCCATAGATTAGTATATGATATCCATCTTTACCAAAACAATAATTAACTAAACAGTAACCATAAAAATCTATAAATAAATAGGTTATTAGGTTTAGAGAGAAATCGAGATGTGACATCTTTCCCCCTAAAGTGTGTCATCATCTTGATGATGCTTATTAAACATAAGTTCTAAAATTTAAATATTATTCAATAGAAAATAAAATAATATCCAACAACATATTAAGTAAACAAATGTGGAAATAGTCTATAAAACTCATCATAATCCTATTGAGTGACACTATCTTTAGAATATTGGTCCCATTGGACCTTGTACTGTGACACTTCTCTAGTATACAAATTGAGTTTATGAGTGTCAATTATTATGACTGGTTCTATTATGACCACCTCAGGATCCAAAACCTACAAAATATTCTAATTCAACACATGTGAAGGATCAAAAACATCCTTTTTAAGATAGGGTAGATGGTAAACATAATGTAAAATATCTAGAGCTGATGAAAATTCAAGCCTGTATGCTATAGGATTGATCACTTCTAAAACCTCGAAGGCTCCCACATATCTAGGGGAATGTTTAGCTAATTTTTCAAACTTAATTGAGCTTTTCTAAGGCTTAACCCACAAAAATACTTTATCACCAACAAAAAGCTATCTTGTTGTTCTCTTTAGATCAACATAAATTTTATATCTATCATTGGCCTTGACCAACCTTTGCCTGATTGTTATAACTTGGTCTTCCATTTTCACAAGCATTTCAGGTCTAAATATTACCCTGTCCTCTAACTCAATCTAATCCACTGGTGTTCTACACCTCCTTTCATATAATGCCTCAAATGGATCCATTTTCAATGCTAATTGGTATGAGTTATAATCAAACTCAACCAATGAAAGATACTCCTCCCACTTGTATTGTTGATCCATATAATACATCTAAAATAGATCTTATAAAACTTGGTTATGTTAGGAATAAAACATTCTAAATCCAAATCTACTATTACCATAAACTAGACCTAAAGCTATGCAATAAAATGTATCATGAAAACATTCCTTAATTCACCATTAATATGAAAGCATAAATGAGAACAAGATAATAATAACACAGATCTAATGTGGTTCATCCAATGTGGGCTACATCCACCAATGAAAGTTCTCAAATAAATCAGTAATCTAAAACAAGATTACAATGAACTCTCATAGAGATAAAAAAATCTCCTATAGAAAGTGATGCACAAAAAGCTACACTTTCACTTGCACCTACACAATATTGTATCTCATAATTTGTTAAACCACACCCTATAATGAACACCCGCACTTTGACTTTGATCCTCAAAGCCACACTCTACAAATAAACCATCAATCTCTAAAGGCCACACCACACCCTGTATATATAAAAAAAATGAAGAAAATCCATAAAAAGAGGATAAAATATGCAATGCTTATCTAAGATAAGAATTATCCAACATGTGATAACCCTCCTCCACCTCATCAAGATTATCCAAAAGCTCTCCCAAGGAGAAATTTGCCATATTCATCTTCTCCACCTTCTAAGGGCACATTTTCCTATGAACATGTGATCACAACCAACTCCACTCAACAAGGAAGGAGTTCCCTTTTATAAAAAACAACTAGATTATTCAAAATAATCAATTCAACATGGGAAAAGGTATCTAACAACTAACTCCATGAAAAATGGAATACATAGAAATACCTCATATTTGTGCAAACCCCTTTACCACAATCTTGGCCTTATACCATTTTCTCCCTTCATCCTCTTCTTTGATTTTGAAGATCCACTTGTTCAAAAATGCACTCTTGCCCTTGGGTAGCCTAACTAAATCCTAGGTTTGGTTCTCCATGAGAGATATATGATCTTCATCCATGGCTTGTTCCCATCTCAACTTGGCATCTACCTACATTACTTCCTCATAACACTCTGTCTCTTAATTGTCAGTGAGTAATAAATAATTAAAAGGAGAAAAATGTTTGGGTGCTTTTCTTACCCTAGAAGACCTTCTTACCATAGGAGTTTGGGGTCCTTGTGTAGAAGGTTCTTGAACTAAATCCTTGGATACTTTGCCATCTGTAGTGTCATCTAATACTATGTACTCTTTCTATTCCTAGTCCTATTCCTACAATAGATCCTTATGCATGAATTTTTTATTAAAGACTACATCTATAGACCAAAATATTTTCCTATCTTTAATGCTCCATAAATAGAAACCAAAGTCATCCTCACCATAACCAACAAATGTGCATTTTTTTGATTTAGCCTCTAGTTAGGTCCTATCCTCTTTCTTAATGAGAACAAATGCTTCACATCCAAAGACTCTAATAAAATAATAATCAACATTCTTACCAAAACAAGCTTGTTAATCAAATATACTATCGTGTTAACTACTTCTACCCATAACTGTAAAGACAACCCTACATGTAACCCCATGCTCCTAGCATGTTCCATTATTGTTTTATTCATCCTTTCAGATACCTCATTCTATTGTGAATTTCTTGGAACCATCCTTTTCCCATATATTCCATTGTTAGAACAATAATCAAAGAAAGCATTACTACAATACTCACCTCTATTATTTGATCTGAGACATTTCAACTTGAGACCTATTTCAATCTCAACCAAGGCTTTCCACTTCTTAAAAGTGTCAAATACATCAAATTTATTTTTAATACAATAAACCTAAACTTTTCTAGTTGCATCATCTATAAAAGTAACATAATAATTAGATCCACCAATAGAAGATACCTGAGCTAGTCCCCATACATCTAAGTGTACAAGATCTAACTTGTGTTCTTTCTTTCTGGATCTAACCTTCAAGAACTTAACCTACTTCTATTTTTTGTACACACAATTTTCAAAGTCTAGATCTATGTCTTTTAATCTAGGTAACTTATCTTTTAAGATCTGCATGCCCTTATGGCTCATATGATCGAGCCTATAGTACCACATAGCTACATCTCCATTTGCAAGAACTAAATTAATAGAATCAACACTACTAGTCAAATTCAAATTACCAACTTTCTTACCTCTCAAGATCACAAGAGCACCTTTGGTAACTTTCCAAGAATCTATAGTAAATAATACTGAACATCCCTCACTACCCAATTGCCCTATTGAAACCAAATTTTGTCTCAACATAGGCACATGTATAACATCCTTAAGGATCCATGTGTTTCCATTCTACATCTTAACCTAAACACAACCTTTCCTTATTATCTCACATGGTTTGTCATCAACAAGATTTACATGTCCTAGATTCTCTTGAACATAATCATTAAAATAATGCCTATGTGGAGTGGCATGAAAAGAAGCTCCTAAATCTAATACTTAAGACTCAAAAAAACTATTCATAGAAATAATTAAGGCATCTTCACATGATTTACCTGATGTCACATTTACCTCATTTATTTTCTGCTTGTTTCTATTCTTATCTTGAAGTGACCAACAATCCTTCTTTGAGTGCCCACACTTCCCATAATTCTATCATATCATCTTAGATCTAGATGTAGACTAAGATCTACCTTTTGAATTTCCTCAGTTGCATTTGCTCTTGTCCTTTTGCCTCTCTCTAGAATTAATGGATGAAGCATTACCTAAAGATGATTCACCAGTACTTTTCTTTCACATCTCCTCTCTAAGGATCACACCTACAACATCCTCAAAATTCAAGCTTCCCTTAGCAGGGACTGCATTACTTACAACCATAACCAAACTATCCAAACTATCAGGCAAAGAACATAAGATTAGCAAAGCTCTAACTTCATCATCAAACTTAATTCCAATTGAAGTGAGCATACTTACAACCATATTAAAATCATTAATATGATTAGCAATTGAACCATTCTTAGACATTTTCATGTTCAACAATATTTTCATAAGAAAATTTTTATTAGACACTGAAGGTTTCTCATATAACTTCCCAAGTTTATCCATGAGATAATTTGTAGTTATTTGATCTATAATGTTAAATGCAAAAAAATATACAAGGCATAATCATATGGCTCATAATGCATTCCTATCAAGTAATGACCAATCTACATCACTCATACTTATAGGTTATCCTCCTTTCCCCTCTAATGGGAGTTGAAGTTCCTTCTAAAATAGGTAATCTTCCATCTACATTTTTCACAAACTAAAATAATTACCATCAAACTTCTCAACTCTAAATCTGATCTCTTATCCCATAGCTCCCACTCAAGCTAATAGCCTTCTTATGATTTACCACTTTAGAAAAACACACAACCAATGGCTCTGATACCATTTGCTAGGAATAAAACACTTCTAAATTTAGATATACTATTACCATAAACTAGATCTAAAGCTATGCAATAAAATGCATCATGGAAATATTCTTTGATTCACCATTAATATGAAAGCATAAATGAGAGCAAGATAATAATAACACATATAATACAGATCTAATGTGGTTCACCCAATGTGGGCTACATGCACCAATGAAATTTCTCAAATAAATCAATAATCTAAAACAAGATTATATTGAAATCTCATAGAGATAGATAAATCCCCTGTATAAAGTGTTACATAAAAAGCTACACTTTCACTTGCATCTGCATAATGTTGTATCTCTTAAGTTGTTAAACCACACCCTATAATAAACACTTACACTTTGCAAAACACCTACACTTTGACTCTAACCCTTAAAGCCACACCTTGAAAATAAACCATCAACATCTAAAGGCCACACCACACCCTGTAGATATAGAAAAATGAAGAAAATCCATAAAATAAGGAGCAAATATGCAATGATTATCTAAGATAAGCATTATCTAACATGTGACAACCCTCCTCCACCTCATCAAGCTTATCCAAAAGCTCTCCTAAGGAGAAAATCACCATATTCATCTTCTCCACTTTTCTAAGGGCACAGTTTCCCATGAACATGTGATCACAACCAACTCCACTCAACAAGGAAGGAGTTCCCTTTTTCAGAAAACAACTAGCTTCCTCAAAACAAGGAAGTCAACATGGGAAAAGGCATATAACAACTAACTTCATGAAATATGGAATACATATAAATTAGAAATACAAGGAATACTCCACTCACATGAAAATTATGCCCCCCACATCCTTGGAGCTCTTTAGGCCCCAAAAATTTATTCATATGGTCATGTGATAGCCCCAAAGGGCTCCACACTCAACAAGTTAACTCTCTATATATATCCATCTATTTCTGAGTGATATGTAGTGTTAAAATTCAGCTACATACCCATAGATGAATTCAAAATCAACCAAAATCTAGAAGTCATTCTTGAATCTTGATTAGAAATGATATTTTTCATATATCCATGCAATTGGTACACCTCTTTCATGAATCTTTTCACAAGTATAGGTGCATCATCTATCAAGTTGCTTGGTATGAAGTGAGCTACCTTGGTTAGTTTATTAACTACAATCAAGATCATATCATGTCAATTTCATGATAACATGTACCCTTTGATAAATTCCATGCTAATCACCTTCCACTTCCATTCCAATATATCATGAAGATATAAAAATCATGTTAGATGCACATGTTCAACCTTCACATGTTGGCATTCCAAATAATGAGAACCAAAATCCATTGCATCCTTCTTGATCCTTTTCTAGAAATAGATAGATCTTAGCTTATCCATGAACTTAGTTACACTAGGATGTCTTGAATATGGGGCATTTTGTAATTCATTTAGCACCATGTTGCTTAGATTATCTCTATCATGTACATACATCCTATCATTATACCTCAAAATACCATCACTCTCTAATTTAAATCATTTATACATGGGATTCTGAGCATTCTATGATAATACTTCCTTGATTTAGTCATAGAATTCATCCCCTGGTGAGAATTTAAATACATGATCATGTAAGTACTCATATAGTATCTAAGGATGTTATGTACCTTCTATGACTTAGGGCATCTATAGCTCTATTTTCCTTGCCCTTGATATACTTAATATCAAAATCATAATCAACTAAGAATTCTGACCAATGTCTTTTAGGTGTATTTAGGTTCGATTGGGTAAAGATGTACTTGAGTCCCAAGTTGTCGATATTGAGCTTAAATGGTTTTCCCAATAGATAATTCCTCAAAAATTACAAGGCATGTACTATTACAACAAGTTCTATATCATGAAGGGCATAATTCACCTCATAAGGATTCATTTTTCTAGACTTGTATGCTATAATTGAACCATCCTACATAAGAACTCCTCCAAGTCCATACCCCAGATGCATTCATGATCACTAAGAACTGACCATTAGGATCAGAAACTCTTAGCATAAGTGTTGAAGTAAGCCTCCTCTTCAGCTCCTCAAAGGCTCTTTTTTACTTATTTGACCAGACAAAACTCCAATTATTTCATTGAAGAGAGGTGATTAGATTAATATCTTTGAGAAATTTGGAACAAATTTTCTATAATAACCTATTAATCCCATAAAATACCTTACCTCATACACATTTTTAGGTTCTATCCATTATATTATGGCTCTTATCTTCATCGTTTCCATTGAAATTTCATCTCCAGAGATAATGTGTCACAAATATTATACTTTCTTCTAGAAAAATGCACACTTGGACAACTTACCATACAATCTATGCTTCCACAACAATTGCAAAACCAATTCTAGATGCTGAAGATGTTCTTCCTCATCCTTAGAATATATGAGGATGTCATCTAGAAAAACTAACACAAAGTGATCTAGATAATCTCTAAACATATTGTTCATGAGATTCATAAATGTTTTCAGAGCATTTGTTAACCTAAAAGGTAACACTGTAAACTCATAGTACCTATATCAAGTTCTAAATGTTGATTTTGGAATATCCTCTTCTCAGATTCTCAACTGATGATACCCTACTATAAGATCAATCTTAGAAAATACTATTACCCCTCACATCTAATCAAAGAGATCACCAATGTGAATTAATTGATATATGTTCTTGATTGTCACCTTGTTAAACATTATATAATCAATACATAGGTGAAGAGTACCATCTTTCTTATTGATGAACACTACTGGTGCATCATTACACACTTGATTGAATCAACCCTTTTGATAACAACTCCTATATTTGATCCTTCAACTCAAATAATTTGATAGTTTTCATCATATATGGTGCCTTGGATTGTAGTTCAGATCTAGGTATGATGTCAATCAAGAAATCAAGCTCACATTTAGGTGGTAATCCTATCAATTATTTAAGAAACATATCCTAAAATTTCCTTAGAAAAGGATAATCCTCGATGGATAGCTACTTATATTCCTCCATCTTATTTATTTTAACAATAAATTATTATCATCATTTCCTTTGAGCCTTCTTGAGTTGAATTGAATAAATTTTCCTAAGCTTCAACTCTCTTTTCTCACCCTGAATCTATGTTTGATTTCCAAAATCATCTTGACACTCTACCTTCTTCAAATATCAATTAACCTTAACTTTATGCTCTAAAATCCAATTAAATCCTAGGATCATATCATATGACCCTAATGGTACAACATACAAATCCACTATAGTAGTGAATTTAGGCAACTTGATCTCAGCTTTCACTAGACACTTATCAACCTTGACCTTTGACTCATTCCCATACTGTACTGAGCATGCATTTATCATAACTCCAACTTTTTTAGACAACTTATTATGCATTATAAGAGCAATAAAATATTTTATATCCCTAGTGTCATTAAAAATATAAATTGTATGATCCAAAAAAATACCTGATAGTTCAATAGGTGAAGCTTGGAATTCAACCTGGTAATTTTCAACATCATGAATTTGCTACTGAATAGTTCCCTATTGCAAAGAAAAACCCTTTGTCTTTCCATTTGACTTACCCTAGTACACTCTCAAGCATAATGGTCACCTCCATAAATGAATCAACCTCTAGGTGGACCTTTCTTATTAGACTATTAGTTTCTCTTGAAAACTCCCTTGAAACTATTTTTAGGTTTCATATTCCCTAAGCTACAATTGAACTTAGCATTCTAGTTCTTGAACTGGCTCTTAGAGTCTCCACTCCTCTTCTAGTTCTTCTTTTTGAAAGTCAATTTAGAACTTCTAAAAATTTTCCTGAACTTATCTTTGATCTAAGTAAGAGATTTTAGCTTCTGCTCTTGTTTGATTGTCTTCTTGAACACCTGATCCATGGCAAATGTCTCACACACATCTACCTCACAATTAATTTGGGGTTTTAATCCCATAATAAATTTCTTGATTTTGAACCTCTCATCCACCTAATATGAGGTACATACTTTAGGATCTTGGTAAATTTCTCCTAGTATTTCATTCAAAAAAAGGTCTCCTTACTTAAGGTTTTAAAAAACCATCATGTTCTAATCAAAATATAGTTGTGGAAGCTATCATGACCTAAACAATACCACAAATTATTCCCAATTTGTGGTGGTAGAGTCGAGGTTCATCTCATGCTTCTTGTTTTCCCACTAAGTTGTTGCTTCTCTAGTAAGCTAATATGCTCTCCAAACTACTTTGGTGACTTTAGAGTAATTTCAAATCTCAAAATATTTCTCTATCTCTATCATCCATGCTTCAGTTCTATCTCTCAAAATAGTTTTATTAAACTTGGGTGGATTCACTTTTTTCATATCCTGTGCCAACTCTGTAGCTACTCAAACTCTCACATCTTTTGGCACTTCCTCATGCCTCTGATCTTGAGTATTTTCTTGCTCAACAGGATTCTCTTCAAGTTCTTTCTAAACATTCTTCTCAACATGAACATGTACTTCTTATTTTAGGGTCATGATTCGGTCCCTATTTTTGTGCATGGATGTTTGCTTACCAACGAATTGATTTAGATCCACCAGAGGGTTGGTGTTTAAGTTACCCTCACCTCTGATTCCATCATGCACCATTATTCTTCTTGATTAATATTAGAATACATTTACATTAGTAGACACATTAAGTCCTAGAGTTTGAGCCTCAACTTTGATACCACAATGTAAGAACCCCACTGGATTTTACTAGAATAGGATAATTTTTTTAAATTAATTACATAAATTCAACTAATAGATTCCATCACAATAAAACCTACAAGAGTGATCTTTAACTAAAAACATTAGTTTAAACTAACCATACAAAGGTATATAGCTAATCTATTAAGCTAATGATCATAATCATATTATCAATATCAATAACAGGTACAATACTACTTACAAAAATAAAAACTACATTTAATTCATAAAAGTATTTATTACAAATTCAACCACAGTTGATACAATATTATAGCTAACATTATAAGTGTATATATGAATTAAAAGTATAGCTTTAGCATAATAAATGTCTTAATAATAATGTACAATGATACAAAGCTTCATAAAGCATGTGAGTCTCAATGAACTCATAATATCCATAAGTAATCTCAAGTGTAGTCATGTTGAGGGAAGTGAGAGCATCATTTGAGTTTCTTTCCACACCAACCATGAACCATTGATTCCTCACACAATCTGCCAACTAGGGAGTGGCCTTCCCTTCATGAATGGGTAGATAATGATAGTGCAAGAATCTCATGTGACAAACTAGAACCTATGTGTTATAAAATAACTCATACATGATATATACCATAAATAACCCTGTTATAACATGATATCATACAAACATGTAAACTAAACAAATAAATGAAATGACAATGTTTAACTATAAACACTACTTTGGCCAAAAATTTTATAGTCACTTATCACAAGGATCAATCAATTTCATACACACCACTCAATCAAATTACACTTTATCTATGCATTAGTGACACTAATTAAGTGAGTGGAATTTGTCACACTACTTATTTAGGGTCATTAATGCAAGATTTGGTCTATATACATAAAATCTAAAAACCAACAAATTCATACAGAATATTCCCTACTAGTAGATGTAAAATGTGCTAAACATGAAAATGTCAAATACATACATTTAGTCCATCAAATGTAATGCAATGAAACTTAAAACATCTAATTTATTATTGTAATTATAAATAGATTTCAAAATAGTTATCAATAAAATTATACCATCCGAGTAAGAAATATATATAGACATCAAGTTACCTAATATTAACATGTAACTTCAAATGTTATGTCATCCATCTAAATAACAATATTTAATAGCTTATTTAATTATTTCTATATGCCTAAGGTACAATAATAAACCATTTCAAACACTAATAATCATATGTTTTACATTAAAATCTCAAATACCTCATAATTTAATGCTTCATCAAACCACTAACATATAAAAACAACATGCATATTTATTTGCTATATCTTATATAATGGTCTTAAATATTGAATGAAATTTATATATCTATATATGTTATACCATATTTAGACTTGTAGTTCTATCAAAAAATCATGGGTATTTCATATATTCGTACACACATTCAATTACTCAGTTATATATTTTGTACATAGTATATCCTAGATAGACAAAGTCTCTAGACTCTATTTTATATAAGTATCATTCACATCTATATAATTTAGACTTAGACATTATAACTAACTCCTTTATATTTATAATCAAACACTTAACTATACTATTTTTAGTGTGTTCTATTTCTTTATAACTAATAGTCCATAAATTCACATAATAAAATATACACAGTCATAGATACAACTTAGCCAACTATATCTTATAGATCTTATTGTATATAGTCTATTATAGACACATTTAACTATATTTATATAAAAGTGTAGATGAATATAATTGAGTATAACATTCTTTCAAATACTTTTGAGTACTATCACATGTAATATAAATCAAATCAAATACTCAGCATGTGTGTGTGTGTGTGTGTGTGTGTGTGTGTGTGTGTGTGTGTGAAGATGTATTTCAATGTCATACAGTCATATATTAACAAAACTAGCCTTATTTAAACATATTGAATATAAAATAAGTATATATATTTATACTATCTCAAAATTTAAGTGTTCAACCTGTGTCCTCTATATGAAAAAGAAAACACATCCTATAGGTTTTAACATAATAAAATCTCAGTGATAAAAGTATAAAATCCTTAAAACCAGGTTTCTCATGTGTGTGTGTGTGTGTGTGTGTGTGTGTGTGTGTGTGTGTGTGTGTGTGTGTATGTGTGTGTGTGTGTGTGTGTGTGTGAGAGAGAGAGAGAGAGAGAGAGAGAGAGAGAGAGAGAGAGAGAGAGAGAGAGAGAGAGAGAGAGAGAGAGAGAGAGAGAGAGAGAGAGAGAGAGAGAGAGAGAGAGAGAGAGAGAGAAGATGTATTTCAATGTCATACAGTCATATATTAACACAACTAGCCTTATTTAAACATATTGAATATAAAATGAGTACATATATTTATACTATCTCAAAATTTAAGTGTTCAACATGTGTCCTCTATATGAAAAAGAAAACGCATCCTATAGGTTTTAACATAATAAAAACTCAGTGATAAAAGTATAAAATCCTTAAAACTAGGTTTCATATATATATATATATATATATATATATATATATATATATATATATATATATATATATATATATATATATATATATATATATATATATATATATATATTTCATTTAAATGAAAGCTATAGATTTTGTGAATATATCCTTGTATATGTATATAATTATGGTTATTTATAAATTCTAGTTTCATAAGTGAAACAAAACAAAGCTTGTGTTATAACTTCCTAGATTTTCACAAATTTATTTACTATAACCCAAAACATGCATTTGTACCCTATATATTGGTTTAATTTACAAAGTCTAGCCTTGGGTTTATCATAAATGTAACCATTATACTTTATATGAAAAAAAGAATGACTCATCATGCCTTAGCCTGGGTAAATATGACCATCTTAACTTGGTTTAATATATAAACAAGCCATAGACATTTGTATGAAGAAAGAATAGTTCAACTACAATTATAAAAGACCGAGTTTATCTTATGAACCTTGTCGTTCCCTTTTAGGTCATGGTTAAAATATTCATAGAAAATGAAACCTAGTATATATATTTATATAAAAATGTAATAGTTTAATATTTAATGAAACATACCATGCCATATTCACAATAGAGCCAAAAGGTATAAACTCTGATAGAAACTAACCACCTCATATCTCCTCTAAGGTTATAATTTTGACCCTAATGAAACTCATAAATTTCAACTCAACTCAATATTTTTAAATATATCACAAATAACACATATAATTTAAGAATTCAATGTTGAACACACACACACACACACACACTCAAGTCCATTCAACCCAGGGCTTCAGGGTTATATACTCGGTTATGTGGATGGTTGAGTCATCCATAGGGCTAAGCATTTAATCCTTTTGTTATAAATTTCATAATAATGAAACAACAAAACCCTTAAGAAATAATTACTAGAATTCATCAATAACTCCACATAACATATATATTAATTTTAATAATGAAACCAACCTGGTTAAGAAGACTAAATTCATAGTAAATGAAACCTTTTTCTCCAAATTTCTCCAAGTCTATTCTTTCTCTTTGGTTTATTGTTGTGTGTTGTGCCCCAAAAACTTCTCTTTCCTACCTTTTTATCTGTCTACATGCTTAAATACATACTAACAGATTTTCCAATCACCTCAGCAAATTTAGTGGATAAATAATTCCATGATGTAAAACAACTCACAAATGACTAACAATCACCTATGTTTTATCATGCAAAAATCCCAAACTCTGTGATTGTTTGCATAATAGTTTGTTAACACAAGTTAATGCCTAGTTTAAAACCTTAATTTCAAACCTTCTCTTAATTAATCAATAGAATAATCCCTTTTTATTTACTATGCAAATCAACAAAACCATCAATTATACAATAACCATTATAATTGTTGACTTCACTAAAGTCCTTCAAACTTTATAATTTCAATGATAATATTAACTTAGCATAGGTTATTGACAATTCCATCAACTTTTACAAAGTCATTTAATTATTATTAAAAATAATCACCCTCTAAATATTATGTGTAACATAATTGATTACAAATAGTAATATGGACTAGACATGATATTAGTAATCACCTTCACACACAAATCAAGTAAGTAATAGAGTCCCTTCTACTATTATATCAATGTATTAAGACATGATAATCCTGAAGACATTTAATCATATCCATAGATAGCAATAAAGTCATACAAAAGACATACAAGGATTACTTGTCATAAAAACACCATCACATAAGATAAGCCAAGTATGATAATATAAATGCAACACACAACCACATTCAATGACACCATGCATGATTATAATTGAAAGTAAATATTAGCTATCAAATCAAGTAATGAATATAAAATCATGCTAAACTATCATGGTGTGTGTGGCTTTTGAGTCTTTAAACTATCATTCCCCCAATATCTCCATCTACGCCACCTTCTTTGATGATGTCCTCCCTCTATCACACTTTGAGGGATGGATCTATCCTGCATCCACCTCACAAAAATGAGGGTAGTTATTCTGAAACAATATAAAATCCATAATATACTATTATAATAAACTAAATAAACATGATCATCATATACATAATATGCAAGTACAACTAACTCCATAGTTAACAATTATGTAAATTAAGTAACATATAATTGTCCATAAATCAATATATGATATCCAACTTAACCAAAATAGTAATGAACCAAAAAATAATCATAAAAATCTACAAATTAATATATTATTAAGTTTATAGAGAAATCGGGATGTGACAACCACCATTCACTCAAAAATCACACACATGCTAGGAATTAAATGTGCCACCTAGCCTTTGAACTTGCAATCAATGTAATATGTGGATTAAGGTATAAGCAATCATGTTCTTTCATTTGGCCATTCAATTTTCATCTTGGAAACTTCTCTGTAAAATTCATATTCTACCATTTATTCTCCTAAGAACTTATTAACCCATTTTTAATTGTATACTCCATTGGTTTGACGTTATATATAAAATTTAAGGTATTTTAGAGACTTATAGGCTAGTTTACATCATTCTTGGCGGATTCTTTATATTTTTTTGAAGTATTTGATGTTGTATTTTCACTCAAAAATTTGAAGACATGTAGGAATGAGTTCTATTTGATCTCAAACAATGGTATTTAATTTTGATTTCAAAGGTTGAACTTTGAAGTGGAATATGGGTATTGTCTTTCAATTTGTAGATTTAGAACCATATTACATTTCTTTTATGCATGCAACATTTGTTCACATGATATTAGGTCCTCAATATTTTTTAATTCCTGGTCATTTGTCTTCTTATCTTCTAGAGTTCTAAATTTTAAATCACATTGATAAATCTATGCATGCAAATTTTATAATTCATGACCTGCATGCACATTTTGGTTCTTATTCTTAATGGGTTTTTGATGTATGTGCTTAAGTGAAAAAAAATAGTTTTAAAAGAATTTTCAAGCTTCCTTGGTTATTTTAAGTGGTTTTGCAAATAATAATGGTTGAGATTTTATATTCAAAGCTCAATTTGTATATGAAATAAATACACACACACACACGCACACACACACGCACGCACGCATGCACGCACGCACGCACGCACACGCACACGCGCACACACACACCCACACACACACACACACACACACACACACACACACACACACACACACACACACACACACACACACACACACACACACACACACACACACACACACACACACACACATGTAGTTCATACTTATGTATGCATATTTAAGGTTCTGTTACATGATCGGTTTGATATAAAATCCATAATATACTATTGTAATAAACTAAATAAACATGATCATCATATACATAATATGCAAGTACAACTAACTCCATAGTTAACAATCATGTAAATTACGTAACATATAATTGTCCATAAATCAATATATGATATCCAACTTAACCAAAATAGTAATGAACCAAAAAATAATCATAAAAATCTACAAATTAATATATTATTAAGTTTATAGAGAAATCGGGATGTGATAACCACCATTCACTCGAAAATCACACACATGCTAGGAATTAAATGTGCCACCTAGCCTTTGAACTTGCAATCAATGTAATATGTGGATTAAGGTATAAGCAATCATGTTCTTTCATTTGGCCATTCAATTTTCATCTTGGAAACTTCTCTGTAAAATTCATATTCTACCATTTATTCTCCTAAGAACTTATTAACCCATTTTTAATTGTATATTCCATTGGTTTGACATTATATATAAATTTTAAGGTATTTTAGAGACTTATAGGCTAGTTTACATCATTCTTGGTGGATTCTTTATATTTTTTTGAAGTATTTGATGTTGTATTTTCACTCAAAAATTTGAATAATGGAGGAATGAGTTATATTTGATCTCAAACAATGGTATTTAATTTTGATTTCAAAGGTTGAACTTTGAAGTGGAATATGGGTATTGTCTTTCAATTTGTAGATTTAGAACCATATTACATTTCTTCTATGCATGCAATCTTTGTTCACATGATATTAGGTCCTCAATATTTTTTAATTCCTAGTCATTTGTCTTCTTATCTTCTAGAGTTCTAAATTTTAAATCACATTGATAAATCTATGCATGCAAATTTTATAATTCATGACCTGCATGCACATTTTGGTTCTTATTCTTAATGGGTTTTTGATGTATGTGCTTAAGTTAAAAAAAAAGGTTTTAAAAGAATTTTCAAGCTTCCTTGGTTATTTTAAGTGGTTTTTCAAATAATAATGGTTGAGATTTTATATTCAAAGCTCAATTTGTATATGAAATACACACACACACACACACACACACACATATGCAAGCATCATATAGTTCATACTTATGTATGCATATTTAAGGTTTTGTTACATGATCGGTTTGATATAAAATCCATAATATACTATTTTAATAAACTAAATAAACATGATCATCATATACATAATATGCAAGTACAACTAACTCCATAGTTAACAATCATGTAAATTAAGTAACATATAATTGTCCATAAATCAATATATGATATCCAACTTAACCAAAATAGTAATGAACCAAAAAATAATCATAAAAATCTACAAATTAATATATTATTAAGTTTATAGAGAAATCGGGATGTGATAACCACCATTCACTCGAAAATCACACACATGCTAGGAATTAAATGTGCCACCTAGCCTTTGAACTTGCAATCAATGTAATATGTGGATTAAGGTATAAGCAATCATGTTCTTTCATTTAACCATTCAATTTTCATCTTGGAAACTTCTCTGTAAAATTCATATTCTACCATTTATTCTCCTAAGAACTTATTAACCCATTTTTAATTGTATACTCCATTGGTTTGACGTTATATATAAAATTTAAGGTATTTTAGAGACTTATAGGCTAGTTTACATCATTCTTGGCGGATTCTTTATATTTTTTTGAAGTATTTGATGTTGTATTTTCACTCAAAAATTTGAAGACATGTAGGAATGAGTTCTATTTGATCTCAAACAATGGTATTTAATTTTGATTTCAAAGGTTGAACTTTGAAGTGGAATATGGGTATTGTCTTTCAATTTGTAGATTTAGAACCATATTACATTTCTTTTATGCATGCAACATTTGTTCACATGATATTAGGTCCTCAATATTTTTTAATTCCTGGTCATTTGTCTTCTTATCTTCTAGAGTTCTAAATTTTAAATCACATTGATAAATCTATGCATGCAAATTTTATAATTCATGACCTGCATGCACATTTTGGTTCTTATTCTTAATGGGTTTTTGATGTATGTGCTTAAGTGAAAAAAAATAGTTTTAAAAGAATTTTCAAGCTTCCTTGGTTATTTTAAGTGGTTTTGCAAATAATAATGGTTGAGATTTTATATTCAAAGCTCAATTTGTATATGAAATAAATACACACACATGTATATATATGCAAGCATCATATAGTTCATACTTATGTATGCATATTTAAGGTCTTGTTACATGATCGGTTTGATATAAAATTTTAATTAAAGCTTCTCTACATGTATTAAAGGGTTTTGGTTTGTTTTCAAGTTGATCTATTTGTAAATGTGAACATAGTTGAATTCTTTCATTCAAAATTTAGTTCATATGTGAGAAAAATTATGAATAGAGGAAATGTGTTTGTTAAAATGCAGTGTTATAAAGTATTTTTTACGTATAATAAAGTTATTTTAGATGATTTGACAAATACTTAATGGTTTTAGATTTAATCTAAATGTGATAATGATGACAATTTTTTTTGGTTAATTTGTAACTTTCTCAATATGCTATTAATAATTTGTATTGGTTAAAAAATTAACTCATAAGGCTGATATATTCGATATAAGAGTTTCAGATACAATTTTTTAGTCTATTTTCTTCATAAGGAACATGAATTCAAACTTATATTTTTGAACTTGTTGGTTTTTATGCAAGATTTTCATGAATAGAATATTGTATATAATGTTCAAAGGTTATTTTTTAGATTACATAGGGTTTCTTTGCATATGTTTATTTACAAGCTCAACTACTTGAAAGTTGGAAAGTCTTAAAGCAGATGTTGAAAGATATATATTTTTGGTTTGTGTTAAATAATGAAATTATTGAAGGCATATTTTTAATATTAGGTTTTGGTTGATTTTGTTAACATTCACTGATTATGGTTATTTATCATAGTTGCTTGTTACTTGAGTAATCATGTAACATATTTTATTTCATGAATGGTTAAGGTAAATAGTTTACATAATTTATTTTTAGATAACATGACATATTTAAAATATTGAAATAGAATACAATAAATATCTTTTGAAGGCATTATGTATTATGTATTGATTGGTTTTGATTTCAAGTAATAAATCATAGTTTATATTTATCTCTTTGAGATAGATAAAACTTTTCAAAATAATGAAAAATTGCATATGATATCTCTTTCATTTCAATTTGAGTTTTGTTTGAAACGTTAAAATATCTGAGTAATTACTTTCAACAATATTTTTTAGAAATGGTAGTGACATGTTTTTTAAACAAATAAAAGAATGTTGTCTTATTAGCCTTTTATCTATTCTTTTTAGATACATGTCAAGTTGGAGTAGGGGTTCACATAATTATAATATAATTAATGTTTTGGGATGAGAATCTCAAAAAAAATTATAATACTCAACTTATTTTGGAAAATCACTAAATAAGAACTTTTAGGGCTCGAAGGGTATCTAACATGTTTACATATGATTTCATGCCACTCATGTCTCCCTTCATTTTGATGCTAGTGATCCTACATTTTAAAACATTTTAAATATTTTACTTTCTAATCCTTTTTCATTCCATGGTTCTCATTTTTGGTGACCTTTTGATAGAAGTATTTGGAGATATCATTCATTTGGACATGGTTTACCAAGTACTTAAACCCTCCATATGTATCCTATAAGCAATGTGATAACTTTATCTATTGACCTAATCCTGAAAGTAATGCCTTACTGACTCTTAGATCCTCTGAACCTATCATTTATCCATCTAATTCTTCTTCCTTAAGTCGTAAACATACTGATAGTCCTTTATCCCCTCCTATGGTAACTCACTTCTTGAAGAAAATCAAATTAGAGGTGGATGATGAATTTAGAGGCGTTACAAGAATTGAGATGGCTACAACACCTCTTAAATACACTAAGTGTCAAACTAAGGAATGGACATATTTAATTTATTTGAGTTCTAATAAGGAGTAAACTATTTTTTTTTGTGGTGATATTTTGGATATTTTCAAACTTTGATTGCTTACTTTCAATTTGACTAAGACCGCTTTGCAACATGCGTTAATTTTGATTTAATAGTGGATAGATTATTGTAGTAAAAAAATTTAATATTTTTTTTTTTTCATTATAATATTATAGTAATAGTAATATTTATCAATTATGATTTGATTATCTACAAAGTATGTTATTTTTTAGTTAAATTTTAGAGTGAATTTAGTGAATTGTGCAAATCTGTTATAATTGGCTATTTTAAATATTTATATGTTGGCTTATTATGTTTAATCATTCTTAAAGAATAAGGATTGATAAGTTCAAAATATAATTTGACGATTAATTACTTATACATTAGTCATTTATGATTGATTGTCTTACAAGATAACTTTTACTAATGATTGATCAAGTTGTTATAAGTGGGCCCCACCCCATTAGAGAAAAAATATATTTGGTCTATTAATTTAATTAAAATTTCAAGTCATAATAAGTTCACTTTATGAATTTATTATTTAAAGCTTAATATAAAATAGTTGAATTTTAATAAAGTAAGTTAAATTTATTTTAAGTTAACTAAAAAGTTAGTTATAACTTAAAATACAACTAAAGTTAGCTAAAAAGTTAGTTATAAATTAAAATACAACTAAATTTTAAAGTGAAGGTTTTAAAAGACTTGAAGGACATCATTCTAGATGAGAAACTTATATAGGTAAAATATATCTTAAGTTCAAGTTTCATACTACGCTTTCTCTTCTATCATAAATCTTTGAAATTGAATATTACTTTTAAGAAGATCAAACAACACATTTTAAGATGGTGAAGTGTCTTACTTCATACATTTCGATATATCTAGATTGATTATTTGATTTATAAATGGATTTTGTGAAGATGGCTAATATTACTAAAATTTTATGATTGTATAATAATACAATCATATGCATGGATCATTTTTGAATAATAAATAATACTTCATACATTATACACATATTGTTGAGTTTTCATTGTTTTCAACTTTCTCTTCACATAATTGTTATAAATCAATTATAAAATTCATGGTTTCTCAATAAAATTTCTATTTTTTTGTCATGACTCAGGTTCAATTTTTATTTTACATTTATAATTTCAACTTTACTTAGTTAATTATGACTTGACTATTATGTTATTTACTAATATTCTCATTATTTTAATTATTGATGTAAATTAGTTTTCTTATTCTAGTGAATTTTCATTACTTTTTCTTCTATTGTTTTTCTAACTTTCTCTTTGGATTAGTCATGATATTCTTTCTTTATGCAGATTTCTTTTCTCTTTTGGATTAGATTTTTTTCATTCTTTTTTCTTTCCTTGTTTTGTGTTTGTTGTTTTGTGTCAATATTTATTTTATTTTCTTTTATTTGTTAAGATTAATAAGGATATTAAATATAAGGATATCATTCATAAAATAAAGAAATATTTTGAATATCGAGAAATTTAATCCTTTAAGAGATTATTTATTCAATAGGTTTTCTCTATCAAATAAGAGTAATAGCAATTGGTGAAACTTTGATGCATTTTATTAAACAAGGACTATTTTGAAAGATTTCATGCTAATTGGGATAGTTTCATTAGAATTTTTCTCATCTTTATTAAGTTATTTAACCATTTAAAGGAAATTTTTTTTATCCCCATAAATAGATCAAGTCTCAAACATTCTTTTGACCATTATAATACCCTTTATGTCTTAGAACTAATATTTAGTCATATCCTTTTACAATTAGACTAATGCAATTCCCCACTTTAAGCTTCATGATAATCAAATGGGTAGATTAATTGATATTATAAATTTAACCATCAACACTACCTTTAGAATGAAAATACATAAACAACTTATAAAATTCATCTCTATCATTTCCAAGGTTGTGAGCCTTTAACTCCAAAAATAATGTCTTCCCCACCCATTTTAATAAAAAATAAATAAGTTTAGCCATTAATCTCCCACAATAATTTTAATACTATTGCATTTCTTTGAAATTTTGACTATGCCACCATCTACAATCATGACCTAAAATTATAGATTTGGGTAAATTAAATAGTGAAACACCATGCTAACTTATTAATGATGAAGTTGTGTACTCCTTGAAATAAATTAACATTGTCACCTTATGTTTTTTTGGAAAACCCACAACCTTTAGGGTTTATTGAGTGGTAATACCTAAAAGTGCATGGCAAGGGATAATTGGATGTGTATCTTCTAATTTTTCATCTAGCTCATCCTCAATATCGCATAATATTTATTCATCTTTGTCTTATTCATTGGAACCTTTAATGTAGAACATTTTATTTTCAACACATTTATGTCCTTTCTTGTAATTTATGTCATAGTTGAAACACAACCCTTTGGCTCATTTATCTTCAATTTTTGAGGAGTCAATCTAGAAGGTTGAAGGAATGATCATATTGGAATAATGCACTCATTTCTAATAGTGATTGTGTTTTGTTTAACCATATCTCTTCCTTATACCCTATGTATGAAGAACTTGGAATCTGATATTGAACTTGGATTAAACATGTGAACATCATGTTGGATGTTGTCCTTGAACCCACCAAAAAATAAGTTATTCAGGTTATCCTCTATGATTTGATTCATGTATAAGGACAAGTTTTGGAATTTATGAATATAACCCATGATAGTCCATGACTATCATAGTTTGGCTAACCGGATGAATTAGTTCTCTATTACATTATTGTAATAGTGCAATGTAGGTCACAGTGAACACTAACTAGGTAATAGTAAGGCCATTATTTTTATTGTAAGTACATATCCATATGTACCAAATGAACTACTCTAGTTCCAAATACAAAGATGGCATGACCAACTTCTGTGCACATGGGGTTTGATGTCAATCAAATAATTTTTTCATTTGAATGATCCAAGTTATTAGATCCTTACCATCAAAATTACATATTTATAATTTTGATAGCACATTTTACAAACTAATAGTTGAATTTGGATTAGTCTAAATGGGAGAATCCAAGTGGCCTAGTGGAGAATTATTAGACAATGGCATTGTTTATTTTTATGCCAAGATATTTTCTATTGTTAAATTAATGGCGTTCATAGTTTCTTTAATTACATCATTTTTAGCTTTGAGCACATCTAGATATTTTTAATCTATGTTTTGTACATCTACCTAGAGTTAGTTAACTAAACCAAAAACTCTTGTATCAAAAGATTTGAACTCCATTTCTTCATTTCTAGGCATTTTTCTTGGAGTGGATTTCCCTTTTCCATGGTATTTTGTGTTTGGGTCATCCATGCATTCAAGGATTTATAATTTTAAAATATCAAAACAAAATATCAGAGGCTTATACCAATGTGATCATTTCATCAAGATAAATCCAATGACTACTATTTTTCATAGGGGTGAAAAAAAATCATGATTAAAAAAAAACTAAACTAAACTCTTAGATCATAAGTTATTTGTTTTTTATCCTTCAAGTCACAGAATAATTATTATATGAGATCTAAAAAAATGCACCACATAACCTTTCCCAAATCTAAGCTCTAATGTGTAATGAAATCAATTACATAGATCAATAAATTTCTAAACAATAGATGTAAATGTAAATGTCAAGAACAAATCAACAACAATGTGTCACAATAATGAAATCAAAATAAACATATCCACACCAATAGTTGAAAATTGAGAAAAATGCTTGATAAATAAGACTAAGCCATTTCAAGTGGGAAACCTCTGCAAGCAATAAATAAAACATAATTTGTAATATGATCCTAAAGTACTAACCACTACCTCTTTATATACCCTACTTAGGCTATGGTTACTCCATAGGCCGACCCTACTACAATATGAGAACATAAATAAAAATGACAATATAAAATTAAAGATTATCTAGGCCACATATATTCTTAGACATGTATAGGTTAAGGGCATAGTAAAGTCTTTCTTTGATTTAATTCCATTCCCATACTCTTTGAAACATGCACTTTTTCAATTCTAATCCTTGATGTTGGGTTTTTATTTGTGTTGTCCACATTCCTTGTTTCTATATCAATGCTATCAGAAATATCTTTGATTCCCCCATTGTATTTTTTTGAAAAATCCCTCTCATGTCATTTTATAAAGATGATGAATATATAGTTAATTCAACAGACAATTAAAACATAATAATAGAACTATAACAAAATTTAATTTAAATAATAAATATAGCTTACCATTCAATCAAAAGTTTTTAGCCAAATAGTCTATTTCAATGTTCCTAATCCTCCTTGATTTTTCTATTTTTTCCAAAATGGTGTGCTTCAAGATGGGCCTCTTCACTAATTTTTCTTATGTGCCTTGTTCTTAGAAATATAGTTAATTTTTTTGATGCATTCAATGCTTTCTTAACCTATTTTTCCTGAGTTAAATACTTGTTTCATTTTTTAGTTGCAACACCATAGATATGGTATAATAACTCCATTTCCTTACTAATGTTGATTTTTATTGTGGTCTTCTCATATTCGACCTTAAATTTTGGTTTTAATGTTTGAAGGCAAGAAATTTATTTATGCTAACATTTGAAACATAATTTCTAATCTAATGACTAACTTGAAGAATCTAGTGCTCATCTCATTAACTAGACACCTTTTATCATACTCAAATGTGTTTCTAGATTCTAAATGAGTGTCTTTCATCGACCAAATTTAGTTTTAAAAAAATCCATCTTCATGTATTTACTCTCCATAACCTCATTTCTTAACCAATCCAATGTAAAAAGATGAACTAACTTAGTTATTTTCAAGGCATGGATGTATTTAACTTGCATATAAATGACCATTTCCTCTCCTACGCATGAAGAAAAAAAAACCAAATCTACTCAATGTAAAGGTTTCCAATCATTCAAAAGAATACTCAATTAAATAATATGCAGTGAACAAGATATAAGTCAATAAAACCCCTTATTATGGGTCTCTCATGATAGCAACATTGAATACCCTTCACATACTTTTCATCGTATCCAATTATATCATCTCCTTTAGATGGTTATAGCTAAAATATGTGGAAATATATATAACATTGCCACATTCTCAAAATATATATATATATATATATATATTATTTTATTCATCTGGAAGGAATTAAATAATTTAAGTTAAAAAACACGAGGCGACTTCCCAAATGAAGTCACTAATACATGAAAAATAATATTCCTAAAAAATGTACATAGATTCAAACCTTTAAAATGTTTTCATTCTGAATGAAAATCTTATTAAAAATTAAACCATTTGATTATGCATAGTTAAGATCCTTATAATCATGTCCTTTATAATGTTACAATTGTTAGGAACTTGTCCTGCCCCTTCTCTTTATTTTGTTAGTGTAATAGTTGCTATGGACGCATATGCTTTGTAAGTCATCCCATGAGCATTTTGTTTTATCTCACATTCATGGGAAGTAGTAGTTTCTTAGATTAGATTGAGTATATAGGTAAGTGTTGAGGCCAATGAAGGCATCCATAAATTTATTGTATTGAGCTTGCTCAAAGGAGGTTGCCCCCTCAAAGTGGCCTACAATCAATATAATCTTTTCAAGTGTTCTGTTAATTATATAAACCTATTATTTCATGTTTTTTTATTAATTATTGTAAGAGGATCCTCTCATATGGTATCAGAGTGCTTTTAGGGCCATAATTTTTTTTCCTTTAGAAAGTCTTAACCATGTTCTATTACATAATTCATTTAAGTAATTTTCAAAAAATATTCACTTTGTTCTACTGCATAACTCATTTAAGTAATTTTCTATAATTTGTTTCAGATCAGGGTAAAAACCTAACCACATAACTATGAGAAGTGCTTGGATGAAATCCCTAAAACTCATCGTGAGGGAGGAAAGCCAAGAGCTATCGCTTAGAGGTGAATCCATGGACAAACTTTTTTTGGAGAGTAGTATTCACTTAGATGGCATTGGTGGCCAGAATGATATCTTTAAACCCTTAGGTAGATGTGATGTTATTTTGGGATCCCAGTGGTTATGTACACTTGGACCATCTTATGGGATTTTGTTGAAATTTGGATGCAATTTTTAGATAATGAGCCAAAAAACACATTGAAAGGCTTATAATTGGAATCCCTCAGCATCATAAGTTCACATCGCATTCTATTCAAATACAACTATCAACAGTCTCCACTACTCCTTCTGATCTACAAACTGTTATGCATAGGTATGCATTTGTCTTTGTTGAACCAGTGGGATTGCCACCTTTACGATTAGAGGACTATCATATTTAAATCCTTCCTAAAAGAATTCCTCCAAACATTAAGTCCTACCATTACCCATTTCAACAAAATTATTGAGATCGAGATGCTCATTCGAGACTTACTAAAGCAAGGCATTATTCACCCCAATACTAGTGCATATTCTTCCCCAGTTATCCTTGTTCAGAAAAAAGATGGGTCATGGCACCTCTGCATTAACTTCCACACACTTAATCACATCACAATCAAGGATAAGTTCCTGATCCCTATTATTGATGAGCTTCAAGGTGCTCATTGTTTCTCCAAGTTGGATCTCTGCTTTGGATATCACTAGATCCGACTTCATAAGGATTATATCCCTAAGATAGATTTTCATATGCATGATGGCCACTATGAGTTTTTGGTCATACCCTTTGGCCTCACTAATACTCCTTCAACATTCTAAGCATTGATGAAAAAAATATTCTGGCCTTACCTATGAAAATTTATTTTGGTTTTCTTCAATAATATCCTCATCTATAGTAAAACATGGTCTGAGCATATCCAACATCTAGAGCTCACACTGCAACTTCTCTCTGACCATCATCTTTGTTCAAAATAGTCTAAATGTGCTTTTGGCCAATATGAAGTGGAGCATCTTGGGCATATTATTTTAGCCCAAGGGGTTTGCGTGGATCCTACAAAAATAGTTGTCATGAAAAATTGGCCTCATCCTTAGACACTTAAGAGCCTCAATGGTTTTTTAGGGTTGACTAGATACTATCACAAGTTTATCAAGGATTATGGGAAGACTATAGCTCTACTAATAGATATGTTTAAAAATAATGCTTTTACATGGACACAAGCTATTGAGTGTGCATTTGAAGAATTAAAACAAGCTATGTGTACTACTCTTATTCTAGCTATGCCAAATTTTGCCAAGACCTTCATTATCAAGAGTGATGCTTGCGACAATAGACTTGGTGTTGTTATCTCCAATAAGGATTCCCCATTGCATTTACCAGCAAAGCCTGTTTTGGTAATAATTTAGTACTCTCTACTTATGAGAAGGAAATGATGTCCATTTTGCATGCAGTACAAAAGTGACAGCCATACCTATCAAAGAATCATTTTTGCATCAAAACTGATCACCAAAGTCTAAAATATTTCTTGGAATAATGGGTCTCTACCTCATCACAACATAAATGGGTCAGTAAACTCATGGGTTATGACTATGAGACCACTTATAAGAAGGGTAAGGATAATATTGTGGTTGATGCTCTATCTCACACATTTGTGGACCAAGCTTCCCTTTCAACTATCTCCATGCCTATTCCAAATTGGTTGGATGTTATAAAATAGGGGTATATTAATAACTCCTCATTATCTCAAATCATTCAATAGTTAGCCACTAACCCATCTTGTGTACCACATTATTCTTGGGATGGTTCTTTTCTATGCACAAGAGTCATATAATGCTTCTTCAGAGCACAGATCTTTAGCAAGTTGTATTCTATGAACTCCATACTTCTTCATCTGTAGGTAACTTAGGGTTTCTCAAAACTTATGAGCGAGCATGACACAACTTATTTTGGAAGGGAATAAAAAAGGAAATTCAATAGATGGTGGTTGAATGTGATACTTGTCAACACAATAAGGGTGAAACAACACTCATCCCTAGGTTGCTCAAACCCTTACCCATCCCTACTAGGATTTAGATTGATGATTTTATGAATTTCATTAAGGGCTCCCTAAATTTGGAGGGAAAATAGTGATCTTGGTTTTGATTGATCGCCTCTCCAAATATAGTCATTTTTGTACCCTCATCCATCCCCTATACTACCTCCATAGTTGCATAAATTTTCTTGGACTAGATTTTTATATTCATGGCATTCCTTCATCCATTGTCTCAGATCATGATGCAACCTTCACTAGCCATTTTTGAATAGAACTATTTCATCGTACTAGCACCTAACTGAAGATGAGTTCTGGATATCATCCCCAAATGGATGGGCAGACTGAAATTGTCAACAAATGCTTGGAAACTTTCCTTCATTGCTTCACCTCAAAGAAATAACATCAGTGGGCAAAGTGGCCCTCCCTCATTGAATGGTAATATAATACCTCCTACCACACTTCAATGAAAATGACTCCATATGAAGCAGTCTATGGTCAAGCACCACTAGTGCTCCTTTTGTATATACACCCCCAGTAGTTCATCAATTCAAATGATTGACATGATTCTATGAATTTGGGATAAGATCCTCATCACCCTAGGAAAAACATATAACTTAACCAAATGTCAAAAAGTAGTCCATTAAGATTACCCTCATTAATGTACAACATAAAAACTATGATTACCTAGGTTTATTTGTTGAATGGCCCTTACAAATTATAATCTGCAAGTGGATGTCAATCAACAGGTAGAAAAAGACAATTTTTTTTAATAAAACTAATGAATAAAACATTTTAAAAAAATTCTTTGTGTTAGATAATTGGCAAACAAAAATGTCATCTTTGTTGTGTTTTTTGTATTAGACACGGGCGAGAAAAAAAATACAACTTTGTAATTTTTATTAAACGATTGATGAACACAATGACAAAGATTTATTGTCATTTTTACTAGACAACTAATGTACATAAATAATAACTTTGTTGGGTTTGTATTAGACAATAAAGAACATAAATAACAAAACAAAAATTACATGCAATTCAAGACCAATAAATAAAATAAGCAAGGACAAATATTTGCTATGTTATTTTTATGTATTGGTTGAATGGCGAAAGGAAAAGGCAAAAACTATAATATTTTTTTTGTAAGGGATGATTGAAAATCATGAAATTAGAAAAAAAATGCTTATCAATATAATATTTTCCAAAAACAAGAGGGTTTCGCAAATTTTTACCGAGATCTAACACACATTGATAAGTGAGGGCTTTGAATAAAGATTTGCTTATTTTTTGAAGTGACCAATGAAGACAACTTAAAATGAAATTAAGATATCTATAGATAGAGAGATTAAAACAATGCAAAAAATAATTTACTCAACCTGAATTCAATTTGGTTTTGGAGAAGAAAGTATCATGTATGCATCAACTAAAGTATTAGGTATGTATCAGGTAAATATCATATACACCTCCTACAAAAGAGATTATTAACTATGAATTTTTTAATTTTAAAAAATATGAATGTATATCTAAAATATTGAAATGTGTCACACATTCCAATTCCAATATTAAAATTAATAGAAAATTAACAAGTGTTTGTCAAGTGTTTATTACAATTTATAAAACTGATTTTTTATAATCAAAATCATGATTTCAAAACATAATTATAATTTTCTCAGTTATTTACCTCATCCTTAACTTACCTCTGAATCAATATTATCTGATAAAATGATCAAATTTTAATATTTTTTTATACAATAGGGTCATTTTAATTGGACAAAGTAATGTGTTAATTAATTAAAAGAATAAAATAAAAGAGTTCAACCAATAAAAAATATATCTTTTGAAAAAAAATGAATATTTTACAAATTTGTGAATGCCAAAGGATACCTTTTAATCTTGGCTTGTTTGTTATGAACTTGAAATAAAATAGATACACCTATAAACCTTATACTTCTTTGTGATTTTGGAATTAATTATATAAGCTTATATTGTTGTGTTGCACATGTTATTTAGTTTCATTAATTGTAAACAGGTATTTGTGTTGCATTTTAGTTGCAATCCATTTATCCATATTCCATTAAGAAATTAACATACCCTAAAAATTAATAAAACTAGTAATTACCTGCCTTATTGTAAAGGATACGCCAACAAAGAGTTTTTAGAAGTAAAGTGATAAATAATTATTTTATTTTATATTGTAAAACATTATTTAAGTAGTTATGGCTTTTCAATTTTTTTTCAATAATAAGTTGATATTTTTATTTTTTTTAGGCTAAGAGATCTTCATTGCTTTCAAATTTCTAAATAGCTCACACATTGATAGAAAGAAGGGGACACAATTTTCATGTTATTCATTTTTCAAAGGTACATCTAACAAGATCTCTAAAATTCTAAAGAAAATAAGAACATCAAGTCAACCTTCATATCTCATAAAAAGATAATAAAATTGATCAAAATTATAAGGATTAATTGGAACCTACATGGAGTTTACGAAATTGATTGCTCATGTGGAGTGACTTACATTAGTGAAATTGGTCATTCCGTTAGTACTAGAGCTAAAAAGTATGACAAAGATCTAAAGAGGGAAAGGGTTGTCAAATGACCCTTAGCAATACTCTTTTAAAACAAAGCATCATATTTGGATTTATGAGACATAAGAACTAGTAGTTGAGAGGCGCCATTTCAAAAGGTGGTTACGAGAAGTTGTTGGGATTAACAAGCATTCACAAAACTTAAATATAGATGATGATATGAGATTAAGACATACATGAAGCCCAATTATCAATATATTGACAAGATCCATAGACATACTTATATAAAGAATTTAAGCCTAGAATTCAAAGAAAAAACGTTGTCTTTATCTAATCAAATTTAAACTTAAATTGTGAAGAGAGAAATAATTTATAAAAACTTAATTAATAATCATCAATGATTCATAGATGGGCCACCTTAAAACCATGTAAAAATCATGAATTCTCTCTCCCCTTGTCCCGTATATTATTTGCATATATCATGTTTTTCCCTCCATATTGCCAACAAAAAACATATTATTTATCATAACTATCATTTAATAGTAGCAAAATAAACCTTAAATAATAGCCATGGAAAAGCCTTATTTTTTTCATTTTATACACATAAAAGGAATCAAATTAATATTTCAATTTAAATGCTCAATTATAAATCCTAGAGCTAAATGAAATATCATGAACAACCAATCAAAGTTCATATATTTTCTTGCTACTACTTCTTGTTGTTATTAATACTTATTTTACATACCATCAAATAGATTTTGAAGAACCCAAAAGGAATCAAATTAATATTTCAATTTACACACTCAATTATAAATCCTAGAGCTAAATGAAATATCATGGACAACCAATCAAAGTTCATATATTTTATTGTGAACTTATATGCCCATTGAAACAACTATCTAAACGAGGGACTTCCATTAGAAAGAGTGCAACATATTGAAGGTTCAAGCTTACAATGGAAACTACATGATCACTCTATTTAAAAAGGACCTACACTAATTACATTGTCTATACAATTTGTTGGGTCTTACAAACCAATGTGATATAAAATAGGTTAAAACTCGTTGTCAGCATCATCATATGTATTAATTTTGTTTCTCGTGTTTTGTCATCCCAAACACAACCTACCATAATCATTATTAATCATAACAATCAATGAACAATTTAATTAGATATATCTCTCAATACGCAACCAACATTTAACACAACGTAACATAATCATAATAGTTGATGCACTACTTTGGACTTCTCCCCCTCTATCATGTTTCTCTATGTGCAAAGCTTTTAGAGGATGTAAAAGTTACCTTTGTCTCACAATTCTTAAGAATGTGGGATTATCCCAATCATGTAGACTAACAAAAACTAATAATATAGAAATAAAAGGTTTTGAAGAATCCAATAATTATGATTAAAATTGGATATATATATATATATATATATATATATATATATATATATATATATATATATATATATATATATAAAAGAAAAAATAATATAAAATTATAATACCTAACACCATTCTTCGCATATAGTGGCATAGTTGCTACATAAAGTTACCAGTAGAAATGTATTGAGGTACATTGCTAAAAAAAAGTTTGAAATCTTAACATAAAACTGCAAGAGTTAAACATTCAACTATGAAATCATGACTGCCAATATTTCCTTTTAAAATTGTATTTTGAAGTCTTTATTTTAAAATATAAAATTTTGATTGGCCTAAAAAATAAATTTATAATTAATTTCCATGTTTTAATATGCAAATACCTCTCTAACATAATATTTTAAAATTTTCCGAAGGCTTCTAACACAATATATTTGAGTTCTAAAGGCACCAATAAATTCTAAATTTGAATTTACGTTGCTTATAAATATACAAACATTGTATTTCATTTAGAAGCATTTTAAATATTACACGTATTGAGCACTAACAAGTATTCTAGAAAGATCAAACAATCATTAATCATTATCTAAAGCTACTATTTCTCATGGAGCACTTTTAGTGCATGGCCGAGGATTTTGTATGTCACTAGAATTATTTTCAATTATACTATTTGTTGTTTTTTATATTGTTTATTGTTTAAAGACCTAAAAATCAGAGGATGCTTAAAAAGCGAGCTACCCTGCAACATATGGCCAAAAAACATTCATTGTTTTCCTTAAGTTTCAAAGATTGTTGTTAATCTAGAACAATGAGAAGAAAGCCTATTTTGCAAGTTACAAGTATCACAACATGAAAATCAAAGCAAAGGAATCAAAAATCCACACCAAACAAACACTTGTCAAATAAGTTGCAAGGCTATCTATCATCCATCAAACTATGCATGACATTGTGTACCTATCAAGAACACCCACGCCACTTTGTACCTATCAAGAGCACCCACATTGCTTCATACATTTATTCTTGAGTACTAATATATTTATGGTCGAGGTTTATCTTGCTACTTGGCACATTTCCACACAAATTCTAATAATCATCCACAGATCTCATGATAAAATATTACGCCTCTAAACTCTATGTGAATGCCCTACATCCGAATTGTAAAATAACAATTAAACATTATTATTGTTTTGCACATGTTTATCATGCTTAGTTGAAAGTGATTAGGTTAATTGTGTTGCATCTAGGTGTAATCCAGTTATCCATAACACAATGGGAAGATTTTTTTGCTTTGGAACACTTGCAAACAAGTAGATGAAAAAAATGACCACCACCGTTAAAAAAATATTTTATTTCTAAATTTAATGCATTAACTACCTATTATCAAAATATCTTAATGATTCTTCATTAATGGGGTTCAAGATAAAATGGAGAAAAGAAAAGTTGGTATCAACACCCTTTATTCCTCAGATTGAATTTTGATTGTGCCTCGAAGGGAAATCCAAGCAAAGCTGGAGCGATTTTCCTAATCAATGATCACATAGGGGTTTTCTAAGAGGGGGGACCTTGAGGATTACATTAGTTAGAGGATACAAAAATCTCATAATAGAGGACTCGATAAATATCAACGCTATGATCAAAGGTAGTTTCCCAAGTTTGAAAATCAATATCATTCTCAAGGAAGCTAGGAACCTGCCTCGGTGATTCAAAAATAGCTATTTCAATCAATGCGTTCGAGAATGCAACCGCTGGACAGACCTTATAGCAAATGCATGTGCTGATCAAGACCCTATGTTGGCCACCATAAGAGGTGTTTTGTCAAAATGATAGGGTCTCTCTTCACTGCTTATCCAAGATTGCACATCCTCTGGATAAGAGTCCAAACAAGCTAAGTTTACTCAATGGGAGATTAAAATTTAAAATCTCTTGGCCATGGTAAAGGAAGCCTAAGATTAAGGTGTGTTGAAAGCAATGATAATTCAAGTTGATTGAGGCATTTTTATTGGAAGGTGGTTAATGACAAGCGATGTGGAACGAAACCACAACGTTCATTGTTCAGGGCAAACTTATTTCAGCGCTCTTGACAAATTAATGTCATGATATGTCCCTTCGCCTCAAATATATCCCTTGAAGAGTGTGAATACATATTCCAATTCCCTTCTCGGGTTTGCACTTGTGTGTGTGATGTGTTATGCAATAATTTCATCAATCTACTCGAATTTGAAGATTGGATACTGTGGTTCATAGTGTTGAAAGGGATGGCAGACAAGGAAATTAGAGATCAGTTTTTGGGAATGATTTATCAAATAGATGCCTCGAGTGGATTTTCAAGGTCAATCATTCTGATTCTTGGACAAAGACAACACAGACCCACCTATCAAAGATCAGGTTAATGTTCTAAGGAAATCCATCTGAAACCATGAAATGCTATTATGTGGACTTTGTTAGGTATGTCAAGGATTTAAAGGTGGTTCATAAGAATAAATTGATGGTTCTCTCTAGTTCCACCACCTTTCTCATATTGAAACAACTGCATTCAATGCATCAACCTCCTACAGAGCATGTTTCTCATGAACTAGTGCCCCCCTGAAGCTTGCCTTGAAATCCCATGGAAAATCGGCTTGGTCAATAAGAATTCCCCTGACCCTCCCGCGAATCCTCACTCACCATTAGTTGATTCTGAAGTGGCTAAGTCACAAGGTTCGGTTCGAGTTCGACTTTGGATTTTAAGGAAAAAAAAAATCACCATTAAATTTGAAACATTAAAAAATAAAAATATAAAAAAATTATTAAAAATACTAAACATAATTATAAATTTTTTTTAATAATAATAAAATTATAAAAAAAAAATTTGAAACGTAAAAATATAAAAACATAATTCTAAAAAAATTAAAATATATAATTATAAAATATAAACAAAATAAACAACAAAACATAAAATAAAATAAAACTAAATTCAAAATTATAACCAAAATTAAAAATGAAAACATAAAACAAAACAAAACAGGTTAAAACCTAATAACAAACCCTCTGTCATCGCCTTGCGGCATCGACCTCATCCGCTTCGACCCTGCGTCCCTTGCCAATGGCCTTTCTTCTAGTGAAGCACATTGTTGGTTGAATATTTTGTCGATCAGCGTACTGATAAATAAAATAGGTCTGATCAGCGAAAGTAGGAAGATTGGTCGTCCAAATGTGTAGGTTTACCACATCAAAAGGGGACTAATCTCTCCTCTCATCAAGGGGAGTTTCCATATATATATATATATATATATATATATATATATATATATATATATATATAAAATACTCAAGAGTAGGATAAACCATCCATCTCTCTTTCTTCAGAGATGATGTGTGCAAATCAAAGGAAAAACTCGAGGGAAATGACAGAGAGCACTCCTCTTCTTTCAGAAGTACTATTCATCAAGCCACAAGAATATCCCTAGTAGTAAAAGCAAAATGTAACCAAGGACGTAGTAACCAGCGAATTGAGATGTAGCACAAAGTCTCCACCTGAATTGCCCAAGAGTGAGATACGAAGGACAATGAGGGCACAAAGTCGTCCCAAGAGTGAGATACGAAGGACAATGAGGGCACAAAGTCGTCCCAAGGTCCTTTACACAGAAATGAAATGAAAACACACTAACGGCAATTATGGGAGCACAAAGTCTCTCCACAGTTGACTTCAGGACACCTTCTTGACTACTTTCACTAATTCTGCTTGTTGAATTAAAAGAATAGAAAATATATTAAAGAAAAAGACATAAGAACAGTTTCTCCAACAACAAAGATATCACAGCACAAAGTCTGAAAAGTCACTTGCTTTCTTATTCCAATAACAAAATATGATATCTAAGCTCAAAGTCTCAGTAATGCCTTCCAATTTGGGTAGAGTTTCGTTTCTGATTGTCAAAGAGAGATCCTTTTTACAATAAAAGAGAGTCCCTTATATAGCCTCTTCAAGAAGGACTCGGGAACAGTAACACATCATGTTGCTTTGAAATTTGTTAAGAAGATATGCGGGAATTTAGGGACGTTTACCCATTTGCTCTTCTCAATGCAGAGAAATGGGTCACGTTATTGAAAGTTTGCATCTTTCAATGTCCACCTGGCGATCTGATCATTTTTCATCGTTCCTCTTTTTCTGGTTAATTGAATCGGGTCCTGAATTCAATTTGATGCTCTGTTCCTTAATCACTTCCTGTTGATCTTGGCCTCAAAGCCTTTGAATGCATTCAGGTCCGTAGATTTAAAACTACAAGGATCAACGACTATTTCATTGTCGTAACTTTGACGTCCGCGGGCACATCACTTTCCTCGGCAATTCCTTGAGTTTTGTCATTTGAGCTTTCTCGGAGGGGACTTGCCTTTCGGACCTTAAGAAATGATCCGCTTTGGGTTGAGAAGAGCCCCCCGCAAGGGTATCTGCCCTTCGGGCGGTCTTCGGATGGCCTTCGGGCTTCTTTATTCCGGTAGGTCACTAAGTCCTTTGTTTTGCATCCTCCCGAAGGGAAGGTGACCCTTCGGCTTTGGGGGTGTGTCCTTTAAGTTGGCAGCCAAGAGTCCCCCGCAAGGGCCCCTGCCTTTCGGGGTCCTTCGGCGGCCTTTTCTTTGGAGTCCTTCGGCACTTTTCCCGCGGACATTTCCCACAGACAAAAAATCCGAAGGAATTCAGAAAGACTGCAGGAGGAAAGCCCGAAGGAAATCCCTGTCTTTCGGCTGTGTTGGGTGAATATTTTGTCGGCCAGCTAACTGGTGACCAAAATAGTTCCTATCACCACAACATAGGGAGATTGGTCGTCCAATGTTGCGGGTTTACCACATCCAAAGGGGACAAATATCTCCTCTCATCAAGGGGAGGTTCCCTGTTAAATATGCGGAGGATATATACTATAAATATATGCAGAAAGTAAGACACAAAGATGGAATAAACCATCCATCTCTCTTTTTTCAAAGATGATGCTAACAAACAGAAGAGAAATCTTGGGTGATTGGTGAAGGTACTTCTTTTCTTTCAGAAGTAACTTTCAGCCAAGAGCCAAATCCCTTCTTGGAGAGTAGAAATCCTGGTAAAGCAACAGAAGGCACTTCTCTTCTTTCAGAAGTGCTTGTTCTTGCAAACAGCAAGATTCATTTTGGTAACAAGTGACTGATAACCGGGTCCAAAGTAATCAGCAATCTAAGATGTAGCTCAAAGTCTCCACTTTGAGTACCCTAGAGTGAGGTACGAAGAACAATGGGGGCACAAAGTCGTCCCAAGGTCCTTTACACAGAAACAGAAAAGAAAAACACACACTGAAAACAATTATGTCAGCACAAAGTCTGAAATTAGTTGGCTTCAAGACACCTTCCTTATCACCTCCACTAGTTATGCTTGTTAAATCAAATAAACAAGAATGCTTTTAGAAGACAAACATACAAACAATCTCCTAAAGTAGCACAAGCTATAACAGCACAAAGTCTGCAAGTAACTTGCTTTCTCATTCAATCAAAGAAATATGAACTATAATCTGAGCTCAAAGTCTCAATAATGCCTTTCAATTTGGGCAGAGTTTCACTTCTGGTAAGGGGAAGATCTCCCTTCAAATGATACAAGAGATTACATTATATAGAGGCCTAAGGGAGGCTTGGCACTTTCTCCCAATGAAGTGACTCATTTGGTGCATTCAATGCCTTGGATGCATTCTTGGTCTTGTCAGGAAGGGCCATGCTGGAGCAGGGCAGCTGCCTTAACTGTGGCGTGTTGATTCATCTCTAGTGCCTCCTCCTTAACCTGAATCACTCATTCGTTCACCTGCTTAGCCGTGCAACTGTGTACTCTGCCTTCACCTCCAAGGGGACAAACAAACGACACTTTCAATGTTAGCAGGCCCCTAATATCTACTTGACGAACTGCTTCACCTACTGGAATTAACTCCTGCTGAGTTTCCCTCTTTGTCTCTTCCTTCTCTTGGTCCTGGCCTTAGAGTCTTTTGAATGCATTCGGGTCCGCGCTTTAAGTCTGCTAAAATCAACAGACACTTCATTGAGACAAATTTGATGTTTACGGGCCCGTCATTCTTCCCAGCAACTCTCTCGTGTCTTTCTCGCTTGCCATGGCCGCTTTCCGCTGTGACGTGGGTGAGGACACATGGCGGCATCTGCAGCATCGAAACAGGTATATCAGAATAAGATTTGAAATTGTTAGAGGCTGGGGGCATGGATGCAAACACGTGGCAACGTCTGCTGCACCGGGTTGGGACACGTGGCGAGTTCCACGCTTTGAGGCTTTATTCGAAACTATGTCTTGGCTTGTGAAACTTGGCAGCTTCCGCTGCCCTCTGAGGCTCAAATTTTTTCCGAAGGGAACATGCCCTTCAGATGTCTTCTAAGTGGCCTTTAGGGTTTGATTCTTCGGCGGGCTGTCATCCCTTTTATTTCCTTCGGATAATATGTCTGAAGGAATTCCTTCAGACAATTCATCTGAAGGAAACCTTTCCTTGGCTCTATGTGCGTCTTTGTATTGTGAGTGCCCCTTTCCTTTGACACATGGCACCTTCCACTCTTTGAACAAGTGCCACGTGGCATCTTCTGCAGGAACAGGCGAGGACACGTGGCATTTCCGTCGCATCTTTAGGGACACGTGGCATCTTCCGTTGTTGACACTTGGCAGCATCTACCTTCTCGGGCCTTTGCGACATCATAGAAATGTTTGGGGCTCAGTCAGCTCTCACAGATGATGACACTTGCCAACATCCACCACTTTCTATATGGGACACGTGGCACAGTCCACTGCTCTTAGGAAAAACATAGTGAAGCCTTTTGTGGCCGCCACTTGTCACCCTCCATAGAACTCTGGAAGAAGCTTTATCGAAAGGGACCCTGTAGCTTATAAGGAACTCTGAGAAGTGAATGCTGACACGTGTCACATTCTGCTGGGTCACAAAATAGTCACATGAATGCAGACACTTGGTTGCTTCTGCTTTAATTTAGTCACTTGCACCGGGGCCCACCATGGTCTTTACTCAACATAGTGAAATGGAAGGAAGGAACGCATGGATGTTGACACGTGGCAGCTTCTGATGAGTTTTCAAAAGGGACACGTGGCACCTTCTACCACTTCTCTGAAACAAAGCATAAAGGGGCTCGATCGATGACACTTGGAAGCATCTACCTGACTCTTTATTTTGCGCATCTTTCCTTAACTGAGGCAACCTTTGAACCCATGCATTGAAATGATTAAACATTGAACCCATTGAACCGATGAACCAAAATGGTTCAAGGTTCAACGGTTCAAGCTTTTGAGACTCATTAAGTGTTCGGGGCCACGGAACCTTAGAAATGGTTGAACTTTGAACTTTGCCAGGTGCGCTCAACTTCTGTCGATGACGTTTGAACCTTGAACCCATTGAACCCTTGAACCTTTTGAACCTGCTAATCCCTTTATCAAAAAATCTTGAAAAAAGAGGAATTTGAAAGCTCAGAACAAATTTTTGGAAAGGGAAGAGACAATTTTGGTCTTGCAGGGCCAAAATAGTTTGTATATTGTCCCAAAAATAAGAAGTCATTTTTTGGGGGACAACAGGTTGCATTTAAACAAAATTTTGAAAGAACTTACCTTTGCGGCTTCTTTGAAAACGACCCTTCCGAAGGGTGCTTTTGTCGACCAAATGCCCTCCGCAAGGGCACTTCTCCTTCGGGAGACTCTTTTGAACTTTTGCATTGAACCGCTCCTTTGAACCAACCGTTGAACCAAGCTTTGAACCAAGCCGATGAACCAAGCTTTGAACCAAAATGGTTCAAGCCGATGAACCCTTTGATTGAACCAAAATCCATTGAACCATTTGATGAACCGACTGAGTGAACCAAAGCATTAAACCACTCCTTTGAACCAACTTTGGTTCAATTGTTCATCGGTTCATTCTCTTTGATTTGGCTAAGTCCTTTTAATCCTCGTTGAACCAAACACGTTGAACCTGTTGAACCTTTGAACCAAAGTGGTTCAATGGTTCAACAGTTCAACGGTTCAAGCCTCAGAAATTTGTTGAACCTTGATTGAACCTGCTTGTAGAAGCCTTTGACCCTATTGAACCATTAGTCCATTGAACTTGTTGAACTCTTGCTGTTGATGTTGAACCTTGACATTGAACTCTTTTAGTTGACCCTGGTCGTTGAACCAACTTTGAAATCGCCTAAGTGTTGAGAGCTTGCTCCTTTCCTGTAGAGTCCGTAGAAATCAACTTGTGAAGCCGGTTGAACTTGACCTACAGAGCCCGTAGATTTTCTTTTCCTGCAGAGTCCGTAGATTCAATCCTGCAGAGTCCGTAGATTCAAGCCTGCAGAGTCCGTAGATTTCTGAGAAGCTTGAAAAATGAGGAATTTGAATGCCCAGGACAAATTTTGAAGAGGGAAGAGACAATTTTAGTCTGTAGGACCAAAATAGTTCAAATGTTGTCCCAAAAATGAATGATATTTTTGGAGGACAACAGCTGGCTCCAGTTGGGGAACTTCTATCAATTGTAAAAAAGAATTGAAGGGAGTAGAATCCAAAATCTCCAGTGTCTTCATGTGTACCATTGGGCTACGGAGTCATGTTACCCAGAAATGGAAGGCATAAAAAATGAAAACGAACAAAACAAAATAAAATTAAAAATTATACAAATATACATATGTACAGATGCAATGATCTGATACTTCAAGAGTTGAAGTGTTTCAGATGTTGCTTCCTGAGAGGCAGTGAAAATAGTGTGCCATCTTGGTAAACCAGCAAGAAACTATTTTGCCCCCAGAAACGGCGACGGGCGAATGAAACTCTCCACCAGAAAATCAATTTTCTGCATCTTCCTCTTGGCCTTTTCTTCTTCTTGCTCCAAGGCAGGACATGGTCTTCAAACTGAAAACTATAACTCCTTGCTCTCCCTGCGAAGAGTTTCTTTTGCTGACTTTGGAATACAGCAGTATGGTCCACCACCATAGCTTGTTCTGCTGGTCCAATCCAGCACATGCTTTGATTATCAACATCATACCCCTGACTAACCATCAGCTCAGCACCTTTGGTATGAAAGAGTTTGATCTCTTCATCTTGAGCAGTCTTCAATCCGAGCAACAGAGATCTGCATCCAGCTGTGAAAGAATTGTTGCCATCGGATTTCAGGATCCAAGCATCATCAGAAGCTGATCTTCTATCAGATTTCTCTTCATGGGATATGGAAGATCTTTCTTGATTTGTATTGCGCCGTACTAATTCTTCTGATGCCTTGTTTGGATCAAATCTTGGATTGCCAGCTACAAGACTTTCATCAGTTGAGACATGAGCATCCTCTGTGGTCAAGAAGTAATTACCCCTCCCTGAAAGTTCAAACAGAATTTGAGTTGCAGGGGCCGACGTTTGGGTGACCACAATTTTTGCCTCAGATAGGTCTGCACCTGGGTCTCCATCAATGTTCAATTGCTCAGGATTGGCTTGCAGGGATTCAAACTCAATCATTTGAATTTTGGATTTCTTGACATGATCAATCATGTCAAATGACTGGAATGGACTTGGAAGAGAGGATGGGAGTTCATCCTTTTGGTTTTTGGGAGGGGGAGGACTGATCTGCGAATTTGAAATAGAAGGTGCAGAGATGTTTGATGTACTTACTTCTTTGGTAATCACCGGGTCCTTTGACTGAAAAAGAAGAGGGGTTCTCTGCTCAGCAATTGAAATTGCTGGTTGGGGTCGCTCCTCTGTCTTCTCATTGTCGGCCTGCAAGGCTGACTGATTCTGAGACCTGGTGAATACTGCGTATGATCCTTCGACTGCTTCATCTTTACTTCTGGGTTCATCTTGAAAATTCAGGAAACCAATGTGGAAGTCGCCAGCTGATTCTTCTAGATCCTCCCTGAAGAGATCAACGCCATTTTCTTGCTCGAACTCCAGTTGGAAATAGGAAACATGTTCTGTTTTCAAATATCCAACTATTGAGTTGGTTGGAGGTGCTTCAAGGGCAAGGTTCCTCTGTGGGGGAGGAAGACGATTTTGTTGCCCTTGACTTCTGGCAGCATTGCCTTGATATGGCCGATTAGGGAATGTCCTTCTTGGTACATCTTTATATAGAGGAGCAGAAGACATACCTTGTGCCATTTGCCTTTTCAAGGCTAGCAATTCATTTGCCAGCTTTGTACCATTAGGTCAGTGGTGACTGTGGATGAGTATTCAGAAGATGAAGAGGGTTTGCCTCTGTTTGGGTCTCTTTTTATCTTCCCTGCTAAGATGAGATCATCTTCTACCTCAGTAGCCAACAGTTGAGCTGCAGCAAGATCTATATGGCCAGCTCGTCTCAATAGAAAACTCACTTCAGGGAGTTGTGAATTGATGAAGAAACATTTGAGGTTCTGAAGTGTCGGGTAAGCGACCATGGGAAACCTGTGCCTCAGCTTGTCGAACCTGGCAATAAAATCCCTCATAGGCTCATGAGGTTCTTTCTTCATCTGAGTGAGTTGGGCCAGCAAGGCATGTGCATCTTCTGTGAGCTTGAACCTTGCTTCGAACTTGGCTTTGAGTGTATCCCAGTTAGTCACTGATCCAACTTGCAGATGGTAGAACCAGTCTGCAGCAACACCTTGTAGTGTCTCCACAAAAAGTCTGACTGCCACGTCTTCAAATTCCACCCCTATAACACCACAGGCTATGCTGAACGCTGCAATGTGTTCATCAGGGTGAACTATCCCATCACCAAAAAATTTGGGAAAATTCTTTCTTGAACTACGTGGGAGTTCATGCAGAGGTGGAGTCAAATTGAGTGGGCCAAAAGACTTACCCCAGGGGCCTCGAACTGCCATGATTTAATTAAGAAAAACAGAGATAACAAATTTGGACGGAGTAGCCAGATTACAAAACAAAAATAGAAAAGGACTGGCTCAGCGTCAACTTGAGGCTTGAGACTTCAAACTGCGCACTCTTTCCCAGCAGCTCTGGTTTTGCAGACCAGATAAAATAACGGAAGTGGAGGAAGATGGTAAGGCTATAAATGGATAATGGGTAAGACATAAAATGGAGTCGCCAGAGTCTGTAATGGATAAGGGTTATAATGATAATGGGTTATATCCCCAGCGGAGTCGCCAAAAACTGTTGGTTGAATATTTTGTCGATCAACGTACTGATAAACAAAATAGGTTTGATCAGCCAAAGTAAGAAGATTGGTCGTCTAAACGTGTAGGTTTACCACATCAAAAGGGGACTAATCTCTCCTCTCATCAAGGGGAGGTTCCCTATATATATATATATATATAAACAAAAAATAATACTCAAGGGTAGGATAAACCATCCATCTTTTTTTTTTCAGAGATGATGTGTGTAAATCAAAGGAAAAACTCAAGGGAAATGACAGAAAGCACTCTTCTTTCAGAAGTACTATTCAGCAAGCCACAAGAATACTCCAGGTAGTAAAAGCAAAATGTAACCAAGGACGTAGTAACCAACAAATTGAGATGTAGCACAAAGTCTCCAACTGAATTGCCCAAGAGTGAAATACGAAGGACAATGAGGGCACAAAGTCGTTCCAAGGTCCTTTACACAAAAATGAAAAGAAAACACACTAAAGGCAATTATGAGGGCACAAAGTCTCTCCACAGTTGACTTCAGGACACTTTCCTGACTACTTTCACTAATTCTGCTTATTAAATTAAATGAACAAAAAATATATTAAGGAAAAAGACATAAGAACAGTTTCCCCAACAACAAAGATATCACAACACAAAGTCTAAAAAGTCACTTGCTTTCTTATTCCAATAACAAAATATGATCAACAATCTGAGCTCAAAGTCTCAATAATGCCTTCCAATTTGGGCAGAGTTTTGTTTCTGATTGTCAGAAAGAGATCATTTTTACAATAAAAGAGAGTCCCTTATATAGCCTCTTCAAGAAGAACTCGGGAACAGTAACACATCATGTTGCATTGAAATTTGTTAAGAAGATATGCTGGAATTTAGGGGCGTTTACCCATTTGTTTTTCTCAATGCAGAGAAACGGGTCACGTTAGTGAAAGTTTGCATCTTTCAATGTCCACCTGGCGATCTGATCTTTTTTCATCGTTCCTCCTTTTCTGGTTAATTGAATCAGGTCCTGGATTCAATTTGATGCTCTGTTCCTTAATCGCTTCCTGTTGATCTTGGCCTCAAAGCCTTTGAATGCATTCAAGTCCGTAGATTTAAAACTACAAAGATCAACGGCTATTTCATTGTCGTAACTTTGACGTCCACGGGCACGTCACTTTCCTCAGCAATTCCTTGAGTTTTGTCATTTGAGCTTTCCCGGAGGAGACCTGCCTTTCGGACCTTAAGAAATGATCTGCTTTGGGTCGGGAAGAGCCCCCCACAAGGGTATCTGCCCTTCGGGCAGTCTTCGGATGGCCTTCGAGCTTCTTTATTATGGCAGGTCGCTAAGTCCTTTGTTTTGCATCTTCCCGAAGGGAAGGTGACCCTTCGGCTTTGGGGGTGTGTCCTTTAAGTTGGCAGCCGAGAGTCCCCCGCAAGGGCACCTGCCCTTCGGGGTCCTTCGGCGGCTTTTTCTTTGGAGTCCTTCGGAACTTTTCCCCCGAACATTTCCCGCGGACAAAAAATCCGAAGGAATTCGGAAAGACTGCGGGAGGAAAGCCCAAAGGAAATACCTGTCTTTCGGCTGCATTTAAACAAAGTTCCGAAAGAACTTACCTTTGCGGCTTCTTTGAAAACGACCCTTCCGAAGGGTGCTTTTGTCGACCAAGTGCCCTTCGCAAGGGCACTTGTCCTTCGGGAGACTCTTTTGAACTTTTGCATTGAAACGCTCCTTTGAACCAACCGTTGAACCAAGCTTTGAACCAAGTCGATGAACCAAGATTTGAACCAACCGTTGAACCAAGCCGATAAACCAAGCTTTGAACCAAAATGGTTCAAGCTGATGAACCCTTTGATTGAACCAAAAGCCATTGAACCATTTGATGAATCGACTGAGTGAATCGAAGCATTGAACCAACTTTGGTTCAATGGTTCATCGTTCATTCTCTTTGATTTGGCTAAGTCCTTTTGATCCTCGTTGAACCAAACACGTTGAACCTGTTGAACCTTGAACCCATTGAAGCTTTGAACCAAAGTGGTTCAATGGTTCAACGGTTCAATGGTTCAAGCCTCGAAAACTTGTTGAACCTTGATTGAACCTGCTTGTAAAAGCCTTTGAACCTGTTGAACCATTAGTCCATTGAACCTGTTGAACTCTTGCTGTTGATGTTGAACCTTGACATTGAACTCTTTTAGTTGAACCTGGGCGTTGAACCAACTTTGAAATCGCCCAAGTGTTGAGAGCTTGCTCCTTCCCTGCAGAGTCCGTAGAAATCAACTTGTGAAGCCCGTTGAACTTGGCCTGCAGAGTCCGTAGATTTTCTTTTCCTGCAGAGTCCGTAGATTTCTCTTCCTGCAGAGTCCGTAGATTCAAGCCTGCAGAGTCCGTAGATTTCTAAGAAGCTTGAAAAATGAGGAATTTGAGCTTGAAAAATAGGGAATTTGAATGCCTAGGACAAATTTCGAAAAGGGAAGAGACAATTTTAGTCTGTAGGACCAAAATAGTTCAAATGTTGTCTCAAAAATGAGTGATATTTTTGGGGGACAACACACACAAACATCAATATTACCCTTTGGACTCTTGCACTGTCATATAATGCACAGACATTGGACTGAATTTCTGCTTGCGGAGGCAGTAACGAGCAGTAATTTTGAGCATGTAGCAAAGCAACAGCCAAAGAGAAGAGTATTGAAGGCCCGTTAGGTGTTGCAGGTAGGTTTTATCCCTGTAGGGCCGTAAGGGTTTTGTATCCGAGATGAAATCCATGCAAGGGCAGCGGAGGAGTTGTTAGGGGGCTGAGGGCCTCAGTAGAAATTTATGATGCGCAAAAATGCAGATAAAGATATACTGTCGTTAAAAAAATGCAAACCTAAAAAAATGATGTTTTTTTCTGTTTTTTTATGGCCAAATAAAAATTGGTGAATTTCGAATTTTATCTGAACAAATTGTCATACCTTGTGACTTAGCCCCTACGTATGGTAGAAGAGGGTGTAAGTACAGGGGTCCCCCACCACCCTGAAGTAATCAGTTTCATCCACAACCAATGCAATCACGAATACTCCTTTGGGTCGGATAAATAAGGCTTTAGGCCTCTTTCCAAGTTCTCTCTTCTTCCATGGGAACGGTCTCTTTTACGTTTTTAATCAAGTGGATGATTGTGCAATGCATCGTTGGTGTGCTCTAGTGAAGGGGTCTTTCACTGAGGTTTGCATGTTTGTTTGTTTTCTCACCTAATGGTTTTGATCATCTCTCTGATGGTCCTATTGGCTGCATGGTTGTGGTTGCTTGTTATCTGGAGCAATCTCTTGGGGATTTTTATACGGAGTTTTGGGTTGGTTTAACGTTAGAAGCTATGGTTACAAATTGTCTTGCAATTAAAGATTGAAACATGGAGAAACCAGCAATATTTCTATGTATTTGGGAAGTGGCACCCACCTCCATTCCTCTGAAAGTCTGGGCTAACAAAGAATGTAAACACAGGCACTTTTCAGACAACTCTCCTTGGCTGAAATGTAGGGTGAATTTTGGGTATCAAATAATGCACAATGGCAGAATGTCTACCTTACCAGCATAGACAAAAACTTTGTAATTAGCTTTATCTGCATAAACTCTATTGTTATGTAACAGATAAGGAAGGCGTGGAGGAACTCTTCCCTGTCCATGTTGTTTCTTATTTCAATCTTTGAGATTGCTTCTGCAAGCAATTTTATAGGTGGGGGCCTGTTGCAACCCCACATTTACCAATAAAATATATATCTTAATGATTAACCAATTTTAATTTAATAATTATTGATTTCATTGTATTTGTAAGAAAAAACATGATAAAAACTATACGATAATTTTGAATTTAATGTGGGGATCCCCTGTTAAGGACCCTAATGTCCCTTGAAATTTGTGGGGTGTCCCCACATTGTCATTTCCCAGCATCCCTTTGTCCCCAAAACTTAACATATTTAAATCAGGAACTGCATCGCAGTTTTCCAATGAAATAAGCCATTCTACTAAAGAGCTTGCGACTCCAATCATTCAGGAGAAAAAAATACTACCTACCAATATTAGATGACAAACAACAGACCCTGGTTGGTTGTACATATCTAGTATGACTAGCTGTCAATTAAGGACTCTGATAGTGTTAAGTGTATCTATTCTCCTCACTCAGAGACCAGAAGTGTATCTATTCACCTCACTCAGAGACCAGAACAAGACATGACATCAATTCAGCTGTTTAAAATGTTTATGAAAATGTCTCAAATAAGAGCAATTTCTTATAATTTCTGATCGATTCAAGAGACAACATACAAGCTACCAATATTAGATGAAACATTACAGACCCTTGCTGCTTGTAAATATCCAGTATGCCTATCTGTCAATTAAGGCCTCTGATAGTGTGAAGTGTATCTATTCACTCCACTCAGATACCAGAACAAGACACAACATCATGCAGCAGCTTAAAATATTTATGAAGAAAAGAACTCATGTCACGTAACACTAAACCCTCCCAAGAGAAACAACTTGAAAAAAGGTCTCAAATAAGAGCAATTTCTTACAATGGAATACAATGGTTATACAAAAATTTCAAAGTTTCACGTTTTGCACATGCAATGACTTAAAGGGTTTTCCCAAATATCATAATTAGGAAAGGTTGACTCTGGCAACCCAGTTCGTGTTTCATGTGTGACAACAACATCATCCACAAATGCTGGCCAGCTTAAGAAAGGATCCCCTAAAGCTCTTGACATAACTCCTTTATCAGGTTTTATAGATTTCAAGTGGTGGCCTGTATATCTCCGAGCCCCAATTATCAATTTAGCAAAGTTTCCACCATGCGTCATCACAAAAACATCAGATTTCAGGCAGACAAGGAAATCAAGAGCTGCAAGGCTTGTGATATGTTTCCTAAAGGGATTTAGTTCCTCTTTCCTTGTCAGCTCTTCCTTGGTAACCTGAAACACAACATTACACCACCAGAAACATTGAAAACAATTATGTTTACTATACTCTTTTAACATTACAAAGACTGCCAAAACTGCAAAGTTCATAAGAAAGATCTTTCCAATAGCAACTTAGCACGAATGAGAAAACAAATATGAGTCATGACTGCCTCTTATAGATTTAAGAATCAATGTATGCATAAGACAATTTTTCAAACATACCAAATTAGGGAACATATTTCTTAGGGTACCCATACGATTCTGACCACCATATACTTGTCCTGATGCAACATAAATCTGTGTCTCCTTTGGATATCCCATGGCTTTCAGGATAACTGCAACTTCTCCTGGCTCAAGCGGACATCGGCCCTCTTTACGTTTCTGCAATGCTAGCAGCCAAAGGTGGGAACCATTCTGCATCAAGGACACAAGGCAGAGATCTTGAGTATTCGCAGGTTTAAAATGTCCTCATAGAAAAAGCAACACTAATGCCTACAAACATGAAGCTGAAGTTTCAAAGTAATGACCCTGATGACTACTCGTCCATAAAATCCCAGAGATGCATATCTGTTAACTCGTAATCTCGTGTAACTTATTATTATACTTCATTCTATGTTTATAGCATATCTACTCAAACACGGGCATAATCACATTAAAAGAGTCATAAGAATTATTCATTCTTAATATACAACTATTTCATGAGTATGAACCATCACACACATTACAAACTCACTTTATAACGCCGAGGCCACTCTTTTTGCCTGTAAGTAGCCATCATTGCCTTCTCAGCTCTTGTTCCAACAAAATCACAGAACGACAGGCCAACCATGCCCTTCTCAAAACGCAGATGTAGTGCCCTGCTCAATGGATATTAGTCAAATATGATTATGAAAATTACAAATGCATATCAAGATTGCCTCTGTATCAAAGCATTGAAACATGTAAATCATGCTCGTGCAGAGAAGACTGGCACTAGTTCCAAAGAGCATTAGTGTGGGAAAATGCAATAAATTGAATACAAAAAAGCATGTGCATCAGCTTAAAACAGCCAGATAAAATGCAAAAAATGGAATAAATATAATACTAATGAACATTATCAGCATGATTGTGTGCTTACTAATTGTGAAGAAGCTTAAATAGCAAGGGTAAATAAAGTATCTTGCTCTTTAGCAGACAAGTGCCTTACATGTAAGGATGTTGCACAGCTGTACGGTTCCTCATTCTTGAGGCCAAAACTTCTGCCATTTTTTCAATTTCAGGTAGAAACTTCAACGCATGATAGTTAACTCTGCACCTCAACCGATTTATCTCTGCTGGAACATTATCATATCTGCGAAAAGAGTGAATGGAGAGTTAAAGAAAGTAACATACCCAAACACAGTAACATTGACAGTATTTTCTAAACATCAATGAATTTAATAACCATCAAATATGCTGATAAATAAATAACATAATATGAAGAGTTTTAAAAATTTGGAATATTACAAAAGGTCAGCATGCAATTTCTATATTTTCTGATGATGAAGAATTGCATCCTAACATGGAGTGACATTTATCTCGATTTGCAATAATAAAAATCTAATTGCATAGAAAGCAATTAAATATTATATTCCTCAAGAGATCAGAGAACTCAGATCTTATGGACGAAATTTCCTTGGTACTTCAGTTCTAACTGTACTATCCCTAAGTAGTCATTAAATAAAAATTAATGAACATAAACCAACACTCCAACCTGATCTCGAAAAAAATGTATGAAATTTTGAAGAGATTTTCTCGTGACATTCAGGCAAACTTTAGTTACAAATAGGCAAGCAACATTTTAAAGACCACACTATAATAAAGGCATATTTACAGATAACCAATAGCGAGCTGCCTAAGCCAATAATATAGTTGACAGGTTCTTAGTTCTGTAGAGTTTGACAAACTCCATCCCATTAAAATCGTTTGTTGTAGGTCACGATAATGCAAAGCCAAAAGTACCTACCATGAGAGGCTAAAATCAGATAACATCTCAAGACATAGGTTGTGGTAATTTTGAGGCTGAAATTCGAGGCACAAGGAGCATCCCCAGGCAAATTCAATTGTTCCTTACCAAACCAAATTATCACCTCTGATTTTCTACCCCTGTAGCACAGTCAAAATATAAAATAAGGCCAATGTACATAAAAAAAAAGCACTTATATGAATTTGAGTTTCCAATTCCATCAAAGCCAAGGTGATCTAGCCTCTTTTACTTGCCCCGTCACAACCTAGTTAAAGGCACCCAAATGAAATTGAACTAGCTTGGACCTGAGATAACTTGGTTCTCATGAATGTGACTGGAGGAGCACATTTGAATGTTTCATGAATTACTCAAATTAGAAATTTGTCCTTAGTAAATAATTTTTTTCTTGTTGACTTAGACTATAATGAACTTGTTTGGAGTCTGCGTTTGATTAAGATGAAACCGTGATAAAGAACACTGTTGACATTATCATGAGTACAGTTGCCACAAGATTTTCATGTTGGGCTTCAATAGGTTCAATTTCCTTGTCACAACATAGTTAAAGGCACCCAAATGAAATTGAACTGGCATGGACATGAGATAACTTGGTTGTCATGAATATGGCCACAAATAGGGAGGCACGATAAGTGTTTCAGAGATATTTTCTATGTACCTAATTTTTTCTTGGCTGTCTTAACCTTTAATGAGCTTGTTTGGAGGCTGTGTTTGATTAAGATGAGACCATAATAAAGAACATAGTTGGCATTATCACAAATGACTACAGCTTCCGCAAAAATTTCATGCTAGGTTCCAATTGGTCCACTTAATATTACTAGGTTCCAAGTGAAATATTTTTGTCAGCAAGCAGAATCTCCCCATTGCATTTTTGCCCGTAGTTACCAAGAGGCAGTACAGGTACGTGGACGTTGAGATGGGAGCGAGTACCAATATACCATTTTTCAGGAAAATAGATGGGTATTCGAAGATGGCCTATATATATATAAGAGAAAAAAATATTATACAGCCTAAGATAGCCTAAGAAAAACATTAGTAACTTTTTAAAGTGAAAAAATTAGACGTCGACAAAACACTAGTAATTATATTTATATTTGTCTTCGATATCTTATCATATCTAGGGTCAAGAATAGAAAATATAATAAAAAAAGGAAACACTAAAAATGCCAGTCTCCAATTGGTCCACTTAATATTACTAGGTTCCAAGTGAAATATTTTTGTCAGCAAGCAGAATCTCCCCATTGCATTTTTCCCCGTAGTCTCCAAGAGGCAGTACAGGTACATGGACGTTGAGATGGGGGCGAGTACCAATATACCATTTTTCAGGAAAATAGATGGGTATTCAAAGATGGCATGTATATATATATATATATATATATATATTAGAGAAAAAAATATTATACAGCCTAAGATGCCTAAGAAAAACATTAGTAACTTTTTTAAGTGAAAAAATTAGACGTCGACAAAACACTAGTATTTATATTTATATTTGTCTTCGATGTCTTATCATATCTAGGGTCAAGAATAGAAAATATATTAAAAAAAGGAAAAACTAAAAATGCCAGTCTCCGAGATGCTTATCAGTCTCCGAGATGCATCTCTGGTGGTAGAAAACATTTCTCCATGCAACAGTGATTTTACCACATGTTATAGATCCAGAATATGAAAATGATGTTATCATACATGTAATGCACAAGACCCTACACAAGGTAATGATTCTGTCATTGTAAAAGATACAATGCAAATATAGCCACATCCTTCCCATTTTCCAGGCCAGCCTCTTTCCAAGCGCACTTTTAAAATATAATTGCAATTGATGATCAGAAGATGCAGAGAAATTTATGGTGCAGTATTAATGGTGCAAGTGATGAGTTGTAGCCGCTTGGCTTTTGTATTCTTTCACAATGGCAAGTTCTTGCAGCTCCAATCAGAATAAACATTAGAATCCAATAATCTGGTCCATATTGGATTTCTAATCCAAATAAATCAAAATCTCCATTTAGTTGAGCCTAATTGTCTCTCTACATAACTCATGAATACAGACAACAAAAGCTGGGGCACAAATATTGAAGGTCTTTATTGGGATATTTTGTTCCATGGTGTAGGATTGTCAACTTCCCCTTTTAAATTAAATGCTTTTGTAGATTGGGATTTCAATAAAATTCCATTCTAATTAACTACTAAAAGATTAAACATGTTTTTATTATTCTTCTAATGAGCTCATTTTCAAAATTCTATTCTAATCAATTACTAAGGATAAAACATATTGTTTTTCTCTTTGTCTCTTTTTTCTTTTTTCTTTTCTCTTTTTTATACCTAATGAGCTCATTTTCATTTTGGAATGTAAATCTAACCTATAATTTCCATTAATCTATTTCGTAGAGTTCAGATAGTTACTGAAATCCCAGTCAATAAAGGTTAACTAGGTATTTTCATTTTGTTTCTTCTAATATTTATACTCATTTACAATCATACATTTGAAATATTTGAATGCTTTTAACTTAATATTGTACCTTGCGCTTTTTCACAAGTTTGGAAACGTTTAATTCAAATAGTGTCCCCAGTTTAGCAACCTGTCACTCTTCAGTTAAGGTAACATCAGTAAATGACTAACCCAGTTCAGCAAAGTGTTATCCCTCAAGTTAACATCATGAAAATTGAAATGACAATGGAACAAAGTAACTCAAAAACCAAATGCCATTACCACAACCGAGTACAGTCACCACTATAATTCATGCTGGGCTTCACGTGGTTCGCTTGATATTACTGGGGTCCAAGTGAAAAGTATTTTTGTAGGCAAGCAGAATCTCCTTTTGCAAATTTTGCCGCATATTGTAGATCCAGAATATGAAAATGATGTCAATCATACAAGCAATGGACAAGACCCCACACAAGGTAATGATCTGTTATGGTAAGAGAAAGCAAATTGATATTCCCAAATCCTACCTGGTTCCCAAGGCTAGCCTCTTTCCAAGTGAATTTTTCAGATATAATTGCAAATGGATATCAGAAGACACAAATTTATGGTACGGTATCAAAAATGCAAGAGATGAGTTGTAGCCTATGTTTCTCCAAGTTTCCAGGATGGGCATACAAGATCTGGGATAGCCAAAAAAAATCATGAATTTTGGGGACAGCGGGGGGGGGGGAGGGGGGGAGACGGCGGTAGGGGGGTGGAGTGGCGGATGCCTATATATATATATATATGAAAATTAGGAAAAAAAAAAAAAAACACTTTATATGGCTTTTTAATTGTATAATTAAACTGCTAAACATCATTAAGCATGATAAAGAGATGAAACTCAAATAACAATAACATCTATGATACTAAACATTGAACAATGAACATTCACAATTGGGTGAAACACTGAAATAAAATTAAACAATATATTCAATAAGTTGGTCCATATTCGATTTCTAATCCAAAGAAAACAAAATCTCTAGAATCTAATCTCCATGTAAATGAGTCCAATTACAACTGGGGTAAAAATTGTGAAGGTCCTAACTAGGGCATTTTGCTCCCTGGTATAGGCTTGTCAACTTCCCCATTTAAACTAAAACATAGTTACCAGGAGACAGGTAGGATATGGATACGTGGAGAAGTGAACAAGGACAAGTACGCCAATTTTCATAAAAAATAGGAGACGAGTACTTAGAGATGAAGTATATATATATCATACAAGCTAATATAGCCTAAGAAAAACATTTATGACTTTTGAACGAGACGAGTAATTATATTTATATTTGATTTTGATATCTTATCATATCTACGGTCAGGAGTACAAAAGATATTTTAAAATTAAAACTCTTAAATGCAAGTCTCTGAGACGAGTACCAATGTCTGAGACACTTCTCTGGTGGTAGGAGACAAGTCTCCGTGCAACACTAAAGCCTTCTATAGATTTGGATGTCATTAAAATTACATTCCAATCAAGTATTATAAGATTAAACATAATTTTTCAAATTTTTATAACAAGCTTATTTTCGTTTTGGAATGTAACTCTAACCTATAATTTCATTAATCACTTTCATACCATTTAGATAGTTACTGAAATCCTATTCAATAGAGGTTAATTAGGCATTTGCATTTTATTTCTTCTAAGTTCTATATTCATTTGCATTCATACATTTGGAATATTTGAATGGTTTTGGACATATCCTAAATGAATATTTTAAACAATTATGGATTTATCAGAATCCCTTACAATAAAGTGAATAAACCCTTGCAATAAAAAATAGAATTCTAAATTTTTACTTAAAACTCTTATAGCTAAAAATCAAATGGCTGTATTTTATTGATAAAACCCTTGAAATTTTCTAAGTTTTAATAAATAATTACAGCCATGAATAAATACTGTAAACAGTCATTTTTGTGGAATTTTAGATAAGGAAAGATCAGAATTTTTATTTGTTTTTCCAATTAAAAAATTCAAAAAATTACATCAAACCATACCAGCGTAATATTGGCCTAAAAGTAGCCCAAATGATGGTGTCACCCTTCCAAAGTGTGGCATCAACCTAGGGATGGTGATGTCAGCCCTTAGGATGATGTTCCAATTGCATCAAATGATGCCCTAGCTACTGTAGATGATGCCCTAGCTACTGTAGATGATGCCCTAGCTGATATGGTTGACCCAAAAATATCCAATGCTTCTCTGCTTGTGCTGAAAATACAAAAATTTGATGATTGATGCCCATTTGCAGCCCCTAAATGGAACAAGCACAGAAGACTGGAGGGTTTTTGTCCTCTATCACTTGAATCCACCGAAGGGTTTTCGTCCTTTGATGCTGAAAGCTGAAGCAAACTGCTTAGAACTTCACAAGCTGAAAAAATGAATGGCATAATAGAACAGTTTCCAAATAAGCCCAATGCCCTTCTTTTATAGACTTTTGAGAAAAAAAAATTATTTTCTATTTTATCCTCGTCCCCAAAATATAATTCAAAGTGACTTGGGAACCTTTTAAAATAATATCACTTTGTACCCCATGTCTAATGTCACTTAATATTAAATAACATCACTTCAGGATCCCTTTTAAAAACACTTTACTAGACTTGAAATTTTAATAATAAAATAATATTCAACTGTCCTTTTAATGAAAGTCACTGAAACAACTTAAAATATTATTTTTATTATTTACTTAGCTTATTCGAAAAAGAGGACATGACAGTTTGCCATTCCCAAAGATTGTTTGTCCTCAAGCAATGTTGGTTCATCTATGACTTCAACTGTCAGGATCCCGAACCAAAATTTATGTTTCTTCCATTCCCCCTAATGTAGTTGGCTTCTGTTGCGTTGCTCTGATATAATTAAGAATTGGAAGCCTTACACTAGGTGATGCTTCTCGAACAATCTTATTGAGTGAATTCATAATAGTTGAATCATGAATCAACTGGGATCTAGAGAGAGTCCTACCATCTACCCTCCATTTTGTTTGTTAAAACTGAGGCTGAAACTGTGTTAGTTATCCATTGGAGTACTACTTTCCCAGTTATAGGCACACCAATTGTGTGCAATGAACAACCGGGTGGATGAGCTCCAATTGCAAGGTACATAAGCATAGCCTATTGTAACATGCGAGTTACCAAACTTCTGTGCATTGCAATTTCTACCTTTAACCTTCTCAATGCGAATTCTGAAATTGTTTGAGTCTACATTGACCAAGTCTAAAATACCAAAACCTTGAATTCCAATGGATCCTTCAATACTATGGCCAGCTGTACCTCCTACAATTTGGTGCAAATCAGATTTACTCCTTTTCCAGTTACAGGGACACCAATTGTGTGCAATGAACAACCGGGTGGATGAGCTCCAACTGCAAGGTACAAAAGCGTAGCCTGCTGTAACATGCGAGTTACCAAACTTCCGTGCCTTGCAATTTCTACCTTGAACCTTCTCAATGCGAATTCTGAAATTGTTTGAGTCTACATTGACCAAGTCTAAAATACCAAAACCTTGAATTCGAATGGATCCTTCAATACTATGGCCAGCTGTACCTCCTACAATTTGGTGCAAATCGGATTTACTCCTTTCCCAGTTACAGGCACACCAATTGTGTGCAATGAACCGGGGGGATGAGCTCCAACTGCAAGGTACAGAAGCGTAGCTTGTTGTAACATGCGAGTTACCAAACTTCCGTGCATTGCAATTTCTACCTTTAACCTTCTCAATGCGAATTCTTAAATTGTTTGAGTCTACATTGACCAAGCCTAAAATACCAAAACCTTGAATTCCAATGGATCCTTCAATACTATGGCCAGCTGTACCTCCTAGAATTTGGTGCAAATCGGATTGTTATAGTTTGGAAACAAGTTACAACAGCCACAATCCCCCTGGAATTTCACCTAAATCAGAACTATGGTGTTTGAATTGTTCGTTCCCTTCAACTGAAACCTACCATCCACATCATTCAATGATAAACCCCCCTTAAAATGTGCAAACTTGCAGCTATGCATGACTGATAACTACTCTTCCAGCACCCTAACAATGATATAACAGCAGCTAAACTGATATTCCTTTGCAAAAATCAAAGGTGTGAACAATGTAGGAGCTGAAAATGCCTTATCAGCAATCATAGACTGTAACCCCTTCCTTCTCATAATTGGGAGTCCCAGCGTACCCAATTGTATACATGTAATTGAAGTACAGTAGGGGCTGATGATGATTATGGCAGCAACATTGAGGCTGGTAATATTGAGAACAACAGATCTAACGTTGGAAACCACATTCATGTTGGCCCTTGGTTCATATTTCTTGCCGTCAACACTTATCCCAGCCATGTAAAGTTGGTGACATCCAACAAGAAAGCCACATTTTGCAGATATGTCATTTGATGGCCACCTTAGGAGTGTAATATTGAGTATATCCAAAACAGACCAAACATTATCATAATGAAGTATCTTACTTGAGGATAGATCCTCGGTTGTCTCTATGCATTGAGTAGCTCAAGCCACTTGGTTTCTCTGAAAATATACCTCCTTTTTGTTGTAGCCATGCCTGGGACTCCATTCACTATACCTTGAAGTATTACTTCTCTCTCTTCATCCTTGAATTTCAGCTCCATAGTGAGTTCTTCAAGAGGATGCAACCATTGCAAACCCCATATTTTACCGATTCCTCCTAGACCCATGACATAGGAATCATTGCATACCTTGTGTCTACCCCAAGTGTTGAAAAGTTGTTGTGCCTTTATGGTGCAAGGAATGGTGAACTTATTGGCAATAATTGTATTGAAATTAGTAACTCTACCCTTGATAGACATTGATATATCACTTGGATCCCATACTTCTATGCATAACCCATTTTGGATTTGAGCGAAAGGATCTATGTGCACCTTACTGCAAGTTGTATCCTTCACTCTATCACCTTTTTTTAGAATGCTTTCCATGATGACAAGAATCTTGCAATAACATAGTAGGCAGCAACAAATCTGAAATATGACCCTCATTTTCATATCTTAGGCTACAATCAAGGTGCTCACCTTATTTTGCCGAAATAGGAATTGTTGTGATATCCTCAATACCTCCATCCTTGTGACTCAAAACTTTCAAGACAGGATCAATCAAAATATTCTCCTTGATTTGAGCACTTTTCAAACTTAGGGTTAGATATTCTATGTCTGCTTCATATAAGGGATTTATGTACTCTTTATCAAAAGTGGTGACTTCTACCATTTCTACTTCTTGGAAAGGAGCTATTGTCATATCATATAAAGGATTTAGGTATTCTTTGCTGAAAGTGGTGACCTTTCCTTGTGCATCCTTTCTCATATTAAATTTTATATCTTCCACTTGCGTGGTAAATCCTCGTTGCTTTTGTTCAATGACCTCTATCTGAGTAATTTCTCGTGACTTGGCTTCCAGATTTTCTTCTCTTTCTGTTAACTCCAATCCTATATCTTCCTCTTGACGTTTTAATGTATCCAACATTTTCCCTAGTTTTATGGTCTTTTTTTTTGTTCTTCTAAGTCTTCATCTGACAACAGGTCCTCATAGTGCACTTGTCCACTTCTTTTCCATCAATTTCATGAAGTCTAGGAAAGATATTTCTTTTCGAATCTCTACTGGAAGAGCTTTAAATTCAGCATAACTGCCAATAACATCATCCACCATAGTTCTCTCCTTTGGGAAGAACGCCATGATTCATAGGTTAGCAGAATCATGCAATAATGTTAACTTCCCAGCACGCTGGCAAGATCAAGTTCTAATACCACTAAAATATCCCTAAACGGATATTTTAAATAATTTCGGATTTACCAGAATCCCTTACAATAAACTTTTATAATAGAAAATTGAATTATGAATTTTTACTTAAAACCCTTTAGCTGAAAATCAAATGGCTATATTAACTGATAAATAATTTCAGCCATGAATAAATACTGTAAACAGTAATTTTTGTATAATCTTAGATAAGAAAATAACAAAAAAATTATTTATTTTCCCAACTGAAAAATTTAGAAAATCATAGCAGACCGTACCAACATTAACACTGGTATAAAATCAACCCAAATGATGGTGTCACCCTTCCAAAGTGATGTCAGCCCTAGGGATGGGGACATCAACGCTTGGGATGATGTTTCAACTGCATCAAATGATGCCCTAGTTGTTGTAGATGATGCCTTCACTGATATGGCTGACCTGGAAATATCCAATACTTGTGCTGAAAATGCAGAATTTTGATGGTTGATACCCAATTGCAGCGTCTAAATGGAACCACCATAGAAGACTAAAGGGTTTTCTTCTTCTAACTTGAATCCACTTGAGGGTTTTCATCCTCTAGTGCTGAAAGTTGATCAAACTACTCAAAACTTCACAAGTTGAAAAGATGAATGGCAAAATAGAATAATTTCCAAATGAGCCCAATGCCCTTCTTTATACACTTTTGAAAAAATAAGATGTTATTTTTTATTTTCTCCCTTTTCCTCAAAATATAATTCAAAGTGACTTAGGAGCCTTTTAAAATAATATCACTTTGTATCCCATACCTAGCCTCAATAACATTACTTTAGGTCCCCTTTTAAAATCATTTTAGGCCCCCTTTTAAAAACACTTTACTGGATTTGAACTTTTAATAATAAAAAAATATTAAGTTGTCATTTAATGAAGTAAGTCACTGGAACAACTTAAAATATTAATTTTATTTATTTCCTTAGCTTATTCAAAAAAAGGGACATGACAGTTTTAAGTTAACATTATACCTTTCACTTTTGACAAGTTTGGAAACACTTCTTTTAATGAGTGTCCCCAATTCAGGGACTTTTCATTCCTCAGGGTAATATCATAGCATGACTAACCCAATTCAGCAACTTATTATCCCTCAGTTAACATCATGAATATTGAAATGAGTGGAAAACAAAAGTCAATTCAAATTTAAAAAACCAATGAACACTAGAATTTTTTTTAACTATAATTAAAATTACTGTTTTTACCATATGAGTTGATCGTTTTGAAGTTATTAGCATATCCCACCTACTCCCCTTTTCATATTTCCACATGCCAGGTTACCTCATCTTTAACATGTCAATTCATCCTACTTTTTATCAGATTTCATATATATCTTAGCATTTTATCTTTTCTGTGAATCTTGTGAATATTACATGTTTGAGAAACCATGTATTTTACTATATCTGACCCATTTTGCAGTCTCTTTGGTTCCGTTTTGAGTGAAGGGTGGTATTGTACACGCCAAGAGAACATAATGTTGTGCCACTTGACCTTTCAGACTGTTTTGGTGTCACCCAAAATCTTGATATGGTCAACCATGTTCTATTGGCCCATGTATATATGTGCCAAGATATACATATACATACATGCGTGCTCACATATAATTTTGCATTCTCTTTGGTTCGGTTTTTAGTGAAGGGTGGTATTGTACACGCCAAGAGAACATAGTATTGTGCCACTTGACCTTTAAGACTATTTTGGTGTCACCCAAAATCTTGATATGGTCAACCATGTTCTATTGGCCCATGTATAAATGTGCCAAGATATATGTATGTGTACATGTGTGTGCATATATATAAGAGCAGAGCGCACGTGCGCGCACACACACACACACACACACACGTGTGCTCTTATATATAGGTCAATTGAAGACCCAAGTGACCCGTCAACCAATTAATTCCTTTCTCAGAATCACCAGCTATCACAAGGCAGGGAGGATAAATATGCAAACATTACCAGCGAGCTGATGCCAACAGCAGCATTGACTATATCTATACCAATATTGACTTTTGTCACAGCGCTGAGTTTTAGGTTTTTTAATCACCATAATTGCTGTCTTTTTCTGTGTTGACCAAGTCTAAGTGGGGACCTGCTGATGTGTTTCCTTTTAAAATAGTTTTGATCAGATTTAAAAACACTAACTCTGCCGTACAAACATTGACATTATGCTGAAACAAGTTGACTGGAGGACAAATTCAGTTTTCAGATTTTACTGAAGCTACTTTGACTGAATTGACCTTTTGAAGGCACAAGAAATTGGTTGACTTTTATTGTCTGAATAATTACTTTTATGTGAAATCTTGAGGGATAGTTGATGGTGGCCACATCCATCAGATGACTAATGAACCAACCAATCCTGAAAAGGTGGTTGATGATGCCATCATCAAATGAATGACTGAGACGAACAATCCTAGAAAGGGTGGTTGATGATGCCCACATTTAATGGATGACTAATGAACCAGCTAATCCAAGAAAGTGTGGTTGATAATTCTCAAGTTTGGTGCATGGGTAATGAGTCAATCAATCCCAAAAAGGGTTGTCAATAATACCTACGTTTAGCGGATGATTCATGATCCAACCATTTCCAAGCAAGATTGTTGATAAGCAACTTGTAGTGGTAGCCCAACTAAAAGAAAGGTATTGAGAATGAAAGAAATGAATGACAAAATTACTCGAGTAGTTATTTGAATTAATCTCATCGGCATCTTGTTTCATGACTGGGTGATGAAGGAGCTGGTTTGAGTTCACAATTAGTGATGTCTTATGGCAATGAACGTCAAGGGATGCCCATAAAAAAGGCATGGTTTTGTGATGTTCTCCACTCATTGTTCGCTGGTTTCCGTGGGAATAGTCCCAAGGAAGAGCTAAAGTTGTAGTCTATGGGTGGTCATCAATTCCTCACAGGAACACGGCTTCACCCAAACTATTTGCAAGGCTTCATACTAAGATGTAGGAAATTCAATATAACAGAGACTACCATAGCTTCTTGTGAATACATTCATGAGAAGCTCGGCCATATCAGAGACATGTTCATAGTCTACTATATCATAAAGCATGCACAGAATTGAAGCAATGTTGTTGATTCATAATAGAGCAATGCAAAATTGGCGATAGAAGAACAACCACCTCTTCCATGCGAACATTACAGATATATATAGATTATACAGTGTCGTTTCATCTTTTTAACTATTCATTTAATTTTCTCATAACTCCTATAGTTGTGTTACACACAAAGACTTTCCATTTTACCCTTTGTCACATACAACAATTACTTTGTCCTCATATTACAGCTCATATTAACCATTATATACAATTATCTATCTCAAAATACTCATTCACAAGGCCACCAATCAGTCTCTCAGACTAAAACTGTTGTCTCATCCCGAGACACTTGTAGAACGATTAACATCTACTGAGATAATAGACCATCAATAGTAGTGTACACAGAATAGTAATCCAAACAACAGCAGCTTGTATTCATAAATGACAAGTTGTGGTACAATTCGCACAATACAGGGAGGCCCAGATACAAGCTCCTCTTTCTCAATGTATCTCTTGTTATATATAAGACAAATGACATATGGTTGGCAGTTGACACAACTGTCAACCCCCGAACATAACCAACAATAGTCATTACAAACAAACTAGGCCCAATAATACAACCACATAACTTGTAATCATGACAATAAGAATGTTACAATCTACATTATCCCCCCTTTTAAACAAGTGGAGTCCCTTCCAACACAATTCATACATAACATGAGAAAAGTTACAATGAAGAGAGATGAAAGAAGCCATTCTGATGGCGATGTTGTTGATGTAGAATGTGTGCAACCTATCTAGAGGCAAGAAACATGTTTCACCCAGCTTAATTCAAAACCACATTTTTTTTCTTCGAAAAGCAAAACAAGGGCTTCAAGATGGCAGCCCCCACTGGGGTCGAGGGGCAACACCCCTGGGCATGCTTCCCATTGCGATACAAGGCGGGATAGAGGGGCAACACCCCTAAAGCCAAGCACAATTTTAGACTTCTACAACCCTTGAAAATCCATGACAACAACCAAATTTCTTGAAAAGACGTGCCATGGGAAAGCACCTAAAAATGTTGCGGGGTATGTTGAGTTTCCAAATGGTCTTCCACTCTTGGAAGCAAAAATCTAAATATTTGTTCAATATATCCTCTTCCCCTAAAAAATCACTATCACCCTCCAAAGTGGGTTGTAGTTGCCTGTTTGATTTAAAGGTTTGATTCAAACCATACAGTGTGGCCACAATGAGAGATAGTAGTAGGTTGTACAACCAAAGAAGACACCACTGTGGTGTACGGGGTAGGGCATACAGAACATTCCATCCGTACAGGCAGTGGAGGTATAGAGTATGAGCATACAACATAAAAGAAGGCAGGAGAAGGGCGTTCATTATGGCATACAACAACTGAGCATTCAAAGGGTTTACCTTGCAAAAACTCGAACGTACGTCTACCACAATCTTATGAACTTTCCAAGGGCATATCCAGTAGGCCGTACAATGGTAGAAGGATATGTAGATAGGCACCATATGATGGCAGCAGTAGGAGGTTTCAAGAGTGGACGTATGGTCGTACAAGGTTGGGGCATAAATTGGCATAGTGTTCACTGATGGGACATATTGATGTAGGAAGCTCAAACACAACACAATGGGGGCGTATGATAGCAAGGAACTCAAACATAACATGATATACTTTATGAACACGACATACGGTATCCCTTGGATGTATGACAACATTTTTGTCTGAGGATTTAGTTCTTGTGACCTTTATAGGGTGTATGGGTTGAATGGGTCCTAACGGGGTCAAATTGGACTTAGTGGGCTGTACTTTGCCATAATTTAATATTATTTTTTCCATTATTTTCACCACCTTTGTTTGTACCTTCATTTGTTCCCTTTTCTTTGTTGCCCATACATTGCAGCTTAATGTCAATGTCCAAGACGTCGATGCTCTTTTTCCTAGATGGATACACTTTTAATTTCGAACCATTAACTATATTTTTAATTGTCATCCCATTCAAGTTTTCCAACCCAATTGCTCCATTCTCCAAGATTTCTATAATTCCACACCTCCCAATAACCACAAAACAAGATTTCCAACATTGAAGATCATCCAACAAAGTTGTTTATTGTGAATACTTTCTTCTTTTGTGCGTGACTTATGTTGCCCACTGTCCCATAACCTGACGTTCATCATGTTCGAGCATATCCATCATATTTGACTGTGCTTCACAATTAGGCCATACTTCACCATTTATTAAAATTTTGTCATTCAAAATTGGTGGCCCCATTTATCATTGAACTTTGCACCCCTGACATTAACCTTGTATTCTTTGAACTTCGATGGGTATTCTAATAGTGATGTCAGTGACACTATCAGTTCAGAAGGACTTGGCATAAGCAATCTTGGCTTTCGCTCATCCCGATGTCTACCTTGGCCATCTTCAATTTCCATGATCTCAACAATATTGCAATATAGCTGGAACACTCCATAATCTTCCATCTACCAATGGAGCAAACCATTGAGGGAATTTGTTTCATCTTTGAAGTACGACTATAAATCCAAGACCCCTTCACCGTTCAGCTCCATCGTACCTTGGTTCCCACCAACCGAGCATTCTTCTTCGGAATCCAAATCCAATGAGTATGATGAGGTTGCTTCTTCACTAACTACCTGATTCTTCAAGTGTATGACATACTTCTATCCTTTGTTTTTAGTGGAAATCAAATTATTTTTCCATTATGATCGGCTCTGGTTGCTATCAACTAGCCCCAACCCAATAGTGCATCATACGTCTTCTTTTGCAAGGAGATGACGAAAAAAATCAACAAAAAGGGTTTGGTTCAAATGATTACCTTTTGTCCATCAAGGACACCCAATACCTCGGTACCATGTTGATTGAATCCTATAAGTTGGAATGACAAGGCTACGTTGTTGGCTTCCCAAGACTCTTCCAAGTCTCTTCTAGAAAAACATTCACATGTGAACCACTGTCGACAATAGTGTTTGTCAAATTTCTGCTGAGAAAATCCGTATGCACAATTGTCGTTTGTCAAGCTATCATGTCCCCCTTTTGGACATGACACTTTTGAAGACCTTTAGCCTTGAGAACAAAAAAGCTTGAGCTTTAGACTTGAAGACGAAAACCTTCAAGCAAAGAGATTGAGGACAGTAACCCTCATTCTTCCATGGGGCAACTTCATCTAGGAGCTGCCATTGAGCATCAAATTCAGAAAGAAAGTCATTCCAAGGGTTGGCAACTTGCTTTTTAGGGAAGGGTTGATTGGTTATTGATTATTGAAGACCCCTACATTGTACAACTGCGTGGATTAGGGCTGGAATTAATTATTCCAGCTTGGGTGACTTGCCTTAGGGCTGTTTTGAGAAGGGTTTAGGGTTTTTTTATGCCCAAACAAATATTATGATTTTATAGTATTATTTTTGCACTTGGGCGACATGTATTGGGAGGATTTTTGTCATGTTTTGAGGGTCATCTTTGCCCTAAAATATTCAAAAAATATTTTATATATTTTCCAGCATATGGCGAATTGATTTGGAGGTGGTTTTGTAGGGTTTGAATATCTTATAATCCCCTTACATGATTCTGAATTTTCTATAATATTTCTTAAAAATTTGAATAATATTTTAGGTCATTTTGGAGCAATATATTATTCTGGACGTGGTTATAATCAGCAGGAAATAAATCTGATTTTTTAAGAGGGGAACGCCTAGGGTTTGGAATTTCAATTCACCCTTTGAAGGGCTATTTTGGCAAGTTTGAGTTGTCCTTGCATTGATGTTAGCATAATTTATGCTATTTTTTGGAATATTAGATCAGCTAGGGTTTGCTGGAAATAAAAATCAGATTTGACTATTTACCTAGGGGTTTGCAAAAAATTCAGAATTCAATGATTTATCTTAATTTGGGACCATTTCACAAGCTAGGTCCATTGTGAGGAGCATATGATCAATTACTTAGTCATCTGAAAAGGGTCGCTCAACTTTGGATTCATTATTTCCTTTTGTGCCTTCCCCATCACCCAATGTTAGCGCACCATTGTATGCTCCATGCTTGGGCCAGTGTCATGTATGCATTCTTGAATTCTAGAATGCTTTGAAATAAGTCAGCTATCTTCAAAGCTATAGTGGTCTGCAAGACATGTCATGCAATAACTTTGTTGCACTCTAGTCTGCTTGTCACTATTCTTGTATGTTCATTTGACTGACGTCGTTCTTCAACCATGGTGCTCTCAACTTCCACCCTTGCTTCAGTCAGCCTTTCCTTCTCCGTACATGGGTCAGGATAATTGACTTTATTCACTTGTATTCTAGTAATTGCCATAACTTCCTTGCCCTTAACTACGTTAATCATATTGACGTTGGCTTGCTTTGGACGATTGCCATCGTTATGGTTCTTGGGCCCACACCATTTACAGAGAAGCCTAGTGTCATTTTGGTTAGGGAAATCTCTTGTAAAATGGCCCACTCACTGCACTCCTAACACTATATAATTGGTCATCCTTTGAAGTCGTATTGAATCAAACTCCTACCCCCACTGTTATTTTGTCTTCGATAGTTCCTTTGTGGTGTGGTGGATGGTGTCGATGGCTCCCCTTGTGTGAATAGTACATGGTGGCTCTTATTATGCAAATTGTCCAAGCAGTCCTCGATTGAGTGCCCTGCAACTTGACAAATCTCACACAAAAGATCATTACCTTCATTCTTAGTCTCTCTTTAGTTCACTATCTAGATTGTGTCTTTTCTCAAGGCTTGCATTGATCTTGGTTTGTTGTCACTGGAATCAGAGTCTTCATCTTCACTTTGTCTTCTTGTGTGCGAGGATGTTTTTTTCTTCTCACTTTCAATGTCTATTGCTCGGTTATAGGCATCTTCGTATGATGAAAGAGGGACTAGCTTTATTTGATTTTTCCATGAAGGAACCAATCCCTTGATAAGCCACCTCTTTTTCATCCCATCATCTAGTTCGTTCTTGAGTTTTCCAAGCAATTCCTTGAGTCTCCTATTGTAAGCCCGAACCAACTCGTGCTTACCTTGTCTGGTGTTGTAGATCACCACAATCTCATTGTTGTTCCTTAAGAATTTGAATTTCGTTTCAAACGCTTGCCTGAGTGCTGCCTAAGTTGCTTTGTTAGTACTCGATGCAACGGTGTACTAATCAATGGCCATGCCCAAAAGGGTAGTCGGGAAGCATCTTAGCCACATCTACTCATTTGTCTACTCATTAGCAGTCCAAATAGTGATACACGTATGGTAGTGCCATTCTAGTTCTTCAGATTCGTCACCAGTAAATTTTGGCAATTTTTGTTTTTTTGGAGATGGAGTGATGGAGTAACCATGGCTCTAGCATGGTTTTTCGAATACAAGCCTCCCACTTAAAAGAGGCCAATATTGGATGTTTGTGTGCTCTCTTAGCACTACCGGACACGTACCTACACTTGACCCTTTGTTTTTTAGGGATCCGTAGACTATCTTAACCGTTATCAGGTCCCTTTTTGTGCACTCCAACTTGTCGTTTAGGTTACCCCTGACTTTCGCGTGACTCCCTTGCAGAACCCTCTGACCCAAACTAGTTAGCATGGTCCACACTTCCTTCCTCTAGAAGGGGCTATGTAATCTCTACCCACTACTTATTGCAAGAGGCATAGGATAGACCAATTCTAGTTGAACGCTTAGACTTTGGGTTGCAATTCATCTTCATTCTTTGGGCTCATCCTTTGCACTTCCCTTGATGTATTTTTTGAAGTAACTTCTTGGTCCCCTCCTTGACTGTGTCTCTCTCTCACCTTTGTTTGGAGCCAACAACATGAATTAGTGCTCATATGTGTCAGTCTTCTTCATGAACACTTTGTGTCATTGTACTATTTGTGTTTCATGGTTATGTTTGGCACATATATTTGTCAGCCAAATTTAACTTGACACGACGTTCTTTAAGGCAACAATGGCAAATGTAGAATGATTAATGTCTACTGAGATACTAGATCATCAATGGTAGCGTACATAGAATAGTAATCTGAACAATAACAACTTGTATTCATAAATGATAAGCCTTAGTACAATTCGCACAATACAGGGAGGACCTGATAGAAGCCCCTCTTCCCCGATGTATATACTCTTGCTATATATAATAAAAATGACATAAGGTTGGTGGTTGAAACACTCGTCAACACCAAACATAACCAACAAGAGTCGTTACAAACTACCTAAGCTCGACAATACAACCACATAACTTGTAATCATGACAATGCAAATGTTACATTCTAGAACACTGTGCAGATTATAACCATGAAGATGCCAACATTTTCACTTCAGAGCACTAGAGCTAAGTCTGCATCTGATCTTCAAAATCCTGAGCCACTAAGTTATGTTCGCAGTTTTGCAGGGTGTGTTGTTTCCCAGTTTTCACCCCATGTGCACTATTTAATTTCCCTTGTGGGTTTTCAACTAACATTTTAAGCTACCCTCCTTTGTGGGTTTTTGATAGGCTAACATAAATAGGTGGCTTCCCTTTATATATTTTTAAGCAACCTATCTCTACTTGCAAAAAAATTAGTCTCTTGAGTAGGAACTTTGTCAAAAATCATCAAAACTGTGGTGAACTGAACTAACTCGTCGAGATGGTGGGGCCATTGTTTTTGTGGGTGGGAGGGGGTGAGCAGGTAGTTGTGTGTGTTTTGTGCATGTCCCAGAGTTGTTGCAATTGTGGTTTCGATTGTTGGCCCTGTCACTTCTGTTAGAACGTTTATGGGAGGAACAATTTTTTGGATTAGCGCTTGTTGCACAATGACCATCTGCTAGATAAGTTGTTGGGGTGGTATACATGCAGGTTCCTTTAACTGCACCTTCACCACTGAATCAATCTCTGCAATATTTTCCTTAAATGCACCTAGTCATCTAGAGTTTCCCAAACCAATGTGAAATATGTTTGTAGTTGTGATGTCAATTGTGTGGCCGTGAGCAAATCTTCTAATCTAAATGCTTGCATCTTCTATTATTTCTCTGTTACATTCTTCTTGATGGTCGTCTCGAGGGCAGTGAGTTTTTTTGCAAATTGGCATGCCTATATACCTGCAAAGTGACTCTAGAGCATTTCCAGTTCCCACAGCTTTGTGCCCTCCATCATGGCTTTGAGTTTTTCCATTGATGCCCTTGACATTTGATCTCTCTTTACATAATTCGTTCCCATTGCGACCTAGCATGTATATGTTGGAATTTTTGTAGTATATCTTGCAACTTTTGTAACATATTATCATGATGCTTCTTCCAATTGGACAATCTCCCTACAATAGCCTCAACTTGTGTCACAATGTTCCTCAAAATATGCTTATACTACAACAACCAAACGATGATTTGGAAAGCAATCTACTTTCACACCTACTCTAGCCTACACTTCAGTTGCTTGCTTTGTTGCTAGGTTTTTATCAAATTCTCCACTAGGGACATGACCTACAACTATTTTGATATCACTTGGTGTCTAAAGACTTCTTTGACTCTCGATTGGCACACTTTCTTTGGAGTTTCCTTAATTCCTTAGACACTTGACCAATGGGCGACCTGACAAAAGGTCTTTAGGCACTCGACCAATGGGACACCCGATGAAGGGGCTTTAGGCACTTGACAAATGAGAGACTAAATGAAGGGCCAACGAGAGACCCATTGAATGGCCTTTAAGAAGTCGGCCAATGAGAGAATTCCTCCCCTGACAAAGGCACTCAACTACCTCTATAGTTGGGTCAAGAGGGGCTATATATAGTTGGTACTCCCCTGATGAAGGAGGGCCTCTAAAAACCCCCAACGAAGGATGGGGAGGAGGGGGAGAGCCTTTAGGCTCTTGACCTGACGGTTGAGGCATGAATGACATGGGATCGCTTCTCTTGATAGGATGGGGGAACTTAGCCAACTTTAGGAGGTCGAGGAGTGAAATTAGCAAACCCCAATCGAGGGACCTACACAGGCTCAATCAGGAGATAGAAAGGATCCAACAAAAGCATGAAATTCTAATTGTTTAAATCACCAAATTGGTTTTTGTTGAGCTTCCCAATGACCAATAACCACTCAACCAATGTAACACCCTCAACCGGGAACTCAACTAACATGAGGAAGGAGTGGGGAGGGCTTCACTAAGCTTCTAGCATTCACTAGTAGCAATATATGGTTAATGACCTCCAAAGTGTGTTCATGTTAACCAATGACAATGCTCATATGCTCAATACAAATTTTCTTATTTCCTATTGCTTTTGAACATGGAGTGGAGCGAAACAACCTTCACTATAAAGGTTATGCAACTCTTTTTCATCAAAATGTTTGTTGATGTTCTTAAGAATGGCAGCAATTCCATAAAACGACCCTAAGGGAAAGAGGCAACATTTAGGATTGCTTGTAGAATGATGCAAGAGCATCCTAGGTCCCTAGCAATCTTGCATCACCCAAAAACAGAGTGAGTGTGCTTTAAATTGTTTGCTTTGATTTCATCTTGGTTTGATGTGGTTTGTTGGAGGAAAATTTCTTAGTTTTCATGTCGGGTTGTTCTTGTACTTGGCATGTTCGTGATGGCAACATCATTTTGTACTTTCTACTTTCATCTTGCAAGTGGTCAATTGCCTTGGTGCTTTAAGTTCAAAAACTTCATCTTTTTCAAAGTTTGCAAACTTCAATGCTAATCGAGCTTGCCCAATCCCAATTAGGTCTTGGAATGCATTGACATCTCCTAGTAGTGTTAATCGAGCTTCAATTGTCCGATTTGGTCTTCGTAGAGATTGCAAGTGCTTCACAGTGGAAATCGAGTTCCTAGACCCCAATTTGGTCTTTGGAAGGTGTTGGTCTTTGTTGCTATGCTAACTGGGACTCGTTTCTCCGATCAGGTCATTGCAAGCATCGAAGTGCCTTAGCAATTGTAATCAGGAATCACTTCCCCGATTAGGTCATGAACATAATGGACGGTTTCAATGTTATTCGGGTTTTTCCTTCCCAATTGGGTCTTCGTCAAGCTCGTCTTATATTGTAATGCTAATCGGATTATCAACTCCTATTATAATTGGAAGGATAAGAGTGTTTGTTTGCTTTTGCTTCTCGGTTTCCAAATGCCTACTATGTTGTAATGTCTCATGATAGAACTCTCAATACTTGGGGGGCTCAAAGCCCAATTTAGTCTATGCTCATTTGCTTTGTCACCACTATGTTATTCGGGAAGGAAAGCATGCAAACATCTTTGGCGAACCTTGTGTTTTCTGTAGTGTTGTTTGAGATTGCAAAGCCCAACGAAGACATCAAGGAAAACTATGGAGTATTGTCTTGTTTGGGTCTAGCTCGAGACAAGTCTTTCTACCGCATATTGTGGTATGTTCACAGTGTATTGCAAGAAACCCAATCTCAATTGTATATTACCATTTTGAAACTATTTTGGGTGCCAAGAGAAATCCGACAAGGTCACCAAAGTGACCAAAAGCATTCATTCATTTGCCTTATTCCTCAATCAAAGCCCGATTAGAACTCCTGTAGCTACATACACGAGATTTGACCTTTCATTTGAACCGATTGGAAGATGAAAACATTGAGAAAGATGTTGAAATGATTGCAGAAGGTGAGGAGACGTTGGGTGTAATGTCCCTGTTGACTATTTTGACCACAAGTCAAAATAGTCAACCCCCTATAGTAGAAAACTTGTATAGGGGCTTATTGGAGTCTTATAGGCTGTGTCATAGTCCTAGATAGAGATCAATTAATATGTCATTACCTTGATTACATTCATTTTAGCCCCTTATGTCATTTCTAGTCACTTAAGGTCATGTTTGGGCCATCTAATGAGGTTTGTACGGTTTTCCTAAGTGGACGAGTGTATCAAGATGCCTTTCAACGTCCTATATGTCAGAATCATGTCATAGGTCGCAGTATCTAACTAAAAATGTGCAGGTTCCTAAGTCAGATCAAGAAAACAATTAAAAAAGGGAGAATTTGGACAGTTGTACAGCCTATGCAAGTGTTTTGGCACGTGTGGAAGGTTGTGCAATGACTCTTCAGCTTCCCTGAGTTCACTTCTATGTTTGATCAGCTTTGGAAGTCACCAAATTGGCCTAAAACCGTCCTGCTCCTCCATCGCTCTTCTTGGCATGCAAAATTAGTCAATAGGTTTTCTCATGGTACGGCAAGTAGAAGAGGAATTGGTCAAATGCCTCTAAGGGATGTTAATACACTTGGTCTACTTCATATTCATGGCAGAAGTTGGAAGATTAATTGCTCATGCTTTATGAACCATTCTTTAGAAGTTGACTGCCCCTTTCTACATGCTTATCCCCACACCCTATAGGTTTCTCTTTTGTTTGCCCAGTTCCGTACAAACCAGTGGTTGTAATTGGTTATGAAGAGTGTGAATAATCTTCTCACATGGTTATTGACTTGGTTTGCACTTGTGTTGAGAGATAGATAGGCAAAACACCCCACATTGCTAATGAGAAACTCCATTGAGGTGGCAGATCAAGTTTAACCTATTGTAGGGTCATTCTCATGCAAATACCTTAAAAACAAATGGGGACATGATGCTTCCAATCTCATGTTTCATGATGGTCAACTGCTCTTTGAAGGCTTTGGGTCTCAAGAATGTTCTATGTGAGGATTCAAATGCCTAACACACTCACACAGTCAACTATCTGCATGACTGTCATGCACAGTCGGGGGGTAGAGAACCATGCACAACCATGGTAATGTGATGAAAGGTTTTCAAGGTAATAAGAAATCCCCTGAGGTGAGAGCAACTTGATGAAGCCATCTAAAATGGTTTGAGATTGGTTGAGGTCAACCAATTCTCAATGCATACAATTCTGCATTGTATATTGTTGTTATACACCTATGGGTGTCCTAACAGGGGTGAACAATTGATATGAGGTGTCTGAAGTTTGTTTGCATCTTCATTAATGTCTTGGAAGATGGAAAGCACCATAGTGATCATGGTGGAGCCATGAGATGGCAAACAATCTTGAATCCATGCTCCTAGGTCAAGAAGGTTGTTTCAAGGATTCATTACCTTAAAAACTCCGAAACAGGGACATTGCAGTACTTTTGTTCCTCTCATGATAGAGCATCTTGAAGAACAAACTGATCTAAATGTTTCCATGATGGAATCCTAGCATAGAGTCAATGCTTTAGCAGGAAAGTTCGGTTGTTTGGCCATATAAGCAGGGTGCAAGTAGGTCTCCATTTTAAGTATTATTTCACTGTAGAATGACAATATTTTCTACAGTAGGTTGAGTTCAAATAGCTTTAAAAAACTGTGAGACCAAATGGACACATAACTGGCAGACAAGTTGCCCCATTTGAATGAGGGTAACACTAATAACTCAAAGAACATTTAAGGGTGTTGAAATTCAGGATTTGGACTCAAACTACCACCTACAATAGTTCTTTTGTCTTTGAGATAGACATCTACAGTTGACTAATGACATGAGAATTTGGCAGTTTGACTATGGGTGGAATCCAAGACATAGCATGGATGTGAGTGACTAAGAGTGGAGATTAGAGACTTTATGAGGAGTCTAATGCATGATATACCAGGACTGAGACATAAAAGAGTCACCTACAGGGGTCCCTTGGTCATCAAAATGACCACCTACAACTGGACTGTGGACTGATAGGATGCTAAAGGTATACAACTTGGAGACTGACTAGACCTATGGGCAGAGACAAGTCTAAATGGCTGCGAGATGGTATTCAGGTCTTCAAGAAGATAGTGGAACATAACATGAGGTCTAACTCAAAGTGACACCCTACAGGCATCCCCTTTTCTGAGTGGAAACACAGTCACAGTTGACTGCAAACTAAGCCTAGGTCAGTAAAGAGTGCATTTTGAGGAGTTGGCAGTCTTGTAGGCTCTTAGACATGTTGGAAAAGACCCTCACAGTAGTGATGTGCACTTCATGAGATGCCCATCACATGGAAACAGAGCAAGGAAGGCTTCAACCCAAAACCTACAGTCCATACAAAGACTTGGTTTACAATCAATGTCTGAAAGTCTGTCTTAAAGGTCTTGGGGTGTTGAGAGTGCTAAAAAGGTGATCTAGCTCTACAATTTTGTACAGAGGATCCCTATGACTTGCAAGGGCCTCTCATATCCTTGCATTTCCTGTGACAACAAGGGAATTGCCCTTTATTTTGTCTTAGACAAAGGGCACTCCCAGAGAGATACACCCTGTAGGCTTAGTGTGAGAAAGGTTAGAAGATGAGTTGAGGACTGTGGAAACCTTGCAAAAGGGTGTAGGGAGCTGTGTTGAACATGGACAAACATGCAAAAGATCTCACAGTCATGACCAACCACTCAGAGGTGGTTGTGAGGAGCCAAGCACAGTCAAGTCCACTAAACCTAGATTAGGCCTAATGCCTAAAGGTTCTCTAATACCACTTATAGACCTAGATGAGCCTTGCAAAGCATTGGAGGACCTTCATGGAGAGTTATAAGCCGAGTCAAAACCTTTGGTTTGCAAAGAAAGTCACAGAGAGGTCATTTCTTGGCTTAAGAACAACTCAGGGTGCACAACATGCATGGAAGATCTCGAGAAGGCATCTTTGGAAGCTCATATATGTACGAACATTTAGCATGGAAACCTGAGGAGTTAGAATATGTTGAAGAGAGCCCTAAACAAGGTTCTAGTGAAATTTGTCTGAGGATTGAACGTCAAACTTTTATAAACAATCCTTAAAGGTCAAAACCACTCAAAACCCTCCAAAACCCTTGCTAATGACCCAATGGGAAAAACAAAGAAAGAAATGCATCCAAATGAGCTAGTATGACTTGGAAAATGATTGTGACTTGTAGAGGACTCTCCCAGGGTCCTTCCCATCAAGTCAGCTTGCACCCTATCTCTATGGACAGGGTACAAAACTGGTTTTCTTGACAGTTTTTGATGTTTTGCAGGTTCAAGGGAGAGTTGAAAGATGGGAATCACTTTGGGAGACCAAATGAGACCTAATATAACTCCTCATACTCATTTATTGCTTCAAAAAAGCACATAGGTACCTCTGCATGCACCTTCACTTCAGGCAGAGTTCAAACTGACATAGTCAGTGGAAGGTGGTCACCAAGTGAGAAGCTGATAACTCCAATTGGGAGGCCTTTTAAGGTCTGCCTAATGGATTTATGGACAAGAGGACTCTTGACGAGTGTCATACCAGCCCCTGTGTACCGGTTGGATTGAATAACTGATGAGCATCTTGGTGCCAAATGTGAAGACAGGCATGTAGAAGGATGATAGTGACTGTAGGCAGTGAGAACAATTGTCCAGAAGATCAGTGATTAAGGACATATCCAATGCATGTTGGGGCTTGTTCTTAACCCCCTCGTCATAGTGCACATGTGGCAATTGTTCCTAGTCTAATGTGGAGCACTCAAGAGAAGCCCATGATGAAGGCAATTTCCAAAAGTGTAGCTAAAGGGTCCTATGCCAAATTTGAGGAGTTTTCATGCCTTGGAGGGACATTTGTCCAAAGAGACCTTGCATGGTCTGTTCCATATTCTACTCCACAACATAATTGATTCTCAAGACTTGACAAGTGGCATTGTGACCCTTGAGCTCCACCTCTCTCTGACCTTCACACATTCTATAAGTACTAGCCAATTTGGCTCTTGTAGACTAATTCCACACCATGTATGGTGAAGCCCTGTTGGTTTGATGTTGTACTTTGCCTTTGAATAATAAATGCAATCTCGTTTTGAGTTCACAAACATGTTATCTAAGTGTGTGAAGTGATGAATGTTGAGGTCTAGTGATAAGCTTCTATCCTTGCTTCTCCTTATCCTTTGGTGTCTAGTTCAAGAAGTTCTCATTCTAACAAGTCATATGGAGTGTAGTTAGTGTGTTTGGCTCTCTTCAAGTGTTCTATTGCCCTTAGAGTCTGCAATCTAACCTCCGGTCCATTTACCTTGAGTTGTCTCATGCATATCACCTCCATATTGAAATACTAATGTTAGAACATCTTAGGACTTTGAAGCTAGTGTTGTAGGTCTTGTTTATTAGTGTAAGAGTATGATGATCTTGTGGAGATCTTCATGGTGTGTCACCCCCTTAGAGTAGTTTATTTTCATGCATACTTCTATCTCTTTTCCCACAAGCAATCAATTAGTGTAGGTGATAAGCACTTAAAGGTCAATCTAGGGAGCTAGGCCCTTAAACCTAGAGGTCTACCTCTACTATAGGTAACCCACAAGCCTACAGGTATTCCAATGTTGCCCAAATCTTAGAGTAAGCTTGAACAACCTTCTCTAGGGTGCGAGATTTGGTGACAACAGTTCTAGCATGCCTGACAGGACAAAGGTTCAAGAGAGTGGAAAGATTGATGGTGTCTTTCCTCTAATCAACTTTTGGAAACAAGCAAGATAGCACCAACGGCGACTCCAAATGAAATCTTATGGTTGTGAGCAGCCTAGGTATCTATTATTGAAGGTTTTGATCAGTTCTTGTATTCCATTTGACTCATGAGGTTGATATGAATGGCTATGATGAAAATCCTTACCATGCACCTCCCTATCAACCTTGCTATGAACCATGTTATACCCCTCAACCATCCTATCAAAGCTGCTATCAATCCTATGAGCCATGGCAGCCCCATGGTCATCCATTTCCTCCTCCATATAGACATCATGTTGTTGGACAGCCCTATGAGGAAGGCTATCAAGAAACCTATCAAGAAATGCCTTCCTATCAATCCCAATATGACCCCTACCAACCATACCATGATGCCTATCAACCTCAAGAGGATTCTTATCAGTCTTATCATGAAGAATTAGATAACCCCATTGACTGTACATCAAGGGATTACAAGGCAAGATATGAATTCTTATAGGCTCAAATCCAACAAATTAAAGCTGGCCTCAATCCCCACCATTACCCTCCTCCTCCATCAACCCCATCTCATATCATATCCTTATTGGCACTCATGCCAAGTCTGCTAGATAGTGAAGATGATATGGGAACTTGGGATAATGAGTTTGATGTACTCCCTAACCATCTCATGGAATGGTTAAGAAGTTTTGTTCAAAGGTGGATAGATGTATGGGAGGTGGTTGAAGATGAAACTCAATGAGATATCAAAGAGCAGCTATACTTGGAAAAGAAGTGTTTCCAATGCTCAATAGATATATGCTAAGGGTGTGGGAAGACAAAGAACTTGAAAGCAGGCATGCAGTTGTTGAAGAGCCTCAAGGAGGCTATGACCAAGTTGAAATTCTTGTGGAAGTGTCATTCCTATTGACCAACCCAACTTGTCATTCCCTTATGAGCTCAGTCAAGAAGTCCTTTTTCCCAAATCCATTCACAAGCCCCTCCACCACACCTCATACTCCATCTCCAGCCCATGAGCCTATCCATCACCCTCCCACCTCATCCCTTCTTGAAGGAGAGCCCATCTTGAAGGAGGATGCCTCAAGTGACTATGAAGAAGAAATAGCCATAGGGACCCCCCTTGGTGAAAGTGTTATTCTATCTTCTTGAGTGAGGAGAAAGACATTGAAGATCCTGTTGCAGCTGCACATGAGGAATTTGGTCAAAGCATGAAGGGAGAAGTGTTTGAGAAAGACCCCATATATACTGGGTTAATTGATGTCCATGATGAAAGAATCCTTGAACATGACAGTCATGAGGAGGAAGATGACCTATGGCAAAAGTTCAATGCCATAAGTCAAGAATTTGAGCAATTGAGTAAATCTACCCCTCCTCCAAAGAAGCACATATCTGATCATGAGGTTGTTGAGGATCCTCACAAGCAAGTTGTTGAGTGTTTGATCAAGCATGAAGTTGAGTGTCATGTGATGAATGAAGATGAACACCAATCCGTTATCCAAGAAGTTGTCGTCATGAAGGAACCTAGTGAAGCTACTATCAAAGAGATTGCAGCTAAGGAGGACTCTCATGAATCCAAGGCAGAAGCTTTTGAGCTTGAGGAGCAGTTAACACCACAACCTGATGTTGATCCACTCTCAGATGTATTGGAGCAAAAGGAAGATAAACTTGATGACCTCATACATCAAGAGCATTAGGATCAAGAAGATAAAGTTGAAGAGGCAGTGGTTCTCAAAGATAAAGAGAGCAAGGATGACTGGGAGCAGCAAATGAAGCTTTTTCAATAGCTTGAAGAACTTTGCCAAGTTGAGGGCCAAGTACATGAAAAGATAGAACAAGAGAGCATCATGGAAGTCAAGAAAGTATGCCTTGTTGAACCACCATTGAAGGTTGCAGCTGAGGGGTCTTATGAGCAGGTTGAGGCTATCGAGATGCAAAAAGAGTTCACTTTCATAAGTGATCTAGTTGTAGCTGCTTTCATTTCATTGAGCATCATGCCAAGGAGATTAGCAAACATCATGAAAGAGTTGGAGATAGATGTGCCAAAGCCTAAATGGCAACATGCCTCATTCACTCCTTCATTTCATGAAGCAAGAAAGGTTTCAAACAGACATTCATTGAGATACTGCAAATTATGCTCCACTTGATTAGGCTTGACCCTGTCAAGTCTATTGTAAGAACTACCTCTTGATGTAATAAGATGATTTCTTTGCCTATTTCTTGTCATTGATCAGTGCCTTGGTATGTTTGTGCTTGGTGGATTCGTGAAGGAGATTCTTCCTAGTCTATCAGCGTTCTACTTGCCTCTTTAATGTATTTTCAAGCTCTTGAAGGTCTGGATTAGTGTTCTGCCTGAACCTCTTCTAGCGTGTTAACCCCATTGACTGTACAAGAATCTGATAACTTTGTCCTGTCCCAACACAAAGGCCTTCCTCCGGTTAGAAATCCAAAACCAATTTTTGATACAATATACCTTAATAAAAAAGGGTGCAGAAGGACATAATGTTGTGTACATTTTCTGAAAGTTACAGAGACAAGTCTTTGTTGGCATGTCCTTTTCCAAAAAACTATTGTAATCGGTTTCTAATGTTTTGATCAGTCCATGTCCACATTCCAAATGCTAAAAGATTTAGTTATCATGTTGTACTCTGCATTTAAATCAAAATCACTTTCATGCTATGGAACATAGTGTGCATTCATATGCTCGATATCTGCCTGTTTAGTCAAATATCCAAAGCTAATAATAATTAGATTATTAACTTTTGTGGGATTTTAACCATGTGTGTTTAAGTCATCTCGAGATGACCTCCACAAGTAGTCATTGCTCCTAGTGATATTTTTCCCTTTATGCGAAGTGGGTCACCTTGCCTTGGGATTATTACACTAAGTGTTGACAATTTTGCCCCCACAAGGCAAATTGTCACCCCTACTATTCGGAACTTTGATATGGTGCCAAGTTTGTCTTGTGAATCAGTTTTGGGGTTCTTAAATGTGCATTTACAGCTACCCAAGTGGCCATCTACAGCCAGGTGAAGTTTAGTCATTCAGAGGTTTCCAAGGAGCTTTCTTGATTACAGCCAAATGTGGAAATACAGCCATGCAAATGATGACGAAAAGGTCTCCTACGGCCATGTAAATTCTAATGGACTCCTACAGCCATCATATAGAGCATACAGTTTGTTCAAAAGGAGGACACGTGCAGCAGTTTTAAGAGGGTTTTTCTCCTTCTAAAAACGTCATCTACAGCAGTTTGAAAGGGTTTTCCTCTTCTAAGCATCACGTACAGCCAAAAGCCAAGACATACAAGTTATCAGTTCATTTATTTTGTCTTCCCAAGGATTTTTTCGGGCTATAAGAGGTGGACTATTTCTTCGGACATTTTGTCCGAGATAAAGAGCTCTCAAAGGACTGTGTAAAAGTCCGAAAAAATGACTAAGTGGCAGTCATTCAAAGTTTATTTTCTTCAGACTTTTGTCTAAAGGAAAAGGAAAAGCACAGTTGAAAAGACCCGAACGGCACCTGCCCTTCGGGAAGGTCCAATTCAAAAGTCCCGAAGGGTATGTACCCTTCGGGTTGGTTCACTTTATGTTTCTAAAGATGCAGACAATTCATCCAAAGGACAATTTCAAAAAGCCCGGGTGCCCTTCAAAAAGCTCGGGTGCCCTTCAAAAATCCCGGGTGCCTTTCAAAAAGCCCAAAGGGCACTTGGTCGATGGCAGGACCCTTTCAAAAGTTCCGAAAGGCACTTTTGAGGACGAATAGCCCTCGCGGAGGGCACTATGCAACGAAGTTGACCTTTTCCATTCTTCCGAAGGGCACTTTTGGAAGAACCTTACCCTTGCGGGAAGGCACCCAGGCGACTAAAAGGACCAAATCAAGAAGCCCGAAGGGCATTTTTGGGAAGCAGAAGCCCTTGCGGAGGGCACCTTCATAGTGTCAGGGACATTTCGAAAATTCCCGAAGGGCACATGTCCTTCAAGGAAAGATAGCCAAACGAGACGAATTCCTTCGGACTTTTGTCCGAAGGAATTCCTTCAGACAAAAAGTACAAAGGAATTCAAAAAAAGACCCGACGGAGGATATACCCGGGGAAAACCCGATAGAAAAGACAAGGCCACGAGCAAGGAACAACAGCCCGAAGACTAAAGCGTGAACAAAGCCAAGACAGAGAAGAGTCCATGAACAAAAAAGCCGCTCGAAAGCAAAGACAAACGCAGAGAACAGAATCCGCAAGAAAAGATGACCCAGAGAATCAAAACACAGTGTTAGACGCAAAAACCCGACTAAAATACAAGATGAACATGCGCATGAACAATGGCATAAGAGAAGATTCGTGGAAAAGACAAATATAAATGGTGAACATGCCTAAATAGTCCGAGAATACAAGAGCATGCAACAGCCATGAATAGGAATAGACACGTCCAAATTTGACTGTTCTAACACGTCACCTTCAGTTCTTAAACAGAGGCTCGCTTTGCATGAGGACTCGAGCAGTGGAACAGTGGAAAGTTTAAACAAAATAAATCTCATGCACGCACTCTCGTTTGCCTCAAATCTTGAAATGTTTCGATGGTTCAAGCGTAATTCTTAATTTGGCATTTGCATTGATTTCATGCAAAGGTTTGACTACTCTTGTTTTGGAGTTGACTAGTTTTCAATTCAAGACATCTATTCATAGATTTCATGTGTCCAAAGCTTGTCTTCTTCATCTTTTTTCAATGCAAGGAATTTTCATGCAAGACAAAATAGACTTTCGTAAACATTGAGTTGGTTTAAGTTTACTCCCTCTCCATTTTCCAACGCCAATCTTTTGGCTTTTTGTAATTAAAGGCTTTTCAGCCTTGTAAAATAGATCCCTCTTTTGGCAAGAAAACTTCTGTCAAAGATCGTGCTTTAACCTTTTTCAAAATCAATGAGAAGAGGACTGTGTTTTTTCAATTTCTAGCAGCCGGTATAGTGTATTATTGTTATAGATTTGCTTAAGTGATCGATTTTCTTTCTTCCTTGTCAAATATGGATTCGTACCTAGTTACTAGCTGGTCATTTATGCAGGTCACGTTCTATGTTTGAATGTCTTTTGTTGAGTTTACAGTGGATATTAGTGGCTGTTTAGTGCCTTTCGTCAGGCCTATTTCTACTTTTCTCTCAAGCTTAGATCATTAGACAGATCCTTTTCGTGAAATTCTTGTGTATTGACCAATTGGAGTTGAAGTTCTGCCTTTTCCTTGTCTGAATCAGTGTTCTCAGAAACCCGATATGAGTGAATCAAGCAAATTAGGTGTATCACCATTTTTAGCTAGGATTTTCTTTCAAGTTATTTCCACCTTTTTCCCCAGGTAAATTGTAGCGTAGAAGTTGAGATCCTCATTGATACATCTTACAGGAACCAGCCTCGTTTGGAGGTTCTTTTCACCATTGAGGCACCCACCCTCGTGAGAAGATCCCATTGTTTCAACTGGAGCGAAGATTAGCCATTTCAGCACGTCTTCAATTCAGGGTGCAACTCCAAGTTGACAACAGTACGGCACCTTGCCTTGTGATTATTACCAAAACTACATGAGGAAAACATGTCATAGAGTAATGACTACTCGTGGAGGTCATCTTGTCATGCCTTGAACATACATGGGTAAAATCCCACAAAAAATAATAATCTAATCTAATTAAATTAACCATAGAACCCTTCAATTACATAACAATAATTATTATTTTTTAAGAAGGATTAAATATTACTATAGTGCCAAAAACACTAAACTAAGCCCTGAGAGCCTTAGCCCTTCCTTGCAAGCATATGTAGCTCAAAACTCAAGCTTTCTTGCCAAATCAGCTCAAAACACCTGCACCATTGATCATTTTGATTGGACAAAGTGGATCATTTTGTTGCTCAAAGGAATAGGACAAAAGCAAGGCATAGACTGGGACCCACCAACTGGCCAATGGCACATTCCATGTGCAGTCATCAAACTGCAGCCCCTAGCGCTACACCATTGGTTAATTCAGCAAATTGAACCTCCTGACTTGGTCATCATGAACAAGTAACAAGGCTCCCACTCTCTCAAAATCGACAGGCTCTGCCACGCTTCAAAAGTTGAATGGTGTAGCCTGCGGCCACCGTGTCAATCTCCCACCAAGGATAGCAGGCTCAAAATTCTATACAACCATTAAGGTAGCATTTACACATTGGTCAAGAAGGGTACTTGTACTGTACATCCCAAAGCACACTACATTCCTTGAAGAATCAACACTCACCCGAAACATTCAAATCTAGGTGGCAAACATTCCCTGCGCAGCCTTCAAATGATGGTCACCCCAGACATTCAGGGAGATCTACTAAAACAACAGAAAATAGATCCACAACATATACAGCCTGCGAATTCCCCACACAGTGAGGTTGAGCATTCCCACTCATTTTTGAATCCCTTATTCCAAAGTTTCTGCTATAAATGTAATGAGCTCAGCTCGAACAAGCGATCAACAATTTGCCTTTAAGAAACTTTTTTCTGTCACTCTTAGACTATGCAGAACTAGGAGCACCTTAGCGGCTCTATCTGTTATTTTATTTCTCTATAAAACCTTTGAATTACTGATGCAACTGTGTGATTTCTCTAAGTATCTAAATTAATGCATTGTGTATATTATCTCCATCTTCTCTGTGACTTGATTTAGTTGTCTTGAACATTACCTCTTACAAAAAATATAATATTGTGTAGCTTGAGCTTTCTAGGAAATTGTGGGAATTGTTTTGTGCTATAATCTAACTGTTAAATATATTTTGGTCCTCACTCTTTTGATGTATCACTACATTTCCTTACCTGCATTATATTTACATTGTCCTTCTCCCTTTCCCCCTGCAAATAATACTTTTTAGATTAAATTAGATAAGGAGCCGGCCTTCTAATCTCATAGGATATCTTGCAAATAGGTCCCACATTGCAATATTTCCCTAAATTTGTTGACCCATGGCAGGTACCATTGCAAGATATTTTCAACCATCAACAGTATTTTATCTAGCACACTCAATCGGACCCAAACCCCAGAGGGGCCTAAATTAAGCCCTTTCAAAACAATAGTGAGAGCCTTCACTATTGTGTTGCTAGAACACAAATTTCTTCACCTGCTGAATCCACTTGAGAAGATAGCCCAGTTGGCTTATGAGAAGGTTACAAACTAGATTTGTACTACGAGCAGAACCTAGCCAAGGGTTGGTAAAAGAACTGCTGCCGCAAAGGAGAGCTCTAAGAAGTAAATTTGTTTTGAGAAATCCATCTCCTACCCAGATAGCTCAACATCATAGCCCAACAAGAAATTCCTCTCAAAGAAGAGCCAAAAAAAGAGACTTCATCAGGATCTTAATCCGTGTATAGAAATAGCAGCGGACGCTGATGACCGAACGGCTACGGCTTCAATATTATTGAAGTAGCAAATAATACAAGTTTACAAAGACTTTTAGAAGAATTTCTGATTCACAGAATCCCGAAGGCAAGTGAAGAACATACCTTTCTTCAGACTCTCCTAGGACTCTCTATTTTCTGATGCCCACTACGCTTCTACTACCCTTTATTTATAGCATAAGGAGTGAGGATTATCGGAATATTTTGCCGACATTGTTTATCACATCCTTAGCTTTATAGCTGTAAAACCCTAGACTATTCTAGAATATTGTACAATATCGTGACATAAAGTGAGGCGCATTAATAAAGTAGAGGCCCACTAAGATGTCGATGTCGAGGAGATAAGATAAAGATGTTGAGGGTTAGTTGTCGGTCTCCAATCATCTTTCGATGAGGATGAACTTCCAGGGTCCCACTGATTTCACCCTTGTCCTTCAAACAGGAATCTTTCAGCATGGCACATGATGTCTTCTGTCATAAGAGGCCCGAAATTGCACATGATTTGGAAAAAGAATTGTAATTCCTGGAAAGGAGTACAAAGAGTACTATGGGAATTCATACACATGCATCTCAAAATCCCATGTCAATCTTCTGTTGATAACAATGGATGCAATTAATCTTTCAGGTGGATGAGATCCATACATTCACAATATAGGAGGTCCACATAATATCACAAACTTAATTCGATGATCATTCGTTTGTTCTTCAATTTTAATGCTCCGTCGATAATTAGGCCTATAAATAAGATCTACAAATTTCTAGCACAATAAATCAGTATTCAACCTTTTAATTGTCAAATGTTCATGCAAACCAAAAGATTCAATGCTACATGCCTCAGAAGCTATTAATTCTTGTTGTATGTGCCTAGATATTCTGTGATATCTTTCAATGACCCCATACCTGAATATTTATGTTTGGATAGGAATGAAAAAAGCATCAAACCTTGTACACTTCATTTTTTCAATGGTAAATTGGGGCCTTTGAGGTCCTTGTGGTCGATCCATGCAAGATAGAGAAGGATTTATACTAAGCCAATCTGCAACTGTATTTTCTTGACCGAAAATATGCTCAGCAGTATAATTAAAATGATTGAAATATTCTTGCCAACGAACATATTTTCCTCAACCATCTTTCCTTCCATGATCCTTTTCCTTAGAAGTCAAGAATCTGGAAAAATCAGTTTTAATCACAAAGTGTGGCACATGCATTAGTTTTAAATCAAATTTTTCTAGGCATTTTTTGACTGCATAAATCTCTTTGTCAGAAGAAATCCATTTCTTTACGTCATCTGAGAATACCTCACTAGCATATTCACAGACATTCTTTCCCATTTTCTATGCAACAAAGAATTCCTCCCCAAGCTACATCTGTATATAACACATAATCTTCTATTTGATGAACATGGAGCTCTGGAAGATTAGCTATTTTATGTTCAATAGTTTGCACTGCTCTGCTATGTTCTTCAGTCCAATTGTACTTTCTATTCTTTTTTAATAATTCATGTAGACAATCTCCGTCTATACCACTGTCTGCATAAAAACTATTTACATAATTGAGAATTCTCAGATTTGCTTGCAATTGTTTTTTATCTAAGTTATTAGGGAATTTTAGGATTATATCCTTGATATGGTTTTGAACCTTAAGTTTGCTATTCTTGACTTCCATACCAAGAAATTTACAATCTGTCTGACAAAGTTGTATTTTTGTTTCAGAAAGTACAATACCAACATTTACAGCAATGTCATAGAATTCCTTGAGATGTTGCAAGTGATCTAATGTTTCATTGAAAATCAGTATGTCATCTATATATACACAGAGAAAGTCTATCATACCTGTAAAGATTTTGTCTATGAAAATCTGAAAATACGTAGGTGCATTCATCAAACCAAAAGGCATCACTTTCCATTGGAAATGGCCAAATGGACAACCGAATGTTGTCTTTGGGCGATCTGCTTCTTTTACCTTGATCTGATAAACCCCTAATTTACAATCAAACTGTGAAAAGTATCTACAACTTGCAACTTTCTAAAGAAAATAAGACTTATCATGGATGGGACAAGGATATGGCAGAGTGATGGCATTTAATGACTTATAATTGATCACCATTCTTTTTTTTCTCCTCTTTTGTTCTGAGTGTTTATTTACCATAAATGCATAACAATAAGGTGATGTACTAGGTTCAATCAAACCAGCATCAAGTAGCTCTTTAATAGCTTTCCCCATATCCTAATAGTCTTGTGTAGGGATAGGAATTTTCTTTCCTATCTTCATTTGTTTTCCCTCTACCAGGTTAATTTCCATGGTAGGCATAGATTTGTTCCAAAACTTTTGAGGATCATTGGAACATATATCTTCTTTTATTTTATGTCCTAATTTTTCAATTTCATCTAGGACAAAATTATCTGGAGCCTGGCTAAGAGCTGTGATACTGGGATATTGTTCTATAGCATAAACTAATCTGGGAGCTCTAATTCTTTCTCCATTAATAGTGAATAAAACACTTTTAAGAGTATTTATGGAGAATATCTATCAATAAAGGCTCCTCCTAACAGACAGTCTACTGGTAAATTATCATGAGCAAAGAAATCACAGTAAAATGTTCTTCCTTGTATCTCCATGGATTTTTGATATTTATACTTATTGCAGACAAACCCATTTCCTTGAATATCTAATGATTTATAACTGTGTTGCTCATCTAATTCTTCCCAATTATCTAGAACAGTTGTTTTACAGAATGAAAGTGAAGCCCTAGTGGCTACTTGTGCATCAACTTGTTTATCATTTATTTGAATTGAAACAAATTGTGCAAACCTACCATTTATCAGTTGAGCTATATATGCAAGCTTTGGTTCTGATATAACTGAAGTTGTTGAACATACCAATCTGCATTTAGTTGGATCAAAACATTTTGGTCTTCTTCTGACAAGATGAGGGCTTTCTTCTCAATTAAAATCTTCTTCCCATTGTATTATACACTGAACTAGTTCCGATTCAGTGGCTTCAACTTTTGCTTCATAAATTTCTTCTTCTCTTCTTCTGTATAAGGGTCTTCATGGCTAAGAAGATCCTCATCCCATTTTGGTGCAGATTTGACTATCACAACGTTATCAAGAAGAAACTGAATTTGTCTTTCATCCATTGATCACTAGCTCTGAAGCTTTTGGAAAATGCTAATGGGACTGGACTGGGAGGACGAATTGTAGGTCTACTGAAATGTGTAGGTTGTTGACCTCTACCTAGATACTGATTCCTTCTTCCTCTCTGTTCTGATATAGGAGGTCTGTATGGATTTCTTCCTCTTCCACGAGGATTTCTAGAGCTTCCTTCTCCTAAGGGAGTCCAAGGTCTCTACATAAAAGCAGGACATTCAGCTTCTAAGTCATCAGCTAATTCATCTAATTCATCTGACTGAGATTCTTGTTCATTTTCCTCTTCTTCTCCTTCCTCGAATTCTTCAATGGCAAGGTCATAAATTTCATCCTGATCATATAAGTCTTCATTCTCTTCAACTATATCCCACCACTTTGCTGCGTTAGAGGAATAAGCAGCTTTGACAGCAAAAACATTTGCAATCAGGGGCTTTATGACCAGGTTGATGGCATATATAGCAAATGGTTTTATTTGATTGAGACAAGGAAATATGCGACGACGCAGGTAGATATGCTTAGGAGCAGGTGTGCAACAACAAGGAAAATAGCGTTTGCAGAAGGCTAAGCGTCTGCGCTTAAGCTGGCGTTTGGGTTTATGGACATACTATTTACAGCCATATGGAGCAATCTCAGGGAACTTGGGAGCAAGGCGACTGGCTTGATGCTTGCCAAGCTTAGTAATAGCCTTTGTGTCACAAATAAGTGCTAGAACTTGACTACGTGCAAATTCTATTATATCAGTCAAAGCACAAAGGTCAATGGAAATATTTTTACGTTGTAAGCAAACACCTTATCAGCAATATTGTATGGTAAAGAATTTAAGAAATGCATTTTGACAGCATTAGACTGCGCATAATTGGAAGACTAGGCAAGCTTTCTAAATTGTTTGGCATAATCTTCAAATTGTGATAAATCACAAAGCTTCATCCTGATTAGCCATTTGGCTTCTTCCATATGCTCATTCGTTCGAGGAGGCACAAATTCACCAAGTAATAAACCATACAAAGCTTTCATTGGTTCAGGTTGCATAAATACCTGAGTATTTTGCAATATTTCTCCCAAATGATCCCACCAGGATGCAACAACACCCAAAAAATACAGGAGGAACCAATTTTGTGGTGGACTTTGCATGGGCCTACTTTGACTACCGATCTAGCCATTCGTTTGTTGTCCTAAGGTTTTAGTTCTTCTATTGCTGAAAGGAACTAGTCTACTTATAGCTGGATCCACTCCATGAAGAGGAATAGACTTACCTCTAAGAGGGCAGAGAAGCTTGTGGCTGCACATAGTGCCTTACATCTCATTGACCGCAACACACTTGCGTACGAGAAGAGTCCAACAGCTAGATGAGATGTAGAGCCAGCACAGATTGATGATGATGCTACACAGACAGGGTTGGTTGGTTAATATTAGCTTGAAGGAGCTTGAGCGTGTGGAGTCCAACAGTTCTAGTGATGAGTTCCACATTGGGGATGATTAGCCATTGACTCATTGAGTCATTTGTATTTACTATTTACTTTTAGTATTTCACTATTATAGTATTTTGTTTTTGAACATTGTTGATACTTGATTGTAATCATGAATCATCATTATGAATTTTTGAAAATTCAATGTTGAATCATCAATGTTTATTGTTTAATGTTCAATGTTAAATTGTTAATGTTCATTGTTAAATGGATCAAACTTTGAAACTTAAATGATTAAATCACAATGTTCAATTGTTGATGTTCAATGCAATATACTTAATCCTTATACATCTTTTTATAACTATTTTTTCAAGTACTATATGTATTTTAGCACCACTCCCCCGACGCCGCCCCGTCGCCGTCCCCAAACTTAGGCCCCCCATCCCCCCATCCCAAAACGCCATGGAACTATGGTGTTTTTCAACCAAGGCAGCATGCAATCTAGGGCCAAAATCTAATCTCTGTAATCTGGTTTCAGAGGTTGAAGGTAAAGCCAATGGATTTTCTTGCTTCCTTTTTTCTTCTGTTTCTAACTAGGATATACTTTGAACAAGCTAGTCAAACTGACCATCAATATTGTAGACAACTCTTGACATCGTATTTACAAATACTTGGACAAAATCAATTTTATCAGCAGAAGAATGTATAGTGTTCAAACACTTATCTACATGGTCATACACTGCCTGAATTGAATTTCAGAGATAAGATACATAATTACTGATCTAATGGACAGTATCTACAGATGATCTAACTCTTTGCACATCTCAACATAGATTAAAGTTTTCTTGGAAATGGGAATTAAATATTGCGATATGATTTCTATGTTTAAATTCATTTGATGGCTCCTTGTCCTTAGCTTTGCTTCGTTGAAAAGCATAAGAAAAGTAATATATTTTTCCTTCATCAGATTTATAATATCCCTTAAGTGGAGGCCATCTTCCACCTTTATAAAATGTTAGATCGTCTCCCTGATAGAATTCTAGAGTTTGATCTCTAGGCAAGGCAGACATAGACAAGGATGGAAACTTATCATCTCCTTCATTTATTTGTTCATCTTCTAGCTCAACCACCATATTTCCTTTTCTGATACTTCTACTAGACTGGCTAGAAAAACTATTTCTAGGAGATTCCTTGTATTTGGAGGAAATGTTTTGGGAAAAACTCCTAGGGAGTATATGGATTTTATTTCCTTCAACAAAATAAACAGAGCTTTTTTCATGCTTATCTTTGGGCATGGCATATTTCAACCAATCAAGTTTCCATTCTGTAGGGGTACAGGGATAAAATTAATCAGACCTTTTTGTAACTGGACTGTACCGCAGAGTCTACGAGCATATGGAAGACTTTCTATGATTGCAAGGTGGCTTGTATTGGTCATAGAATATAGGCCCTGAATATTTAGACTGGCATACTGGAAAGGACCAAACATATCAAGACCATAGACAAATAAAAACAAACCCCAACAATCTAAACTTCTTGCTTTTACTTCTGTACAACCCTTATCTCTGGTCCTGACCGATAGATTTGGACAGAACTCATAATAAACATGTCCATTGTTTAACCATGAGAGACTAGATAACTGACAAGCACGGGAGAAATTAGTGTGACGTCTATCACATATAGCAAGATAATGGACAGGTTTAATGTTGACTAGAAACAAGGGTTTAATATAGACTCCTATTAATCCAAAATGAACAAACTGAACATCCTCATGATTCCTGATATAATCTATTTCTGAACTAGGAAGAACAGGAATCAAATTTGTTTGATAATTTTTCTTTGGTTTATATTCTAAGGCAATCTCAAAGGTTTTCACACAAGGCTTGACATACGACTTATAGGTACTTTTATACAGAACTTTACTCAATAGACTTTTGCCTTTAGAATCTAACTGAGACCTTTTATAAACACTAGAAGGTTTAACATCAGAAGGTTTAAAATTTACAATAGTACCTGGAAGATTGTCTTCAGTAACATCAATCTTTGGTACTTCAGAGTTTTCAGCCTCAAATACTTCTTCGCCGGGATTTTGTGACTCCAGACTGTAATATCCTTCAATTTTTGCCTCATTAAGGATCTTGAATCCTTGTTCATCTGCAACACGAGAGAATTCTACGATTCTTCAACAATAACTTTCTGGGACTGCGAGAGTGTCTGGGTATCCAAGGACTATCGAGCAAAATAACGTCTTTTCAAAACTCACAAATATAACAACTTTTATGCTCTTTAGACAAGAATCAGACAACTATAGGGCAACAGACAAATTATACGCTTATAAAATGGATACAAAATCATAGACTAGGTAAGATCTATTTTAGTGTGCTTTATGATAATGGCTGGGCTCTGATACCAAAAAGAGAGACTTCATCAGGATCTTAGTCTGTGTATAGAAACGGCAGCGGAGGCTGATGGCCGAATGGCTACAGCTTCAATATTATTGAAAGAGCAAATAATACAACAAGTTTACAAAGACTTTTAGAAGAATTTTTGATTCACAGGGCTAGGCAATATTCTTTTGCCCAATGCAATGATAGTAGCCCTCTGTCTCTAATAGTATGGAATGATACTCCCCCTGATACTCTCAAGTCCCTGCCATATTTTACAGGTGTAAACTAGACCATACCTATAGATCACATACAAGATGTTGCTAATTTGTGTTCTATATCTTAGGTGGTTGTTGGCATCATTCATAAAGAAGACCTTAGATTGGAATAGATGGCTCCCTTCCAGATCTATGAACTCTTGGGACGACTTGGGCGAAAAACTATGAAACCAATATAGGAAAAGGGGGGATAATTTGTCCTTAGTTGAACAACTGACGACTATTAAAAGGGCTCCTACAGATGCGATTCCTGATTTCAATATAAGGTTTCAAAAGACTTGGAAAAGGATTCCTCCACAAGTAAACCCCTCCCCCCACATGGCCTTGTATTTTCCAAAAGCCCTCAACCCGGACATAGCCATTATGATCCAAACTATAGGAATCTATACCCTCCTTGAGGCTTATGAAACGGCCATTGGCCATCTGGACTGCAAATAACTTGATATAGGCTGGCAAACTAGGACTCAGACCAGCTATGCCACTGTTTCCAGAGGTAAGTTGCCCAGTCCAACCTCCAAACATGATGCCAACTCCTCTGCTCAACATGCTACCCAAGTCTTCTACATCTACTTCACAGCCCGGTACTTCAAGGGAACTTGATGAGGTGGGGTATAATGAGATCTTTTTCAAATGAATTGGTGGCCATTAAAAGGCAGCATGCCCAATCAGCCCAAGGCTATTGTCCCCCATCACCAGGCCATTATCCATATATTTATAGACATTATCCCAATCACTGTCCCGATTATCCCCAATGAAATTTCCACGTTCCAGAGCATTACTATTAATCCAATTCAAAAGTGGAGCCAGCACCTACTTCATATTGAAAACTAAAATTCGATGAAGCCTGAATTTAATATAGGCATGATTGATATGGATTGATTAATTAGAAATAGCCAAGCAGATGTATGCATTTAATGTAAGCACAACCACCAACACTGTTGGATTTGAGGAACCAATATGTGCTATAAAACTGCTGCATCAAATTCAACATTCCTGTACCATCATCAAGGGGGTTTTGCCATTGCTAATCAGGCTTTTCACATCACAGGATATGCCAAGTCACCTCCATTGGGGCTTTCAAAATTAGTAGCAGAGGTTAAACATCTAAAGACCAGATTTGAGATCATACAACTTCATCATGTTGGCTGTCATACGAATCAGGCCAGAGACACCATGGCCAATGTTGCAGCATTCTTATTGTCAGATTCAGTCATCTCATTGTAGCATCCTTAGACAAGGTGATGAATACACCACCAAGATTACCTACCCTATTGCCAAGGACGCCTATATATATATCTGCGAGCCTTTTTCCTGGCATCAAGCATATCAACATACTTCTCAAAATTCGCTTCCTCATTTTCCCAGAAGCACAGTGCCCCAAAGGTGTGGTTCAGCATTTAGTGTTTCACCATGGTATTCTATCAAATTGCCTACAAGCCAATATTGAATCTTGGGGAGCACCCAGAAATGGCATATGCTACTTTGGATCAGGGAATACCTGAAAGCAGCTCTTCCACTACAGATTTGAGAGATGTAAGAAAATGCTCAAGAGGAATTTCCTCAAGCTGTGGGCTATCAATGAGCAACTCACAACAGGCACCAAAAATACTCCCATCAGGCATGAAGAATGCTCTCCCGTCCCAATTGTTAACAAATTTCCCCTGGATCTTGCAAACAATATTAGGATTTCTGCATTTTAATTGATATGGAGATGTAGTGTATGTCAATTGACAACCTCCAGTAGCAAATTAATCGATATTGTTTCCCCTTCTAATGGTGTTTCTTTTGTTTGTCCCACCGTTTTGTATATGATTCCTAGTATAATATGTGGGTAGGCATATCAACTTCAGATATTCACTTGTTTTTAATTTCGTTTTTTATTTTATGTATTTAGGTTTTAATTTGGTCAACTATAATGCAAGATTACATCTTTGTGACCAGCAGATGTTTCCTCCGAGTTTGGACTTGTAATATCAATCAGCCTTAGGCCCAAAATATAACTTCAATCTTTTAACCTAGCAAAAAGGATAAAAATAAAGAACCCGATATTGCTTTGTAATCTTGAAGTTTCTCATAAATTTTAGAAGGGTCAAATATTTGTGATATACAGAGGCCCTTTACATTGAAAGGAAGAAAACTTGCTTACAGAATTTATTCATATTCAGCTACTTCATTGTTTAAGAGAAAACAGTCAATGCAGTTTCACATTTAATAATATTGAAGAAGTCTGAAATAAAATGAGACGATATTCAAATTTCCTGAAGGATAGAATGTTGAAAGTACCCAAGTCTATCCACAAAAGGCTTCAACGCCATGATCTTCTTCTCCTTTATCCTTGGAAGCACATTATCTCGATAAAATTGTGCAGAAGCATACTTTGGAATATTTTTAACAGTACGCCTGTAACAATTTTACAACCATATGAAGATCAGAATTGATAATGTCAGAGGAAATCATGAGAGATAATTCAATTATATCTCTAAATAAATATGTAATAATTTACCACCTCTCTATTTGAAACTCATTTATGAGAATCAGTAGTGAAGAAACTATCTTTTTGCAGGTAGTTGGGAAGGAATTTTAACCTAATGCTAGTAAATAACTCTTCCTTATCAGGGAACCATGCAGGAATGTCCCTTACAATCGGAACATCATCCTTTAAGTATTCAATGAAATGGTCCACATCAAAAACATCCTCAAACTTCCTGTTCAATGAAACAAAAAAGACATGAAATGATTTAGTCATCCTAAAGTATAAAATTGATCCCTGCTTTGCAAAACGTTAACAAGACAAAGGGTCAGCTCACCACATACTCACAACAAGCATTAAAAACATTGACAGAAGCCTCAAAGAACAGCAGAAGGATGAGATTCCAAAATCATACAAGTAAAAGGTCTAAAATTAAAAAGATCATAAAACAATTTAAAAACAATGAACCCTCAATATATATTCTGTTTAACATGAAATCAACAAAACAATCAGCCAATTCCATTTTACAATTAGAAAAACCAAATACAGCTAAAACACAAGGGCAATAAACATTCACAGTCTCAATTCGTAATAGGACAAGCCAAATATAAAGGCAAATGGTGACTAATCCCATGCCACTAAGATAAAAGAGTTGTTAGATATATATATTATTTAACTACTACTCTCAACATTAGGTTTGAGCCTCCCCCAAGGTGCCAAAGTTACATACGAATGGGTTGACTCCACTGTACCATCCAAGGGATTTGTTGGATTATCTTGTCTTTAAAAGTCTTCTTACCAAAATGATCCTCACCAAATGAAAATGATCTCCAAAAAAGTGAGGAGTGTCCTATGTTGCATGGAACTTCTTGGGCAGGGACGGCAGGAAGCAACAAGGCGATTTTCTGAAATGGGAATCATACATATCCCTATTAATGGGTTTAGAGTAAAAGTGGAAAATTGACACAACATAAGGTGGCAGCACCCTCAACCAGCTTGGATCAAACTGAACTTCAATGGAATGTCCAAAGGAAACCCCGAACGAGCTGGTTGTGGATGTATTCTATGTGACAGTGAAGGTAAGCTCATTATGGCTTTGTCGTCTCAGCTATCAGCAGCTACCAATAATGAAGCTGAGCTCACAGCTTTATTAACTGGTCTACAACTAGCTATAAGCCAGAAAATAACCCACCAAAAGATTGAAGGGGATTCTCTACTATCAGCAGCACTTATCAATACATTCAGATTATTCTTGATCAAATATGAAGCAAATGTTTGTATTGCTGCTTCATCCTTGGCCAATAACATTGTTGATCTCCCAGATGGACGTATGGAGAAGATTTCCAGGCAGCCAAAGTTATGCAGTCAAAGGAACATGTTGCATCACATGATGAATTTAGAACATGGAATTGCAAGTTTCCAAGGATGAATTGGGAACCAGGTCTTACAGAGACAGCCAGTTAGGGAAAGTCAGAGCAATTGATCTTGCAATTGCTTGAGACAAGCAATTTTTGGGAAGGGCGGACTGTCATAACCCCTTTTCAAATAAAGTAATAAATAATAAAGTTAATATTTTAAGTTGTATGAGTGACTGACTTTTTATTTTATTAAAAAAGTGACACTTTAATATTACTTGATTATTATTAGATATAAAGAAAAGGGTGAGAAAAAGGAAAAGTGAAAATAAAATAAAAGTGAAAAACCTAAAAGTGAAACCCTAACCCTAAAAGTGACAATTGAGTTTAAATATTGAGAATTCTTTCTCATTTGTATCTATTCAAATTTATAATCAATATATTTTCTCAATTTGTTGAGCTTCATAGTTCTTCAGATTTTTCAACATAAGGATGCAAACCCTTATTGGTTGAAGACAGTTGTGGAGATGAAAACCTCCATCTTCCATAATTCAGGATCTGAAGACGAAAACCCTCCTATTCTTTGAGGTGATAACATACAAGGATCACAATTGTGCAGACAAATCAAGTTATTTTCAAATTTCAGTTGGTTGCAAGGTACTATCGATTTCCGGAATTTTTTAGGGTTTATTGGATCAGCAAATTATAGCTTTTTGTTGTACAACGGGTTGTCGTGCCTTAGAAGAAGCTGCCATACCTTTTAGAGACTGCTGCACCTCAAATCGCAGCCGCTGGGAACTGATATGTAGGCTTTGGTGAGCGGTTACACTGGTATCCACTTTGCTGGCCATCGATCTTTCCATTCCAATGATTGCTTCTTGTTGTAATTCATTTGTAACCAGCTGATCTTTCCATACCAGCGATTGCATATTGCTGTAACTCATTCGCAGCTAGCCATCCCTTGATTTACACTGTCACAACATTAAATTCAATCAAGTTGTGTCATCCAGTGTTGCTCTTCTAAGTGTTATGTTGTTGGATAGTGATAATAAATTAGGGTTTCATATAAAATAAGAGGATTCTCTATAGTTGATGATCAGATTTGTGTAAACATCTGAATTGTCCACTCAATAAAATAAAGATTCCAGTGAAGTTTTCAATTGGGTCTTCAATACTTGTGTTGCATGTGTTGTTTAGTATTTTGTTGATGTTCCAGTGTTGAAAAGGAATCACAGTAAATTCCAGAATTCAGAAAATTCCCCAAAAAGGACATTACATATGAAGGACATGCAACACATGCATTCGGGACTGCCTCCTTATAATGAGGAGACCTAGGAAAATGAAATTGGATAGCGCTGGCAAAGAACAATTCACCATTTGCATCATTAGCCTCCTCACATGCTTGCATGTTACAACATTTTGTCAATTGTGCATGTGGCCATATTTTTAGTTTTAGAAGACCCTTTCCCTTCTTCACATTAACCCTAGCAGCCCAAGAAAAACCCATAATCATAGGATGAGAAAAAAGAATCTTCTTTTGTTGTATACAACCTAGTTATTCCATCCCTCTTATCACGAAAAAAATTGTCACAGCTTACCTTGGTGTAACTCCCCTTAAAACCGGTATTACAAACATAACATAAGTAATGGTCTGTTCCCTCTATATTTCTTGTCTTGCCTTTGTCAAGAATGGTCACAAACTGAGATGGAGATTTAGATGGTTTGAAAGCCCTCCTTGCAAAAAGAATCAAAATAGTTGAGAGGCACACAATTTGGGAAGCATTACCAGCTGAACTTCCTCCTTTATCCACCCCTCTTTCACTCCTTGTTTCGCCCATTTTTCTGATTGGCATGTCCATCTCCTCATCACTATTCATTTTGCTCAAAGAATGCAGTCAAAACTAAAACAAATTGCAAAACAAGATATTAACAAATTGCAAAACAAGAGAGCAGACAAGATATTAGTAAAATAGCTCTCCAACTCAATGAGCACATTTGCCTGATTTGTTCTCCCCCTCACTGCAATTTCTCTCCTCCTTTCTTTTCTTGTTTGTGAAATGAAAACAATATAATTTTTTAGGGTTTGGGACGGAGGACGTAATAGGTTGGGAGGTCATGATTGACCTCCACCCTTTTTTTCTTTCTTTAAAGCCATTAAACAGCTTTAGGGAAGTCAATACATCCCATGAATCACTCAGCTGTCCTATAAACCCTTAAAAAGAGAGAACATTCTTCACACACACACACACAAATATATACGGCGCCCACTATCCTCGCCCTGCCATCTCCAAAATTCAGGAGTTTTTTGCTGTCCTGGAAAAGAGTCCCCTTGCCATCCTTGAAATTCAGAAAGTTTTTTGTCATGCCGTAAATGCGTCCCCCTATACCCCCATCCCGGAAATTCGAAGAAACATTGGTATATTTGTTCATATATATTAAATTTGGTGCTTCCCTTTTAAGACATTTGATGTAGAAATTAAATATTTAAATGGGATTATTAAGATGTCACTAACAGATGAAATTGTACCTCAAATTCAAGATTTGTACTCTACCAAGAAATCTTGGGTTTATTTTAATTTTTGAAATTGTATGAGGCCCCGAATAACACTAAAATATATAAAAATAGAATAGCAGGAGTTTTTGTTACAAATCACTTGACCAAGTTTTGAGATATTTGATTCAGTTAATTTAAGTTGGAGCAAACAAATCGTAAAGAAATAGCTACAATATTTATCAATGGTATTCCAACATTTTCCCACATGTTTGTCATTGGTCTTTTTGTGTATTAAAGGAAGTTGCAAGTGATATTCAACAAGTTCATTGGTCTTGCTCTTTAGGAAAAGAAAATAAAACAAAGGCATGCAATGTAGACATTATTGAACAAATGCTTGCATTTAAAGAAAAAGACAATGGAAACATAAACATTAATCATTTATCTTGAAATCATTAGGTCCAAGCCTTACTCTGGTGTTCTCTATCCTTGCACAATGACAGCGTACATTTCGATATTTTCCACCTTGAGCAATATGAATTATAGATCCTTGTATAATTGGATCTAGCTTTTCTTGAAATATTTCTACCTAGATCAAGAATTGTTTCCTTATTCCAATTCACTATTCTAATCTTTGAGCTTGATGTAGACTTACAAAATGGTTATAGCACATTTATTTCATTTACATTAACCCTGCATTATATCCCTTAATTGAAAAAAATATATACTCCTTCTTGGTCAAGCCCTACAATGAAGGCCCTTCACCTCAACCTAGAGCTCAATTGTCATCAGTGTGAGTGTCAATTATATATAGCTGCCCTCAACCTGAAGGTCAGGTGCCTAAAGGCCCTCCTCCTCAGTCTCGACCACAAATGTCAATAGCACGAGTTCCTAAAATCCCTCTTCCCCCTCATTTGTCAGGTGAGTGCCTCCCCCCCTTCGTCAGGTTAGTGCCCCTCCCCCTCTCACCCGCCACCCCCCTCCATGCTCAAGCATAAATGTTGTCGGCAGGAGTGCCTAATGGTCCTCTTTCATTGAGAGAGTGCCTCCCCCCTCAACCCCAACCCAATCCTAGAGGCAAGGAATCAATTGCTCTTCCATCGATTGAGCCCTCCTGCATTGGGGGAGGCCCTTCGTCAAGGAAGTGTCTAGCCCTTAGCCTCCTAAGCATAAATCCATTAGCACGAGTGCCTAAAGACCCTCCTACATTGGGAGAGACCGTTCGTAGACGAAGTATATATATATATATGCCCTCAACCTTTCTAGTTGAATTATTCCATTTTAAATAAAATTAAGTGCTTGAGAAGAACTATATTCGTGTACCAACCCATAGCATATGAATGGAAGGAAAAAGGTTGCCCGAAATGAAGTGGAGTGGATGAACACTGTGATTCTATTTGGACACTTAAGAGAACCATGTTGGAGGAACTGGACAAATAGAAGGGGGATCAACTATGGAAACATCATGATCGAAGTGATGCACCTTTATCATGTTAGCCACATTAAAGGAGTGTTTTGCAATTCATAGGTGTGGATGGAGATATCTCATCATTTCATGTCAGTGCACTCTATTCCAATTTTGGCCTTGGCACTCTATCTTTATTGTCTATTCGTATGAAACGAAACTTTAACATAAATGATATATACCCACCATTTTGACATGGTCGTCTATCCCCACTCACCATGCCAATGATTTCCTCATTGGTTCGCACCCCATTGTCTAGGGAGAGCACATAGCTTATGATTCACATTTGTCTTTTGTCTTAGTCGATGACTCACCCACGATGAAAGGTCACATGTTGTTTCCCCTATCAAGGATCTCAACCACACAATTCAACCTAGAAGTTGATCTAAATTTCAGATCGGTAAATGTTAGCCACATGGGTTAACTAATTCTCTATTCTCATTGCATAATAATGTAGCTTAAAATGGTCTTTCTATTGCTCTTTGTTAGTTGTAACCATTGATAGAGTTCAATAAGAAGTTGTGACACCCTAAGACCTAAAACAGTTAGATTTTGGTACAAAGGCTAAGAGAATATGATGTCATCAAAAGTATAATTTGATTGCATATTTGCGTTCCTCTCAAAAAATTATGCAATTTCAAAAAAAGGCATGTCGATCCCAGTTTGTATTCGAAAGTTATGGCCTTCGGAAGTTTGTGTATTTTGTCGGATGACGAAATTGCCCCGATGGTTTTGTAAGCTTCACTGGCAGTTACGTAACCGCCCTAGTGGTTTTGGCTTCACTAGTGGTTACGTAACTGCGCCAGTGGTTTTGGAATGCAAATTCTGACAATTTTGTAAGGAGATAAAGAACGATGTGAGAAACGGCTGTAGATGGTTCATCTTCATCTTTTGAGTCTTTTTGGCTTCTGTTTTGAGCTCCCGTTGGTGCCTAAGTAGTATACAAATGTATAGAGAGAGTCTTTGTAGACATTCTTAGCAAGTTTTCTTCTTGATTGTATATGGTTTTATGAATTGAAGTGTGGGAAGGAGAGAAGGAAGTGAGCAAGTTGCAGAGCATGTGAGTGTTTGAGCATATTGTAATGCAAAGTATGTTCATGAAGGCCTCAAGAAGGCAATAAACTTGTAATTGCAGCATGAGATAGTGGAAAAAGGAGATACCTCACTTTTGTTGGAGTTTTCTTGATTTGAGTTTTTCCGAAGGTAATCTTGTGTCTCTTTCAATTATGTTTTGCTATAGTTCCTTGCTCTATTTTCATTGTGCAATCTTCTTTTCAATTTACAGCACTTGCAATTCATTCCTAAACAATTTAATGATTGTTTCTCAAGCAAATAGTGATTTAGTCAATCAAGGGATTGTTACGAATGTATAAGATCTGTGTTGGTGAAACTTAGTGTGGAATATCCACCTATTTTCCGGATCATATCAGTATCAAAGTTGGTTATTGTTCCATAGTGTGTGGTTTGTTTGGTTATCATTTTGCAGATATATCCATGTTACAAAAGGAGCAATTGTTAGTGGAAAAGGTGACTTGGTCTCTTTCCAACAAGAGATATCCACAAGAAAGTCGAAGGGAGATTTGAAAAGTATGGCTTCCAAAGATGAGAGGATACCTTAAGATGGTGAAGGAAGAATCCACAAATTGGAAGAGTATGTTGTAAGCATATCTCAATCCATGAATGAGTTTGGAAAAATTATGAAGGTGGTCATGGCAAAGCTAGGAGTTTCCATGGATTCTTCCAAAGCAAGTCAGGAGCTTAACGCTTCCAACCATGAGAAAGAGAAGCCTCAATTCAGCCAAGCTCCACCTCCATTCAAAGCAGAGGCAAAGATTGACATTCAGCCCTATGAAGGTGAGGTAAATGTGGATAAACTTGATCATTGGTTAGCCCTATTGGAGTTTACTTTAATTTGCATCGAATTAGTGAAAAGCAACAAATTTCATTTGTAAGATTGAAGCTAACTAGTCATGCTCTAACTTGGTTTAAGAGTTATCTTAATTCTTTGGTTTTTAAAAAGCTACCACCACTTAGTAAGTGGGATAAATTTAAGACTTTAATTAAGAGGCAATTTTATCATATTTGTTATGAAGTGGAAAGGTCTATTGAATGGCAATATTTGAGGCAACAAGGCCACAATGTGCAGGTCTATACAAGTGAGTTTCGAAAAAAGGACGTCCAAATGAGAAAAGATACATTGGATTGTGATATGCTCGTGAAGTATGTTGGAGGGCTGAATAGTCACTTAAGGAGGCCTGTTTTATTTGCCAAGCCAAGGGACATAGATGAGGCTTGTTCTCAAGCCCACTATCTTAAGACGGATGAGAGTAAGGGTCCATCCTCCTCTTCAAACTCTTCCGAAGTTCCAAAAAAGAAAGGTGGGGTCAATGCTACTTCTATGGTTGCCAGGAAGAATACTCAACAACATTGTTGGCATTGTGATGTTGATAGCCACTTCAAGGATAGGTGTTGGAAGTTACATCCAAAATTGCATCCATTTAAAAACAAGAAGAAAAAGAAAAAGGCCATGATGTCACTTCAAGGAGAAGAGATTCATTGTAACGCAAATGTGGATGATAAGTTGTGTTGTAACTCCATGCAGAAAGAGGTATGTTTGAATAGTCATCATGCTCAAGACAAAGGTGAACCTTCTAAACTCTTCCATATCAAAGTTCAAATTAAGATGCCAAAGGTTGATGCTCTTTTTGATTCTTGCTCTCAACCAATTTAATTAGCAAAAAATTGGTAGAAATACTTGAGTTGAAATTGTATGATCATCCTATTCCCTTTGCTCTAGGATGGTAGGATGGGTGAAACAAGGAGTAAAGATAAAGGTCTCCAAACAATGCAAAGTCAAGTTTGCAATAAATGAAGATTTCATTGATGAAGTTGTGGATGTTGCACCTGTTGACATTTGTGGGATAGTTTTTGGCAGCCCCTATATGTATGTTAGATAAAGGTCTATAAGAGGCAACTTTATCATATTTGTTATGAAGTGGAAAGGTCTATTGAATGGCAATATTTGAGGCAACAAGGCCACAATGTGCAGGTCTATACAAGTGAGTTTCGAAAAAAGGACGTCCAAATGAGAAAAGATACATTGGATTGTGATATGCTCGTGAAGTATGTTGGAGGGCTGAATAGTCACTTAAGGAGGCCTGTTTTATTTGCCAAGCCAAGGGACATAGATGAGGCTTGTTCTCAAGCCCACTATCTTAAGACGGATGAGAGTAAGGGTCCATCCTCCTCTTCAAACTCTTCCGAAGTTCCAAAAAAGAAAGGTGGGGTCAATGCTACTTCTATGGTTGCCAGGAAGAATACTCAACAACATTGTTGGCATTGTGATGTTGATAGCCACTTCAAGGATAGGTGTTGGAAGTTACATCCAAAATTGCATCCATTTAAAAACAAGAAGAAAAAGAAAAAGGCCATGATGTCACTTCAAGGAGAAGAGATTCATTGTAACGCAAATGTGGATGATAAGTTGTGTTGTAACTCCATGCAGAAAGAGGTATGTTTGAATAGTCATCATGCTCAAGACAAAGGTGAACCTTCTAAACTCTTCCATATCAAAGTTCAAATTAAGATGCCAAAGGTTGATGCTCTTTTTGATTCTTGCTCTCAACCAATTTAATTAGCAAAAAATTGGTAGAAATACTTGAGTTGAAATTGTATGATCATCCTATTCCCTTTGCTCTAGGATGGTAGGATGGGCGAAACAAGGAGTAAAGATAAAGGTCTCCAAACAATGCAAAGTCAAGTTTGCAATAAATGAAGATTTCATTGATGAAGTTGTAGATGTTGCACCTGTTGACATTTGTGGGATAGTTTTTCCAGCCCCTATATGTATGTTAGATAAAGGTCTATAAGAGGCAACTTTATCATATTTGTTATGAAGTGGAAAGGTCTATTGAATGGCAATACTTGAGGCAACAAGGCCAAAGTGTGCAGGTCTATACAAGGGAGTTTCAAAAAAAGGACGTCCAAATGGGAAAAGATACATTTGATTGTGATATGCTCGTGAAGTATGTTGGAGGGCTGAATAGTCACTTAAGGAGGCCTATTTTATTTGCCAAGCCAAGGGACATAAATGAGGCTTGTTCTCAAGCCCACTATCTTAAGACGGATGAGAGTAAGGGTCCATCCTCCTCTTCAAACTCTTCCGAAGTTCCAAAAAAGAAAGGTGGGGTCAATGCTACTTCTATGGTTACCAGGAAGAATACTCAACAACATTGTTGGCATTGTGATGTTGATAGCCACTTCAAGGATAAGTGTTGGAGTTACATCCAGAATTGCATACGTTTAAAAACAAGAAGAAAAAGAAAAAGGCCATGATGTCACTTCAAGGAGAAGAGATTCATTGTAACGCAAATGTGGATGATAAGTTGTGTTGTAACTCCATGCAGAAAGAGGTATGTTTGAATAGTCATGCTCAAGACAAAGGTGAACCTTCTAAACTCTTCCATATCAAAGTTCAAATTAAGATGCCAAAGGTTGATGCTCTTTTTTATTCTTGCTCTCAATCAAATTTAATTAGCAAAGAATTGGTAGAAATACTTGAGTTGAAAATGTATGATCATCCTATTCCCTTTGCTCTAGGATGGTAGGATGGGCGAAACAAGGAGTAAAGATAAAGGTCTCCAAACAATGCAAAGTCAAGTTTGCAATAAATGAAGATTTCATTGATGAAGTTGTAGATGTTGCACCTGTTGACATTTGTGGGATAGTTTTTCCAGCCCCTATATGTATGTTAGATAAAGGTCTATAAGAGGCAACTTTATCATATTTGTTATGAAGTGGAAAGGTCTATTGAATGGCAATACTTGAGGCAACAAGGCCAAAGTGTGCAGGTCTATACAAGGGAGTTTCAAAAAAAGGACGTCCAAATGGGAAAAGATACATTTGATTGTGATATGCTCGTGAAGTATGTTGGAGGGCTGAATAGTCACTTAAGGAGGCCTATTTTATTTGCCAAGCCAAGGGACATAAATGAGGCTTGTTCTCAAGCCCACTATCTTAAGACGGATGAGAGTAAGGGTCCATCCTCCTCTTCAAACTCTTCCGAAGTTCCAAAAAAGAATGGTGGGGTCAATGCTACTTTTATGGTTACCAGGAAGAATACTCAACCACATTGTTGGCATTGTGATGTTGATAGCCACTTCAAGGATAAGTGTTGGAAGTTACATCCATAATTGCATACGTTTAAAAACAAGAAGAAAAAGAAAAAGGCCATGATGTCACTTCAAGGAGAAGAGATTCATTGTAACACAAATGTGGATGATAAGTTGTGTTGTAACTCCATGCAGAAAGAGGTATGTTTGAATAGTCATGCTCAAGACAAAGGTGAACCTTCTAAACTCTTCCATATCAAAGTTCAAATTAAGATGGCAAAGGTTGATGCTCTTTTTTATTCTTGCTCTCAACCAAATTTAATTAACAAAGAATTGGTAGAAATACTTGAGTTGAAAATGTATGATCATCCTATTCCCTTTGCTCTAGGATGGTAGGATGAGCGAAACAAGGAGTAAAGATAAAGGTCTCCAAACAATGCAAAGTCAAGTTTGCAATAAATGAAAATTTCATTGATGAAGTTGTAGATGTTGCACCTGTTGACATTTGTGGGATAGTTTTTCCAGCCCCTATATGTATGTTAGATAAAGGTCTATAAGAGGCAACTTTATAATATTTGTTATGAAGTGGAAAGGTCTATTGAATGGCAATATTTGAGGCAACAAGGCCAAAGTGTGCAGGTCTATACAAGTGAGTTTCAAAAAAAGGACGTCCAAATGGGAAAAGATACATTTGATCGCGATATGCTCGTGAAGTATGTTGGAGGGTTGAATAGTCACTTAAGGAGGCCTGTTTTATTTGCCAAGCCAAGGGACATAGATGAGGCTTGTTCTCAAGTCCACTATCTTAAGACAGATGAGAGTACGGGTCCATCCTCCTCTTCAAACTCTTCCGAAGTTCCAAAACAGAAAGGTGGGGTCAATGCTACTTCTATGGTTGCCAGGAAGAATACTCAACAACATTGTTGGCATTGTGATGTTGATAGCCACTTCAAGGATAAGTGTTGGAAGTTACATCCAGAATTGCATACGTTTAAAAACAAGAAGAAAAAGAAAAAGGCCATGATGTCACTTCAAGGAGAAGAGATTCATTGTAACGCAAATGTGGATGATAAGTTGTGTTGTAACTCCATGCAGAAAGAGGTATGTTTGAATAGTCATCATGCTCAAGACAAATGTGAACCTTCTAAACTCTTCCATATCAAAGTTCAAATTAAGATGGCAAAGGTTGACAATCTTTTTGATTCTTGCTCTCAACCAAATTTAATTAGCAAAGAGTTGGTAGAAATACTTGAGTTGAAAATGTATGATCATCCTATTCCTTTTGCTCTAGGATGGTAGGATGGGCGAAACGAGGAGTAAAGATAAAGGTCTCCAAACAATGCAAAGTCAAGTTTGCAATAAATGAAGATTTCATTGATGAAGTTGTAGATGTTGCACCTGTTGACATTTGTGGGATAGTTTTTGGCAGCCCCTATATGTATGTTAGATATGTTATTTTTAGGAGGTCTAATCAATATCGTTTGATTAAGGATAGGAAAAGATACACCATACACTCCTATGAAGGCAAATCTAAGCTCTCTTTGGTAAGTTTCACTCAAGGTAACTGGTTGCTTAGTGCTAGTGGAATTTTTTTGTTTCCTCGTTTTGAAAGATAAGTAAGAATGTAAGGATACTCATAGCAGGTCTACTAACAAAGAATATGAGATGCAGTTATTACCAGGATGTCTGCTTTCAGATATAGGTCTTCCTCGGCAAGGAACTGAGCCACACAAGGGGCATGAAAAGGTGGACTCAGTAGTTCACAAGGTTGATAATTTCATTCAACATATGCACCTCCAAGTACAAGAGAGGTTCAAGACGTGGGAAAAGAAACTTCCTCACCGTATGAGTTCCTAAGCTTTTGGGGATCAAAAGCCTCCAAATTGGGGAGGCATGATCTAAATTTCGGATCGGTAAATGTTTGCCACATGGATTAACTAATTCTCTATTCTCATTGCACAATAATGTAGCTTGAAACAATATTTCTATCGCTCTTTGTTAGTGGTAACCATTGATATACTTCAAGAAGCTACGACACCCTAAGTGTAATGTCCCCATTTTTGGTCACTTTAGTATTGTAGTTGGCTTCGGCTTTCTCAGTGACCGTTAGCCTTGTCTGAGAGGATGTTTGATGTTGGTGAAGAGCTCAGATGGTCTAGAGGACTCTTATGCCACTTTCCGAAGTGATTTTCGGCTTTTGGTGCATTCTCCAAGAATCTTGGAGAGAGCGTCTATTTATAGCAAGTCACCCGGTTGGGTTCGATTTTCATTATTCCTCATCAGTATCACTCCAGTGCAGTCAGATTTTGATTCCGATACTTTCCAGCAGTTCTGCAAAAATGAGTGTATTAATGGTTATATTTTAATTAAATTACTAAAGTTGCTAATAATTTATTAAAATATTTAAGAAGGCCCTTAGTATTATAGCTCATTGGAACCAGGTTGAGATGCTTTAATTCATGGATGCATTAAACAGGGACCTTGTGTGTCAAAATATCATTATTTTAATGAAAAGGTCATTTTTGGAGTTAAAAAAGGAAGCTTCTGGAGAGTTTGGGAAAAAAAGTATAAAAGAAGGTTGAGATAGTCTTTTGGAAGGAATTCATTCAGCATCTTTCTTTATTTTCCATTGTGGATCTGCAACTTGTTTGCAATACTTTTCCAAAGACAAAAACCCTTGAGGAAAGAAGGTGGATTGGACGAAAACCCAATTGCATCTCGAAGGTGATTTCATACAGGGTTCACAATTGCACTTCATTGGAGAATCGTGAGTTTGGAGCAGAAATTGCATATCAGTTTTGGAGCAGTCTTTGATCAGAATTGTGGAGCAAAAATATATTATCTTGGACTGATTTGTAACAGCAGGGATTTGGACTGTGTTCGAGTATGTTTGAATTCATAAACTTGATGTAATTGCAATTCTGGACAATCTTTTTCATAGCAGCAGTCATTTGTATTCAAAACACAGAATTATATGTCATTTGTTTGTGTTGGATGGTCATATTATGTGTTTGAATTCAGAGTTGATGTTATTTCCATAAGGGCATATAATCGGCATGTTTATTTATGCATTTGACATACATTTATTCGCTGCCAAAATCACTTATAAATTCAGAACAGAAATTCAGATTTCAGATCTAGGGTTTAGAAAGATAGATATTCAAAATTCTAGGGCAGAATTCAAGTTTTAAAATTAGTAATTTAGGGTAGAGCTCATTTGGGATCTTTTAGTGGTATCAGAGCTGTGTATCCTGCTAGCATGTGTGGTTTTGTGTTGTGGGATTCCTCTTGAAATTATTTTGTTAGCAGATGTTTCAAAATGGGGAGACTCTACAAAATGTTTGGGCTTACACCACCCAACATTCCTCCAAAAGAGGAACAGAGGAATCAGGGTGATGAAGAGAGAGAAAGGATGAGAACCCTCATCAACACTCAGCCTCAGATTGCTCAGACCTTAGACAGGATACAGGATGCCTTGGACCGGTTGGAATTAGGTAGAGGCAGATGGAGCAGATCAGTATCTGCGGTGGGAAGTCAGCGTAGTCACCAGTCACACGCATCAGACAGGAGCCCCCTTCAGTCCCCTAGGCGTGGACAATTTACAGGTTTGCCCGTTACCCAGCCTATGATACTGCCTACTTCGTCAAAAACAGAAGTGAAACCAGTAAGGGACAGTATGGTAGAGGCACTGCAACTATGGAAGAGTATTCTGGGGCCCGAAGATGAATCAAACTCAACAGCACCAAAACCACTGTCTTTAGACACTGAAATTACAGAGGCGACTGAGACATTGGAAAAGGTGGATCTTGAACAGTCAGGTTCTACTGCAATTAAAGTAAATTCAACACGCCCACCATCTGCTCAATCCAAGCATGAACAGACTGAGGCATCAGCTGCAAGCTAAGAAGGTGAAAATTTGGATCTGGTCGGCATGCAAGGCACAGGAGATACTTACAACAGGCTTGATAAAACAGATGATTTCTCACAAGATCAATGGATGGATAGAAGATCTCTAAGGAACAGGGATTCAAAAGCAAGAATCATGGAGTCGGATGATTGGAGTGATCTTAATCTAAGGGACACAAGTGGTACAAAAACCACTTATTCAAGAAGTGAAAATATTGGTGATGCACCAATTACTAGTAGTAAAGGTAATCGGTTAGTCATCCAGCGACAGTTGTCACAAATGGAACGTTAGCAGGCCATCTTGATGGAAATGTTACAGGTTTTCATGGGAAACTCCCAGCATAGCATGGTCTCCTTGGAAAATAGGGTGCAAAGTCTTGAGAGAGTTGTAGAAGATATGGCTCGGGATTTGGCCTTTTCAGCAGGAAGGCGAGCAGACAGTCAACATGCACTAGATTTAAAAATTATTGAGTCTGAGTCGGTAACAAGTGGTGGATATGATAATGTTTTTGACATTCCTCCAGAGGCACTACTTTTTGAAGTAAGTGCAAATACAGGTCGCATACATCGCTATGCATGTGTTTCCAAAAAGGATTCGAGACCAAGACAGCTTGAACTGAACTTTCGACCTGAAGATAGAGTCCCCTATCATATCGGATGTGTTTGGTAAGAGTTCACTTCCAAATTGCATGAACATTAGTCTGGCTCACAGAGAAATTGCACTTACATTCATCATGGAGTGGAATGGTCTCAGCCCTGTTGAGCGTAATAAACTATTTGGAAGGCCATTGAGGTTGCCTTTAAGCCTTAAATTGAGCTACATGAAATATGAGCCTAATTATGGACACGGGGGCTTGCTGAAAGGAGGAAGTAAGCGCCGGGTTGCAGGAGACGATATCAGTAATCCTTTGCCAGAACATGCAGCCTGGCTGAAGATATCACTATCGAAACATGGTAAATTCAAAAAAAGGCATGAAATGCAGGCCTGCAATGCAGATGAACAGCCACTTTGCAAATTGTGTCAGAACCCTTGCTTAGGAATCCAGGCAAAGAGACCTGAATATTTTGAGGATTTATTTTGCAAAATAAGCTGTTTTGAAGAGTTCCGTATGAGGACAAGTCAACAGTTTTTGCGGGAGGAACTCTTTTCCATAGAGCATGGAATATGTACCAGTTGCAAACTAGATTGCCATAAACTAGTTAAGTGCATTCATCCATTGACAGTTGATCAACGGAGAGAAAACATGCTCAAGGCTGCCCCAGATTTTGCCAAACATCAAAAATTGTTCAACAGGCTTGTTTTAGAGCCAACTGAAGGAAATGCATGGCATGCAGATCATATCGTGCCAGTATATAGAGGAGGTGAATGCAGATTGGAAAACATGAGAACACTCTGTGTGATCTGCCATTCAAAAGTTACTACAGAGCAACAAAAGGATCGTCACATGAAACAAACAAGGGCAAATGAGGAAACTAGTGACAGAAAATCAAGTAGTCAATCAAAAGTTGATAACAGGAATTATATGTTAGAGCCTAAAAATAAGAGTGGGTGGGATGGCTTGCAAGAAACCAAGGTAGAGAATTTGGCAAGTTGGAAATCAAATGCAGAAACTGCAGGAGTCAAATGCAAGCATGAAAAGAAACAAGGGGAGAGCAAGTCACAAAAGGAAGAGATTACAAATGCATCAAGTTGGAATTCAAACTTAATGCTTGAAAGAGGAAGGGACTACATAGGTGGCTGGATGAAGACTGCCGGTTATAGTAAATCAAAGGAAGATGGATGGAAATGCCATGACCAAAAGAGTGTTTGGGAGTTGTTGGTACGTGGTGCTGATGACCTCCCACCATATAGTGTTTCAGGTGTTAGAGTTTGCAGACTTCCAAGATTGATATGGGATCCTGGTAGTTGGCTTTGGGGTATACAAGTACCGATTGCTTGGGGCAAGCAATCACCGAGAAGGGAGGACTGTAATGTCCCCATTTTCGGTCACTTCAGTATTGTAGTTGGCTTCGGCTTTCTCAATGACCGTTAGCCTTGTCTGAGAGGATGTTTGATGTTGGTGAAGAGCTCAGATGGTCTAGAGGACTCTTATGCCACTTTCCGAAGTGATTTTCGGCTTTTGATGCGTTCTCCAAGAATCTTGGAGAGAGCGTCTATTTATAGCAAGTCACCCAGTTGGGTTCGATTTTCATTATTCCTCATCGGTATCACTCCAGTGCAGTCATATTTTGATTCCGATACTTTCCGGCAGTTCTGCAAAAATGAGTGTATTAATGGTTATATTTTAATTAAATTACTAAAGTTGCTAATAATTTATTAAAATATTTAAGAAGGCCCTTAGTATCATAGCTCATTGGAACCAGGTTGAGATGCTTTAATTCATGGATGCATTAAACAGGGACCTTGTGTGTCAAAATATCATTATTTTAATGAAAAGGTCATTTTTGGAGTTAAAAAAGGAAGCTTCTGGAGAGTTTGGAAAAAAAAGTATAAAAGAAGGTTGAGATAGTCTTTTGGAAGGAATTCATTCAGCATCTTTCTTTATTTTCCATTGTGGATCTGCAACTTGTTTGCAATACTTTTCCAAGGACGAAAACCCTTGAGGAAAGAAGGTGGATTGGACGAAAACCCAATTGCATCTCGGAGGTGAATTCATACAAGGTTCACAATCGCACTTCATTGGAGAATCATGAGTTTGGAGCAGAAATTGCATATCAGTTTTGGAGCAGTCTTTGATCAGAATTGTGGAGCAAAAATATATTATCTTGGACTGATTTGTAACAGCAGGGATTTGGACTGTGTTCGGGTATGTTTGAATCCATAAACTTGATGTAATTGCAATTCTGGATAATCTTTTTCATAGCAGCAGTCATTTGTATTCAAAACACAGAATTATATGTCATTTGTTTGTGTTGGATGGTCATATTATGTGTTTGAATTCAGAGTTGATGTTATTTCCATAAGGCATATAATCGGCATGTTTATTTATGCATTTGACATACATTTATTTGCTGCCAAAATCATTTATAAATTCAGAACAAAAATTCAGATTTCAGATCTAGGGTTTAGAAAGATAGATATTCAGAATTCTAGGGCAGAATTCAAGTTTTAAAATTAGTAATTTAGGGCAGAGCTCATTTGGGATCTTTCACTAAGACTTAAAATAACTAGGTTTTGGTACAAAGGCTACAAGTGTAGACACCTAAAACTGGCCACAACTGCCCTCCACCCGAACTTTGGGTTGATTCCTACCAACCATTGCAAATTAAGCCTATGAATCACTAAACATCTCAAATTTGCTTGCGCATCATTCATCAAAGCTCGGAATCGTATTGAGGCATCCCTATTTGGGGTACTATCCCATATACAACAATAACCTCTCACAGATTCATCACTAATCACCTGCATTACAACTGTCAATTTGACCTATGGACCTATTAAGTGTGGCACTTGCACACTTAATTAAATCTTGAAAGAGCTAAAAGGCTAATCAAAATCAATTAAATAAATTAAACACGATTAAATGTCTATTCAATTATCCATTTGAAATTAATGAATATCTAAAAAATGAAATTCCAAAAATCAAAATATCCTAGCCTTTCATCATTATCTTTGAGTTGTCAAAATATCCTAACATGTCTAAGTTGAGAACTATGACTAGTAACTAAAAGTCATAATTGCATGACAACTTTTAACTCAACTCAACCTTAACTCACCTTGGGTGAAAGTTAATTCCTAAAGCTATAAATACAAGGCCATGCCCATTCATTTTTTGGAAGCTCCCATAAGCCAGAGATATAACTCTAATCTAGAGAGAGACAAGCTTTGCAAGTGTTATAATGCCAAAATATTGAGCCAAAGCAATCACAAGCCACATCAAAGCCAATGGTGCCAAGGAGAGAAGCCAAAAAGCTTTATTTGTCAAAGACTTCTCGTTACACAAGCCGAGCAAGCCACTCAACAAAGCATTTGGAGCTCCCAAGAAAGGTAACGGATTTGTCTTTTATGTTTTAGTTGTGCTTTCATTTAGTTTTTGTTACCCAAGATCTCCCTATTGTCTAGGCTAGAGGTGTTAGGATTCAGTGTACTTATTTCATTTGTTTTATGAGACTAACACGATACTAGCCTCCCCTCTACGGATTCCTTGTTCACAACAAGAATATGCAGATGTCATCAAAAGTATAATTTTATTGTATATGTGTTCCTCTCGAAAAATTATGCAATTGAATAAAATAGCATGTCAATCTGAATTTGTATACAAAAGTTATAGCCTCCGAAAGTTTGTGTATTTTGCCCAGTGACAAAACCACCTTGGTGGTTTTGTAAGCTTCATTGGCAGTTACATAACTGCCCTGTTGATTTTGGACTGCAAATTTTGAGGATTTTGTGAGACAAAGAACACATCGAGAAACAGTTGCAAACAGTTCCTCTTCATCTTCTGAGTCTTTTGGGCTTCCATTTCAAGCTCCCTTTGGTGCCTAAGTTATATATAAATGTATGGAGTCTTTGTAGGCAAAGGAGATGTTCTTAGCAAGTTTTCTTCTTGATTTTATGTGGTTTTCTGAGTTGGAGTGTGGAAAGGAGACAAGGAAGTAAGCAAGTTGCAGAGCATGGGAGCATTTGAGCATATTGTAATGCAAAGGATGTGCATGAAGGCCTCAAGAAGACAGTAAACTTGTAATTGCAGCATGAGATAGTGAAACAAGGAGATACCTCACTTTCGCTAGAGTTTTCTCAATTTGAGTTTCTCAAGTGTAATCTTCTGTCTCTTTCAAGTATGTTTTGCCATAGTTCCTTGCTCTACTTTCATTGTTCAATCTTCCTTTCAGAATGCAACACTTGCAATTCATTCCTAAGCAATTTAATGACTGCTTCTCAAGCAAATAGTGATTCAGTGAATCAAGGAGCTGTTAGGAATGTATAGAATCCATGTTGGTGAAGCTTAGTGTGGAATATCCACCTAGTTTATGGATCAGAAGTAGTTGTGATGAAATGTAGCCCCATGTTGGGAATCATTGTACTGATCGGGAAAGTGGCTCCACTGAAGGGAATTCGAAGGAAACTTAGGTTGAAAAGGCTCTTACTATGTGAGAGATTGGAGGGATCTAGACATAAACTCTGATCAGCACACTGATATCGCTCCAACTGAGAGCGCCAAGGCCATTACAACAAGCTATGCAAGGACTAGTATTGTCAAGAGCAAGCATGATAAGCTCCAATCAGCACAAGTAGCGATAGTAGGTCAATTGAAGGCCCGTGTAACAACAAAAGAACTTACGCCTTCGGTCTTAAGTACCTTGGTAATAAATTAGCATACCTATATGATGGCATGAATGGATCGATGAGGACATGGTTAGTCAATGAGTTCCTTAGTATCCCTATTCGGAATATTTCTATCCATAGCAGCCACATCTTTTGAGATGCATGCTTGCCCTACATGGGTCTATGAATGGGACTAGGGAGCATAGCATGAATGGACTACTAAGATGTTACCAAGGAAAGAGATCATTTTGATTCCTCGTTGACCAAGGGGGTGGATCCTTCTTTAATGATTCCACATTGAGAAAAGATGATTCCAATCGAGGGGCATTAGAGAAATAATAATCATATTGGAATATCCTGATTGATGTTTCAATAGCTTGGAGAAAACCCCCATTTCAATTTCAATGATGAGCCAAATAAATAATCTCCTAATCGTGATGGAAAGTTGTTTTTAATCTCTCGTTTTGTAGGAATGATGGTAAGTTTTCATGGAATGCCCAAGTAAGATGAGCTGCTTTTCAAGACTTACTCGAAAATTTCATGCAGGCAAAAGGATCGCCTTCAAATAATAGGAATCACAGGTAGGCTAGTCTAGTAGAATCCTAATTGTGCTTACTCGATGCCCCATTAGTAGTTGCATTCAAGAGAGATGGTAGAATCATATAACATGATAGAGACATCTATAATGACTACCGGTTGAATGCCTAAAGGCCATCGGTCAAGCAGTTCACTACGCGCACTCTTGGAATTAATCAAGCCCTTCTCACATGCATCTATAATCTTTAGGCACTCAGACAACGAGAGATGCCCTTTAGGCACTCGATCAATGAGAGAGAGCCTTTAGGCACTCAACCGATAACAACGAGAGATGCCCTTTAGGCACTTGATCAATGAGAGAGAGCCTTTAGGCACTCAACCGATAGGTTGAGGGCCTTCAAGCACTCTCTAGACAGAGGTAGAGAGCCTTCAGGCTCTTGACCGTCTCTAGGGTTGGGGTCAAAGGTGACTATATGGCTATATATATACAATTGACACTCCCTCAACAAAGGGCTTTTACACACTCGCACCAACATTGGGAGGCCAAGGAGGAGACACTCCTCGACATAGGGCCTCCCTCGACATATAAGAGGGTTGGAGAAACAAGAGAGCACTTAGCCAACTTCAAGATGTTGAAGGGGCACTCCCCCAACAAAGGAAAGGGGTGTAGGGCCTTTAGGCTCTCGCACCAACGACATTTATGCTCAAGGTCAAGGAGAAGGGCGGCTATATAGAGTTGACACTCCCCCAACAAAGGAGGGCTTGACCAACATGAGAGCACTTGACCGCCCGCCTCTAAGGGGTCATGGGGGAAGCATTCCCACAACATAGGGCCTTTAGGCACTCCCTCAATGATGGAGACAGAGGAGGGCTCGACCAACGAGAGAGCACTTGGCTGATGGCATTTATGCTCAAGAGGCTGAGGAAGCACTCCCCAACGAAGGGGAGGGCCAACAGACTAGGACTCGACCTTGAGGTCGAGGGTCTTGATCGATGCATCGAAGAGGGCTTGACCTTTAGGTTGCGGGCCTCGATTGATGGATCAAGTAAGGCTAGACCAACAAGAAAACACTCGACTGGCCACATCTAGGGTTGACAATTTGGGGTTGAGGAGGAGGCAATCCCCCAACAAAGCAAATCCTTTAGGCATTTGTAACAACACCATTTATGCACAAGAGGCTGGCCATTAGCAACTCCCTTGATGAAGGAGGGCTCTACCAACTGTATTATATACTTGAGGTACTCAGTTGACATCAGGAAGCCAAGGGGGAGGGATTTTAGGCACTCCCCTCCTTGACCTCCCAATTCTTTCATGACTTGGAACTGTTGATGTGATTCATTGTCATGAGATGGAGCCCATTCCTGATGTTGTCCCAAGATGGGCACAGTCCAAGTTCTTTTCCATGACCCAAAATGTACCCAGGTCTGATTTATAGATAATAGTTTGAAAAAGACCTCCTTGTTTGAGATAGGCCATGATCTAGTGATGACTCCTTGTTTTAGCACTAGCATTGAGAATCTTTGTCCAAGATGGACCGAGCTCTATATTAAACCTTACAAAATTAAAGGAAGAATTAGTTATATTGTTCGTTGAGGCTACATGGTGAACATGACTTGATTGGAATCCTAAATTAATGATGCTTTGTGGCATTAGACATCAAGGGATGTTTTTCTTTGAGCGTGGTATGGTGATGTTTTTCATGTCCAATATTTATATTTGTGGAATTATATACTACTGACATTGTGTGGGTTAGGTACAAGTATTAAATTGTCCATCTTTTGTTCTCTTGTATTTTCCATTGTGCATAGGTATCCCAGGTGTGACAGCCCGTAGCAATGGTATTAGAGCGGACTAATTATTTTTCCAACTCACCCACACCATGGCAAACAGTATACCAAGTTGGGTAGACATCATTGGACAGGTCATGTGGGCATTGCAACGGCAAAATGAATCTACATAGAGACAATATAAAAACAAAAAAAGCATGACTGAAAGTATATACAGAAAAATGATACAATGCAAATGTAAATTAAAATCCAATCATTAAACATGGAAGATAGGATAAGGTTATTGGGGAAATAAAGAAGTGGATTTGATTGAATAAGTTGAGACCACCCCTAACCCCTTCTATGGCAAAGACACCGAAGAAAGGCAACCAGAAAGACTTCTATGGAACATTTCTTTTACCTCTACTAATCACTTCCACATCTTACCATCTAGCGCATCTCAAAGGGAAAAAGTTGTCGGTGCACAAAAATTCAATTCCTAATACATGTCAACTGAATTGAGCATCTCAGACATTTTTAAAGTAAAGTTATGAATAAAATACAAGATGAAACCCTACATAAATTAATATAATGCATCTATCTCGACTCTTACACATTGAGATATAACTCTTTGCCACCAAAGAGGTCATTGTCACACAATTGGTTGCTTCATAGAACAATGCCTTAACAAACTAAATAACTTCACACAATGCGCTTCACTCACTTATATCGATGTCCATGAATGATCAAAGTAGGTCAACAGGACTCGGAAGTCAACCAGTAACAATAGCAAGAGGAAGCCAAAAAAGGGCTCCAACGTATAAAAGAAAAAAGTGACTAAAAGCTAAAATCTAAAAGCACAACAACAAAAGATCCTAACTAATGGGGGATGAGCTCAAGATGGGTAAACCCTAAACATGTCAAAAAAAGACAGCACCATGTATCGCAATTGTTACAAAATTACAAATAATGAGTTCCGATGAAAGCATTTGAAGAGAAAGGCAAATGAAGAAAACAAATGTAAACAAAGGCTATGAAATACAAAAACTAGGATACAATATGAGACTGGTATTGCACTCAATACAAAAATAAACATGAGTACAACATTAACACCTTCATGTAAATCTAGTCTCTAGACGACTATATATAAAATGTATCTATAAATTCCAAAATTACTGTTCATTTAAAGGTCCTTTTGCGTACTATTTCCTCATCAATAGCTGTTCACCTGTCTCTATTTAAAATTTCCATATTTACATCAATTACAAAATAAGCATTATCCCCAACAGAACTATGGCTCGTGAAGAAGTAATAGCTATACAAGCAACACTTCTTTAGATAATAAAATAACTGGAAAAATAGCCATCATCATACATAAAATTTGTAAAATATAACTAACTAAAAGTGCCACCAATAAGATGGAATGGAATTTACTCTTACTATGGTACTCTCATTTTCCTTCAATAAAATTGGCACAGTCGTATAACCAAAGAATGCAAAATCATAATAGTAGGGCCTCTGTGCTTCTGTATCAAAGAACTGATTTTGTATATCATATGGCACAATTTTTTGTGTGAAACCCACTTTGAAATGTGGAAACATGTATGGCAGTTCAGGGTATTTATGCTCCTTCAATTATCCACAAATATCCTTAGAATGATTTGGTGGCTAAATTCTTCCGCTAGTACATTCAGTTCAGGTCAGCCTATAAGTAGAGTTCTCACAGCAAGCCTATGGGCAGCTTAACCATGTACCAGGTCCTTTTGATTACCCCAAAGTTCAAACAATGACATATAATATATCATCCAAATTCTTTGAACGTAATTTTCAATTATGTAATTCTCAACTTAGGATTTTCTCAAAAAGAGGGTGCTGATTATAAAACAACCTTTGCATCTAGGGCTAATATGATTATAATTATAATGGTTTTAGCAAAATCAGCTTTTTATTGTACATCAAATCAAACGGCCAAAGTGCCCTTTGAATGGTAACTTGGAATAAAATAATTTGAAGCAGATGTATTTTAAAAAGTTACAAAATTATAATAAAATAAAAACGAAAAAAATTGGCATGCCTATGGGTTAAAGCACTCTAAAATTAAAGCAGCTCCCCCAAGCTCTATACAAAGACTTGCAAATTTTCATGTCAATTTGGTGTCAACAGGAAATGAAAACAGCATCATCAATGAGAAAAAGGAAGAACTTTCCAAAGCATGTGCCATGAAAAAAATTTGTTTCTATATTATATCATGGTATGTGCAAGTGTGTTAGAAGGAATATAATGTTCTTATTCCAAAACTAAGTATACACACAAATTGTTGAAGTAATTCAGATCAGAGATTGAAAATCTTATCACACACTCGTGGAAAAGGACTGGAGCTTTCAATGAGTGATGACTTCAAACAGGCAAATGAGTCCTTGTCTAGGTAGTTGGTAGGAAGTTTGATCTATCTTACAATCACTAAAGCAGACGATAGCTTTGTTGTTGGTAGAGTTTCAAGAATAATAATTATCTTACCACCAAAGACTATTCACTGGAAAGAAGCAGAAAGTATTTTGACATATATAAAGGCACAAAAAATTATGGCATTGAGTTTGACAAAAAATATCATTTCATTTGGCTGATTTTATTAGTTCAGATTTGAAAGCAATCTTCTGGATAACCACAAAGAAAATGTTAAAGTTGTACTTTCATCCACAAAAGATGCATACAAGACAGTTGTAGGTATAGCACATCAAGCAGTGTGGCTAAGGAGAATCCTTAGCGACTTAAAGTTCGCACATGTTCAAGCACTGCTGCTCTTTTGTGACAAGTGTAATCAAATTGACAAGGGATGATGTGTTTCATGTGAAAATACATATAAAGAGGTGCAGCATTACTTTATTATGGAACAGGTGCAGAATAAAGAGATTAAGCTTATATATCATTATACTGAAGACCAACTCGCAGATGTCATCATCAAATGCTCAAAGCTTTAATAAAATAAAATTTGTAAAATTCATGGACATACTTGGTGTGGTGGCCACCAAAATGGATCTTAGGGAAAGGTATTAGCAGTTAATAATTATGTGCCTAGAAATATTTTGAACATTTAATGTTAGCATACTCAGGAGTCAATATTCGTTGCATTTCATACCCAACAATAGAGGTCAAATAAGGCTAATTAATATAGACTTAAATGTTGCAAATTACTGTAGTTATGTCCTAAAAGTTACAGCCACTAAATACTTTTTTAATATATACAACTCCATCCTTTACGGACAGTTAGTAAATGACTACAAACATTATTGAATCATAATTGTGTTCTATCTCTTAAAAAACAAAACAATTGCAATAAATGTACTTCAAACAAAAACTCACGTTTGATCCTTCCAAATTTGATCTTGCTTTAAAATGGGTAGTATCAATGTCACATTGATTATTTTCGCAACTGCTACTGCATTGCATATCTGCAAAAAATCCAAACATCAAGCATCATGCAAAACTATCAATATCATATTAATCAACTCACTGTCATAAATAAGTCTTCTCTATTTCAAATTTTAGGAAAAAGGCATTACCTAGAACCATCACCACTTCTAAATGTTTGCAGAGATTGATACTCTTGAAAAGGGATGGGATGATCAAATTCATGTAGCCATTAAGCGTCTCTAACCTCATTTTGGAGCTTCGACATGATTAAATCGCTCTAAAGCTTATATATTGGCAGATGGGTGTAGAATCCGTTGCTAAATCTGATTTAAATTTTCAGTTTTTGGTGCTTGAGGAATTTCGTCAAACACTTGTCTTGCAACTGCCCTTGACTGATATAAATTTTCTGATTTGTTTTCTCCCTTGAATATGTACTTGAAATGCATAAAGGATTCAACTAAACAATGCCAAATGTATTCAAATTCAACTCGAATGAAGTGCAGATATGTTTTTGGTATTTTCAATGCAAATAGTTGACTAAACTCTAAGCAATTGATTAGCTACAGCAAACAAGCATTTTGTCAAACACTTCATATGCAAACCCACTTCATAAGTTCATTACAATGCTTTGCATAAATGACATCTACAGCTGAGAGGTATTTTCACAAACATTTAGCATGTTAACTCAAAACCCTAAGTGACTGAAGCCTTTGCTAATACGAAGCTACAGCGGATAGATATTATGACAAACAGTTGACATGCATTCAACTTCTTCAACTTTAATCCTTTTACTTGTACCACTGAAATACTGATATGCAAATGACTGATTACAAGTTTGAGAAATCTGATTACAGAGCTCAATACAATGACTGATTTTCACCACCTATCATGACAATGCAAATGCTCCAATGGCAACGATTATGCTTCAGACTATTACAATGTATTTGCTATGAATATGCAATTAAAGAACCTGATATTTGGAGGTGATAGGTTCTACTGGTGAAGATGCAACAATCAGAAATTTGTAGCAGCAGCTATAGTCTTCTCAACATGAATTCAATGCCCTCCAAGAGATGTCCCAACCAACAATAGAAAACCCTTATGAAATCGATGCATGTATGAGGCTAGGCGAATGAAAATCTGAATATGTGTATGCAGATCGAACTCCTCCAATGACTGAAATTATCTTCAATGATTTGCACTATCCCCCTCAAATATCCAACTAGGATTGATATTTCACAACCGAAATTGGCACTCTAAAGTATTCAAACCCTCGAGCAATTTGCAAAGCATTCAGGCTCACCAAAATAGTAGATGTCAACAACTCAAGATACTCCAAATGCCCAGCCAAACTTCCTTTTTAAAGAATTCACAATCACCTCCAAGAAGCTTTTAGAATTTATTATTATTTTATTCATTAAGTGACTTTATGATTTATTATTTTATTTAGTCACTTTATTAATTTCATTAAATATAAAGTTACCTTGTGATTTTAATTTATTTTGATAACTTTATAAATAATTAAATTAATCAATTTAATCTATTTTGAGAAGGGGACATTACAATGGGTTTCTAAAATTGTGAAGTAGATTAAAATTTATATCAAGTAAATGCAACACCATTGTCAAGTGTTCACTTGCAGCTCTATAAGTAGCAGGCAGCTAAAGTCGGTCTCAAATGCAAGTCATTTAGTCCACAAGAAGTATTCAATAGAGTGATACAATGGGACTTCTAACATTTTCCGTTGCACATCTAAACTCGAGCCTATTGCATCAGTATATTGGTTGAATGTTGGCCAGTAAGACTTGGTAGTTTTTATTGGAAGATAGTTCTCCTTGTGTTTGGATTCCATTTCTGAAATAGGTGGGTTTTCAGCTTCACTTGTGGAGGTGTTTTTTGCAGTGGTTGTGGTGTTATTGATTGTCATTTCTTCTTGAGAAGAATTTTTAGGTTTTTGAAAGGGGTCCTTATGGGTGGGTTAGCACCTATCTTTACTTTGGTTGTGTTGAAATATTGTGAGTTGATGAGATTTTGGCCATAACTTTGTTCAATGTTTGCTATTAATCTCCTAGTTCCATTATTTGCATGGGTTTGCTCAAGCTAGGTAATAGTTGAACAAGGAGATGCTTCTATGTATGTTATGTTGGGATAGCTATTAGTTTGGTGAGATTTATGTTGCTGATTTGTTTTCCTTGGAAGGGTATGAGATATTCTTGATATCTTTCTCATGTGATTCCAAGGTATTGGTAACCTTTTCTTAAGCTCTTTGTAACTCAATCGTGGGTGATTGAGATCTTGAATATTTGGGGAGATAAAGTCCCTGACTTGGATGGTGGGGAAGACTTATCTTTGGATGGTGAGTAGTAATAGCATTAGTGGTTGTTTTGAAAGATTCTTTGCTATACTTTGGAGGATGCTCAAATTGTTTCATGAGATAATCTTGCATGTTGGCTTGCTCGAAGGCTTCTTCTAAGGTCGTAGGGGAGATGGATTACAACTTGTATTGTAATTTTGGTCCTAAAATTGTGACAGAGTTTGAAGATACTTTCTTCATTCATGTTCTGGTCAGCTTAATACACTGAGGACTTCAATCTCTTGATGAATTCATGGGCAAATAATGGGCTAGTTGTTTCGCATTGACGAAATTGCCTAAGTTGTTGTTCAGAAGATCATGATATTGGAATTCTTTGACTAGAGCATTGACTATGTCTTGTAGCTTAAAAATTGAATTAGGTTTGAGTTGGTTGTACCATTCTAGCGCATCTTCGATGTGTTTTAACTAAAATCTTAGAAGCTGCATAGGTGTTTGTTCTAATCCACTCTTTGTAGAGGTATCTAAAGCCTTGAGATGTAAACTGAGGTCAGTGGACCCATCATAGGCAAAATTTGGAGATATACCTCCAACATCCATGGCTACGATATAGGGGTTAAAGGCTCATTTTGTAATGTTTGGAGTCATTTATTTTGGATAGGGAGTTGCAGGATAGGATTCCCATTATCAACTATTAGGGGAGAAGAAAGGGGACATTTTTAATTTGGCCTCCAAACGACTTGTTGTGGTTGATTGGCCACTTGCATTATTTGAGTTTGCATTTGGGTCATTTTATTGTTGGTTGTAGTTTGCATATGGGCCAATTGGTCCAACACTTTGAGAAGCATTTTGGTACTAGTTGAGGATTTTGACTGACTTGCACTTGGGAGTGTTAGGAGGTGTGGCAACCACCACACTATTTGATGGAGGTAAGGGGACATTAGAAGGAGCCCCAACTTTGGGAGGAATATAACTAAAGTTATTGTCCAAGTCTTCAATTTCATAGATTCTATCAAGATCTTCTTATGAACTTTGCTCGGTTAGTTCAATGAAGTTACATTGTCTAGATAGACTAGGTAGAGATTGGGAGAAATTACACCTTCAATGGCATTTATGGAGGGGGAGAAGAAGCAATCCCTATAGAATCTAAATGTGTGGAGAGTTTTTAGGAAAACCTTAAGAGACGATGTGTTTGGAAAACACTTTAAAAATAGAAAGCATTTAAATTACCCAACTAGGGGTGAAGTAAGATTCACATTGGGTTCACCAACATGTGTTGGGCCTAAAATGAGTCTCTACGTATAACAAGCCTCTATATAAGTAAAAGGTAGAAGACCATGTTAGAAAAATAAGTGAGTTAGTACTCACATGTAATAGTTAATGCGTTTAGGTTAGAAATATTAAGTGAATTATAATATTGTGTGAGCATAATAGAATTGTAAGTTGTTAATATAACTCATGTAGAGATTTTAGAGATAGATAATAGGGAGTGAATATAGGTTGTTAGAACAACCTTCCTACATTAATGTAAGGATGTAATGTCCCAATTTTCAAATTAATTAAATCAAAAGACTCGAAGCCTATTTTTATTTCCCGTGGGCTGAGGCATTAAAAAGGGGAAATAATATTATAATAATTCATTAAGTTGTCCAAAAAGATACTTTATGTTATAACTTGGAAAAAAATGGACAGTGTATTATTATTGAATGGGGCCAAAAAGCAAATATTGGATATATGGCAAAAAAGGTAATTAATAATTATAAGGATGGAAAAGGGTGAATATTCAATTAAAAGTAATATTAATTACTTTTAAGGTTTTGGATGAAAAAAAGCTTATTAAAAGAATTGATTGGAAAAAGTAAAGAAGAATCATCCATTCATTCGACAGTTTTTACAAAACCCTTGTTTTGAAAATTTAGGGTAGTAATGTCAATATTTTACACAGTGGACGAAAACCCTCATGTGCATAGGCTTGGGAACGTAAACCCTCAAACCTATTTGGTAATTCGATTTAGAGATTCCACTAGAGCTTTCAAATTCGGAGTAAATCCATCACACAAGTACAAAGAGACTAATTTATGATTGTATATGGGGTTGCAATACTTCATAAAAATATTAAAATATTCTTTCGAAGTGACATTTCAACTCGACGTTACTATTCATTGTTGTACCTGCAATTATAGACTATTGTACCACCTACAATACACTTCTAACATTGGTGTCATTCTTTTCAAGTAAAATTCAGCTATCACATTCAAAGGGGTTTATTATTGCTGCCAATGATCAATCATACCTTTTAGCAAGGTGTCATACTTCCAAATTAGCCAGGGATCAAGCATAAACTTCCTCTTTACGCTAGGATTTTAGTAAAAATTTAGTTTTTATGCGTTCTATGCAATTTTAGGTTAGGGTTTGTTGTAATAAATTCATATTCAACATAATTAAATAAAAATTGTTAGTTGGGTATTTTCAGTTTTGCACATTTCAGTGATTGATTATTATTTAGGGCTTATAATAGAATTGATATTCAAAAAAATTACAAAAAAAAAAAAATCAAAACTTTGATAAAATATTAAAAAACGGATACTTCAATGGTATCAGAGCCAATTTTCTTCCCAGCTTGTGGGAATATATAATTTTCAGCTTCAACTTTATGCAAGGCAATGATAGAGAAGTCAGGAATTACCAGAGAGAAAGGTAGAGGAAGGGTGAGGGCAACAAGATCCAGAATTTGTTGCAAGAAAAGAAAAGAAAGCTATAGGTCATAGTAACAAGGATGAAGATGAACCCTGTATTGAAAGGCTTGTACAAGGCCAGGAACAGTTAGCTAACATGATGGCCCAGCTAGTCCATACTATGCAAAATAACAACATACGAAGGCCTCACAATGGTGAACGCATTTCTTCAGGGGTAAATAATAATCCACCCACTCAGAGGACAGCCATTGGTTCAATGGTCCGGCCCTTCCAGCACACTTCCTCCCTTCCTCCACAAGGAGGAAGTGTTTACAAAGGAGGATCTTCAACCCTCCATAAAGGATGCTATTGCACCCAGTTATGAGGAGTACAGGGGCCTACCAGGTCAAATTAGGGAGACTATCTTTCTCACTAATTTTAAAAATTTAAAGAAAACAGAGGTAGTCAAAGAGCTGAAACAAGGCTGCAAACAAATCAAAGGGACCTCCAACATGCATTAGAGAAGTTAACACTTCCTACATGTGATGGGTCCCGTAAGTGTATAGTATGCTCTTGGATACGAAAGTTGGACATCTTATCATTGAGGCCAATGATGGAAGATGAAGCCATCAAATTTGCCACCCTTCATCTTTAAGGTTTAACACACGAGTGGTGGTATCATGGGTTGATCACAAAAGAGCACAATCACATACACTCATACGTAGAGTTTGGTACCAGGTTGATAAAAAGATTTGATAGAGTTGATCCGAAAATCAATTTTTGGGAGTTAGCTTAACTCAAACAAGCTAATTCAGTAGATGACTATGTTGCTGATTTTTAAAAGCTCTCAAATATGGTAGCTGATGTGACAGAAAGGAGGCTTGTGATTTTGTTCATTGAGGGTCTAGTTGAACCACTTAGAGGCTTAGTGAAGGTTTTCAGCCCTATCTCTTTACCGGAAGCCATTAAAAAGGCTTTGGATCATGAAACTTCAACTCCTAAAGGAAGATCTCAGCCTACAGGATAGCAAAGATCAGCACCCTATGGGCAGCCTAAATCAGCTCCTTATGGGCAGCCAAGGGCAAATAATTATGGGCAGCCAAGGGCTAATGATTATGGGCAGCCCAACAACTTATTTTGAGCATCAGAAGAAGCCACTACAAAAAAGTTTCCAACAAAGGGAGTTACTTAAAACTATCAAGGAAATTGAAATTAGAAATGAACTCCGAAGAAAGAAACTTTGCTTCACATGCAAAAAGCCTTGCGAACCAAGTCATAACAAGTGCATTACATTGAGGTGATCTCCGATGATGAGGCGGAAGTAGAGGAACAAGAAGTAATGGAAGAAGAAGAAGCAAAAGCTACAAAAGAGGAGAAGACTTCTAGTAGTACCTTTGCTACACTTTCAAGTGCACCCAAGTATCATCCATTTAGAGTCCGTGGAGTGTTGAAAGGACATAAGGTAACAATTTTAATTGATAGTGGGGCAACCCACAACTTCATTGATGAGAGTTTGGTAACACAGAGAGGGCTGCCAACTGAGGACTTCCAAGTATTTAATGTTACTGTAGCGGATGGATTCACTATTCCATGCACCAAGAGTGTTAAGGGATTGGATGTCTCTTGGTAAGTACAAAGTTTGTGATGATTTCTATGTAGCAGGCATAAGGGAAACAAATTTGGTTTTAGGGTTGCAATGGCTACATTCTCTTGGGGAATTCACACAAGACTACCAAATCATGGTGTTGAAATTTAAATCGAAAGTTAAAGAGGTTGTGCTTCGTGGTATGGCCAATGGAGCTCCTACAGCAGTTACAACTAAGAGCATGGAAAGAGCATTTCGTAAGCGGCAAGTAGAATGGGTAGCCCATTGCTATATGAGCAATACATCTACATCCAATGATAAGAGATCTTATAATGTGGATATTCAGTCTATTTTGGACAGGCATGGTACATTATTCAGCAATTTACCTGCAAGATTGCCTCCTGATAGGGGATTTCAGCATATTATAGAGCTGGAAACAGGGTCAAAACCTGTTATGACTACTTTTGACTGCCATCCTAGAGCTTTCAAAGAAAAGATTGAAAAAACAATTAAGGAGTTACTAGAAATGGGACACATACAGCCTAGTTCTAGTCCTTTGCTTCTTCCATAGTTTTGATAAAGAAGGATGGAACTATGAAAATGTGTATTGATTACCATGCTTTAAACAAGAAGACTATCAAAAACAAGTACCCAATGCCCCAAATCAATGAGTTGATAGATGCATTGCATGGAGCGGTATACTTTTCTAAAATTGACTTGAGATTTGGTTATCACCAAATCAAGGTAAGAGATGAGGATGTACACAAAACAGCTTTCCAATGTTATTTTGGACATTCTGAATTCTTAGTTATGCATTTTGGTTAGCCAATGATCCAGCTACTTTTCAATCATGCACGAACCATATTTTTGGGGAGAGCAATTGAGGAAGTTTGTTTTAATGTTCTTTGATGATATTTTGGTTTATAGTAAAACATGGGAAGAGCACTTGAAACACTTGGATACAATGCTAGAAATTATTGAATAGCAAACCCTTTTTGCAAAAGAGTATAAGTGTGAATTTGGTATGACCAAGATTTTATACTTGGGGCATATCATTAATGCCCAAGGAGTACAAGTTGATCAAGAGAAAATTCAGGGAATAATAGATTGGCCACCACCCACCACTTTGACACGATTGAGGGGTTTCTTGGGAGTTCACAGCTATTACAGGGGATTTTTGAAAGGATTCTCACAACTTCTTGTCCCATTGACTGAACTAGCTAATAAAGGAGCTTTCCGTTGGTCCGAAGCATCCCACATCACATTTGTACAGCTCAAAGAGGTAATGAGTTCTTGCCCAGTACTTGTCCCATTTGTGAGTGTGATGCATTAGAGGAAGGAATAGTGGTTGTTTTAATGCAAAAGGGGGCATCCCATTGCCTTTGAAAGTTGGAAATTAAAAGATACATAACGAAAATCTTCTATTTATGACAAGGAGATGTTGGCAATCATGCATGCCTTAGCAAAATTCCAACAATATTTGGTATGTGGCAGATTTGTAGTCAAGATTGATCACAATAGTTTGAGGTTTTTTCTCAACCAAAAGGACTTAAATGATAGAAAACAAATGTGGGTGAGTAATCTTCAAGCTTATGATTTTGATATAGAATATGTAGAAGGTAAAAATAATGTGATAGTTGATGTTTTATTTAGAAAGTCTTTTTTATGTTCTATGTCTGAGGTCTCTACGGATTGGAATGTGTTACTAATAGCAGAGTATGCTAAAAATGACTTCACTAATGAGATCCTTGAAGGCAAGTTACAGGATGACAGGTACAAGGTAATTGATGACCTCATCCTCTACAAGGATAGGATCTATTTAGTCCCTAAATCAAAAATTAAAAGCAAAGTCTTGAGAATTGTCCATGATACACCCTTGGATGGTCACCCAGGGTATTTCAAGACCTACAAACAGATAAGGGACGTTCTTTTGGAGAGGGCTCAAGAAATAAGTCCTCCAATATATCAGAAAATGTGTTACTTGCCAATAGAATAAAGCAGAGCATGTTTTTCCAGCAGGTCTATTGCAGCCCTTGCCTATTCTGATCAAAAAATGGGAATGTATCTCTATGGATTTTATCACATGAATCCCCAAGGTTCAAGGTAAAAGTTGTATTTATGTGATGGTTGATAGACAAAACAAATATGCTCATTTCTTTGCCATTCCTGCTGAGTTTAAGGCTCATCAGGTCGTTGATTTATTTTTTAGAGAAGTTTTCAAGGTACATGGTTTGTCTAAGAACATTGTAAGTGACAGGGGCAGTCAATTGCTTAGTTTATTTTGGTAAGAACTCTTTTATTTGGCAGGAAAAAAATTAACTCCAAGTACTGGTTACACCCTCAAACAGATGGGCAAACTGAAATTGTTAATAAATGGATTGAGGGTTACTTGAGAGATTATGTGGCGAGGCAGCTATCAGCTTGGGTTGAATGGATATACATGGGAGAGCATTGCTACAATACCACATACCACATGTCAATTGGTATGTCACCTTTTAGAGCCTTATATGGTTATGATGATCTTTCCTTTGTGAATTTGGTTATTGCTTATAGTAGGGTGCCAGGACCCAGAGACTTGGTTGCACAAAGACATACTGCGTATATTGAAGGAAAACCTCCAACATGCTCAAAATCAGCAGAAGTTATATGTAGACCAGCACTATACAAAGAGGAGTTTTGAGGTGGGAGACATGGTTTTCTTAAGATTTCAGCCACATAGGCAGTCTTCAATCAAGAAGAGTGAAGCTAAGAAGCTCAAACCCTTATTTTGTGGGCCATACAGAGTCATGAGGAGGATTAGGGATGTTGTCTATGAGCTTTAGTTGCCAGAGCACAACATAATACATAACGTTTTCCATGTATCATGCCTCAAAAGGGTATTGGGCCAACATGTCATTCCTTCCATTGAGTTGCCTCCTTTGGATGATGAAGGCAAACTCATATTGGTTCCTAAAGTTATCTTGGATATCAAAGAAAAGAAGCTAAGGAGCAGAGCCATCACAAAATATCTGGTAGGTTGGAAGGATCTACCAACGGAAGATGCTACTTGGGAGGGTGCAGAGATTCTTGAGCATCCTAGTTTGCAATTGCTTGAGGGCAAGCACTTCTAGGAAAGGCGGATTTTAATGTCCCTTTTTTCGAATTAATTAAATTAAAGGACCCGTAGCCTATTTTTATTTCCTATGGGCTAAGAGGGAATTGAAAAAGAAAAATAACATTATAATAATTCATTAAGTTGTTCAAAAAGGTACTTTAAGTTATAACTTGAAAATAAAGGGGGGGACTTAGTGTAGTATTAATGAATGGTGCCAAAAATCAAATATTGGATACATGGCCAAAAATATAATTAACAATTATAAGGATGGAAAAGGTGAATATTCAATTAAATATATTATTAATTACTTTTAAGGTTTTGGATGAAAAGAATTTATTAAAAGAATTGATTGAAAAAAGTGAAGAGTCAATCATTCATTCATTCGAACATTTTACAAAAACCTTGTTTGGCAAATTTGGGGCAACAACGTCAATTTTTTACACAAAAAACGAAAACCATCAGGTGAACAAGCTTGGAGACGAAAACCCTCAAACCCATTTGGTAATTTCATTTAGGCATTACACCAAAGCTTTCAGATTCAGAAAAAATTCATCACACAGGTACAAGAGGCTGATTTAAGGCTATATATGGGGCTACAATACTTTAGAAAATAATTAAAATATTCTCCTACAGTGACTTTTCAACTTGATGTCACTATTCACGTCATTTTTCATTATTGTACCTGCAATTACAGTCTGTCGTACCACCTGAATAACACTTCCAATCCTGGCGTCATTTTTTTAAGGAAAATTCTGCTAACATCACACTCAAAAGGGTTTATTATTGCTACCAAGGATTTGTCGTACCTTCTAGTAGGGTGTTGTACTTCCAGACTTCCTTTTTCAACTAGGATTTCAGTAAAAATTCAGTTTTCATGCTTTCTATGCAATTTTAGGTTAGGGTTTGTTGTAATAAATTCATCTTCAATATATTTGAATAAAAATTGCAGTTGGGTATTTTTAGTTTTGCACATTTCAGTGATTTATTATTATTAAGGGTTTATAATAGCATTGATATTCAGAGAAATTACAAAAAAATCAAAACTTTGATAAAATATAAAAAAGGATACTTCATAGGAGAGAATAGTGGTTGAGCAACATCCTATTTTATAAGAGACGCAAAACCTATATATATGTAGAACATATTATTGCATAAATATTGATTTGATTATTGCGATTATGCATTTGGGCTTCGGCTCTCCCACAATAGAGATCTTCTCCAATATCGAGAATTTTCTACATTTGGTATCATAACAAGTTTTGAAAGAAGCCTCTCTAACCTTCACCCCACTCAATTTTGTTTTGTTAAGTAGACCAAGGCAACGAGTAAGCAGTACAGACCACATGCAACCCCGTTAAGTTGTCCATGCTCCATCCATTTATTGTTTTTTGTCAAAATGGTGCAACCAAAGGATATGCAATGTAGGCCACATGCAAACCCCTTTGTTTATCCATCCATCCTTACATTTTGTCGATGGTCTACAGTGTAGGCCACGTGTGAACCCAATGGCATTTGTCGTTAACTTACATTGTCTTCTTCTTTCCGTCTTGTTCGCTCTCTCTGCAGTTTACATTCCATTTTGTTCAATGTTTGCATACCCCAAAAATTTTAAAACATATATCTTATATTTTTCCAAATTTGTTTGGCTGTATAGTGAAGGATTGCTTTCTATGTTTGGATCTGAGTTTACATTTTGCCCTAGCCATAAATGTTTTAAAGGGTTTGATGACGGTTTGTGCATTCATTTGTTGATTTACTTTGCAAAGCATTGGATCGAGATCTCTTCAGCTTGGCCTTTGTATAGCCAATAGTGTGTTTCAAATATCCACACCCACGATGTCCAAATTGCGTCATGTCCCATCCATAGTACACTGTCTCTTATAGGGGATGTATATAGTTTTAATTCAATGGCAACGAGGCAGCATCCATGCAAGAAGGGCTAAAAGATCCACACTTTGTAATGTCCCCTTTTTCGAATTGATTAAATTGAGGATCCAAATCTTATTTTTATTTCCCGTAGGCTAAGGAGAAATTAATAAAAGAGAATAATTTATTAAGTTGTCCAAAAAGTATTTTAAGTTATAACTTTGCAAAAGAACATTTAATTTATTATTATTGAATGGGGCCAAAAGTAAATATTGGATACATGGCCAAAAAGTAATTCATATTCATAAGTTGGAAAAAGGTGAATATTTAATTAAAATAAATATTAATTTCTTTTAGGGTTGGAATGGAAAAGTGAATAATAAAATAATTAAGTAAAAAAAGAAATCATTATTCAAACACCCAAATAAAAACCAACACCCTCTTTCTAGAGGAAAAGCTTGCAGCTTCAGCTCTACATTCAAGGACGAAAACCCTCAAATTTGCAAGTAGGACAAAATCCCTCATACCCAGTTGAGGATTCCACCCGAGAATCGCGTTTGTGTTACCAATTTCAGGAAAGATCAGTTTTAGAGCCCTATTTAGCAGGGGCATCACACTTCAAAAATAGAAAAAATAAATAAATAAATTGTAGATTCGTATGGATCCATATCCGATCGTTTTTGGTCAAACTGAAAAGCATCGCAACATTTTAGGGATATCGTACTGTGTTGAGTTGTTTCACCTAGGGTTTCAAGGATTTTTTATGCATTTCAAGTTGATGTCAAGTTAGGGTTTGATCAAAAATAATTAGTATATGATTTTATTCTGTTGTATTTTTCCAATATTCAATAAAACTTCAATTTGGTTTATAGTTTTTGGTTTGTTTTGTGTTATTATCTATTATTGGGTGAAATTCTAGATTTGACTTGAATAACAAAATAAGGGTTTCACGGCAAATTCAAAATTGTTTATATTTATCCAAAAAGGGTTATTTCAGTGGTATCAAAGCTTTTATCTTGCCAAGCTATTGGGGAGAATTAATATTTTGCAAATACTATCTGATGCATAGCCTATGAATCATGGCATTATTCCCAAAGAAGAGAACTATGGTGGATGCTGTTATTGCCAATGATGTTGAATATAAAGTTCTTCCAGAAGAGTTTTGAAAAGAAATATCTTTTCCAAACTTCATGAAATTGATGGACAAAAAAAGGACAAGTGCACTATGAGGATGTGTTGTCTGATGAAGAATCAGAAGAGCCAGAAAAGAAGACCTAGAACTAGGGAAAGTGTTGGATACATCAGAAACTCAAGAGGAAGAAATTGTGAGGGAGGAGAATGAAAAAAATAAATCAAAGTTGCATGAAATGGGAAGAAAGCAAATCTTGGAGGAATCTACCATATAAGTGAAAGGTATGGAATTTAATGTGAGAAAGGATGCACAAATAAAGTTCACCATTTTCAGCAAAAAATACCTAAATCCTTTATATGATGCTACAACAGCTCTTTTCCAAGAAGTAGAAATGGTAAAAGCTACCACTCTCGGTAAAGAGTACATAAATCCCTTATATGAAGCAGACATTGAAGATCAACAAGCAAAGCAACTTGAGAATGTCACAATTGGATGGGAATTAGAAATAATGGGTATCGCAAGACATAATTTTTTGGAAGTGGACACGTTGACAGGGGGTAAGAAGGCTTAAAATTCAGCCTGGATTGATTTATTAGTCAGCAACATAGTTGAAAATGAGTCTACTTTAGGAGGAACAGACAGGGATAGGTCTGATTTTTGCAGCAGTACTATAAATACAGCAGTAAAAAGATTAGAACTTGGGGCTGCAATCAGAACTTTGGGATCTAATTTCTTGTTGGAAAGGACAACAATTGATGTGGTAGAGTGGTCTAATCAAGAAACTGATTTCCAAGTTAAAGACGGGGATGGTTCTGAAACTATTTATGTCACAATTGATTCAAGATGCAACTATCATGGGGATTCACTTAGTGAGACAATTGAAGAAGCAACACTTGGTACAGGGCTTCCAATTCCTAATTATATTAGAGTAGCACAGTAAAAACCAGCTACATCACCAGAAGGAATTGAAGAGAATGAAAGATTGGTTTGGGATCCGGGCATTTGCAAGACGGTTCAGGTATTGCTTGAAGGCAAGCAAATTTGGGAAGGACGGACTGTAATATCCCCTTGTTTTGAATTAATTAAATCGAAGGACCCAAAGCTTATTTTTATTTCCCGTAAGCTAAAGGGAATAATCTATTAATAATTTATTAAGTTGTCCAAAACATACTTTAAATTATAACTTTGGAAAATGACACTTAATTCATTATTGTTGAATGACGTCAAAAGTAAATATTGGATACATGGCCAAAAAGTAATTAATATTCATGAGTTGGAAAAATGTGAATATTTAATTAAAAGAAATATTAATTTCTTTTAGAGTTGGAATAAATAATAAAATAATTGAGTGAAAAAAAAATCATTATTCAAACACCTCAACAAAAACCAACACCTTTTTTCCAGAGAAAAAGCTTGCAGCCTCAGCGCTACATCCAAAGACGAAAACCCTCAGATTTGCAAGTAGGAGAACGAAACCCCTCATACCTAGTTGAGGATTCCATCCGAGAATCACGTTAGTGTTACCAATTTCAAGAAAGATCAGTTTTAGAGCCCTATTCAACAGGGGCATCACACTTTAGAAACAAAAAAAAATGCAAATCCGTACAAATCCATACGGCATCCGTACCACATCCGTTCTTTGTCAGGCTTGACAACATCGCAACATTTTAGAGCTGTCGTCCTGTACTGAGTTGTTTCACTTAGGGTTTCAAGGATTTTTTATGCGTTTCAAACTAATGTCAGCTTAGGGTTTGCTCACAAATATCATAAATAATTAGTTTATGACTTTATTAAGTTGATGTACTTTTCCAATATTTAATAGAGATTCAATTTAGTTTTCGGTTATCAGTTTGCGTTGTGATATTATCTTGGGTGAAATTCCATATTTGAATTGAATAACAAAATAAGGGTTTCATGGCAAATACAGAATTGTTCATATTTATTCAAAAAGGGTTATTTTAGTGGTACGGATTTGCAATTTTTTTATTTTATTTTTTACGCTTTTAAAGTGTGACGTCCCTGCTGAATAGGGCTCTAAAACTTATCTTTCCTGAAATTGATAACACAAACATGATTCCCTGCTGAATAGGGCTCTAAAACTGATCTTTCGTCCTCCTACCTGCAAATCTAAGGGTTTTCATCTTTGGATGTAGAGCTGAAGCTACAATCTTTTCCTCTGAAAAAATGATGTTGGTTTTTGTTCGGATGTTTGAATGACAATTTCGTTTTTAACTCAATTCTTTTATTATTCGCTTTTCTATTCCAACCCTAACAGAAATTAATATTTTTTTAATTAAATATTCACATTTTTCCAACTTATGAATATTAATTACTTTTTTGCCATGTATCCAGTATTTACTTTTGGCCCCATTCAATAATAATAAATTGTCAATTTTCAAAGTTATAACTTAAAGAGCTTTTAGAATAACTTAATGGATTATTAATAGATTATTCCCTTTATTAATTTCCCTTTAGCCTATGGAAAAAAAAAAAAAAGCTTTGGGTCCTCGATTTAATTAATTCAAAAAAGGGGACATTACACACTTCTAAAACAACAGCTTTAATATTTTTTAGTGTGAATGAGATGCCATCAGTCACCTCCATCTCCAACATCTTGCAGATCTTGTTTTGCATTCGGATTGAAATTTGCATCGAGCAATTTGCATCCTCAAACCCCGTCTCCACCTCATTGTCTCTGATCATTGCACTGCATTGCTCAAAGGAAGTGTTAGCATTTTGAGTTTTGGATTCTTGACAACACCCTCAGTTCAACTTGCATCAAGTTTGAAGACAATTGCATTGGAAATCCCGAGTCATCTCTATTGCATTGGTTTCCCTAACTCCTTCATCTCCAACTCAGGGACATTCAAAGCCTTTGCATCGAGCTTGCAACACTACTTGACAACTGCTGTTGTTCAACTCGGACTTCTCCCCACGCAGCCATCCACGTCTCAAACAGCCCATCGAATTCCTCAAACCACCTTGAAACTCACAAAGACCCTGTGGTATTTCTTTTCATAGGTGTTAGTTTGTGTTTTAGAGTTGTTAAGTTGTATAGTTTTAGTATTTATTGTGTTTAGTTTTTGTGTTTAGTATTTAATTTATTGTTTAGGTTTGATTTTGTTAAATTCAATGTTAATATGTTTTATGTGTTTTAGTTCAATATGTTTTGCTTAGTTCTTTATAATATGTCTTTTTTAAATAGTATGTTAAGTCTTTAAAGTTGTCAATTTTATTGTATTTAAGTAGTTTATTTTTCACAAATAGTGTTTTGTTTATTTAGTAACTTTTTCATGTTTTATAGTGTTATATGTACGTTGTCTTGTGTCTATATATTTTTATATGGTCAAAGTTGCCCTAGTAATAGTTTGTTGTCTTCAGTCAGTCTATTGTCATTCTATATGTATTATCCATCAATATTAAATAAGTGGTTAGTCATAGTCTTTTAAGTATAAATTAGTCGTTATTTGTGTGTCCTTTGTCATTGATCGGAAGCATCGAATAAAGCTATGGAGGCAAATATCAGTAAACCCTGTACGATGACCTTCAATATAATATTTTCATCTTTCCTTTTTGTAAATGGATGCATTATCAGTAGAAACCGACATCCATGATGTTTTGCTTTGTGGAAGGGATTTGTATTCACCCATGTGAGCACTAAGGGGGGGAATGTTAGGAAAATAAATGAGTAAGTACTCATATGTAGGAGTTAATCTATTTAGGTTAGAAATATTAAGTGAATTATAATATTGTGTGTGAACATAATAAAATTATAAGTGAGTTGATAGTACAGATTTTAGAGGTAGATAATGAGTGAATATAAGTTGTTAGAACAACCTTCCTAGATTAGTTTTAGGAGAGATTAGTAGTTGAGCAACATCCTATTTTATAGGAGACGAAAAGCCTATATATAGAGAGAGAGAGAATTGCATAAATATTGATTTGATTATTGTGTTTACGCATTTGGGCTTCAGCTTTCCCACAATGGATATCTTCTCCAATATGTAGAATTTTTACAGACCATTTTATATCCAACACATATGAATGTTAGTCCACAAACCGGCCTAGAGCTAAAGGATGGGACCGTGTGCGAATAAGGTTGGAATAAATATAATAAAGGGGACCTATGCATACAATCTATAATAAGAGAAGAAAGGTAGAGGACATTATTAGATCCAAGGTGTCATTAGATGGTAAGTCAAGAGCTATGGTAATTAGGTCAAGGACCATAGTAAAGGCGATGGATACGCTCGGATACATCCAAGTAAAGATGGCAATAAAATAAATGACAACATGCAAGTACTATGCCATCAAATAAATGAAACATAAAACATTCACAAATCAACTAAAGTACAAAAGAAAGGGAGTAGGATTAGGGATACTTACCTCGATTTAGACTTATTGATGCATTAATCTCACTTTGGCTTCGAGCACTCTATGAGAGATGGATGTAGATGAGGTCAAGATGGATAGAGGAAACTCTAAGTAGACCTCAATTGGGGACTCTAAAGACTTGGTATATCTCGATGGCATAGCTCATATTCTTGTAATCTTCAAGGCCTCTTTGTAACCGAGCTTCCTTTGGTTAAGCTCCTTGGCCCTAATTCCTCTTCTTTGCCCGTAAGAGGATTTGTGTGCACAAGTAAAGTGGATTATGTTCTTCAAGAAATGACAATGGGAAAACTATAAATAGGGGTATGGATCTTTAAAATCCAAACTCATTTTATCCGACGTCATCAATTCGGTTGATGATGTTGAAATAAATCATAAGTCACCAGTTCAGAAAATGATGTCATTCAAAAAAGGGTGCAAAAGGAAATCATCGATTGGGCCGATGATGTTGACTATGAGCAGACAATGTAGAAATTGGGTTGGGGGAAGGAGCAAGAGGAAACGAAGGAAAAATCTAATGATATGAAAATGGTAGAAAGATGGGAAACCCATGCATGACACATCTCTCATGAAGTGCTCAAAGCCAAACCAGCCCAATCCTGATGCATGTGAATGCATACACTTAAGGAGATTAATGCGTTGAAAATCGTTAGACAAGAAAAATGTCAAAAAGGTGAATTTAATGTGCATACAATTAGTCGACCATTAGGGCATCGAAAGTTTTAAATATATTTACATTGTATCATAAATGATGCCAAAAAGGAAAGGTATCTTCTAGGTATAGAACAATAAATGGGGTATGCAAGTTGCATTTTTTTGCTTCACATCTATAATAAGAGAAGGGTAGAGGACATATTAGATCCAAGGTGTCATTAGATGGTAAGTCAAGGGCTATGGTAATTAGGTCAGAGATTGTAGTAAAGGCAAGGACCAAAATAAAGATAACATAAAGATGGCAATAAAATAAATGACAAGAAGCAAGTACTATGCCATCAAATAAATGAAACATAAAACATTCACAAATCGACCAAAGTACAAAAGAATGGGAGTAGGCTTAGGGATACTTACCTCAAGTCGGACTTATTGATGCATTAATCTCCATTTGGCTTAGATCACTTTATGAGAGATGGATGTAGATGAGATCAAGATGGATAGAATAAACCCTAAGGAGACCACAATCGGGGACATTAAAGACTTGGTATATCTCAATGGCATAGCTCCTATTCTTGAAATCTTCAAGGCCTCTTTGTAACCTAACTTCCTTTGATTAAGCTCCTTGGCCCTAATTCCTCTTCTTCTACCCTGAGAGGATTTGTGCGCACAAGCAAAGTGGATTATGTTCTTGTTCTTCAAGAAATGACAAAGGGAAAACTATAAATAGGGGTATGGATCCCTAAAATCCAAACTCATTTTTATTTGATGTCATCAGTCTAGCCGATGATGTTGAAATAAATCAATCATCAGTTCAAAAAATGATATCATTCAAAAAAGAGGTGCAAAAGGAAATCATCAATTGGGCAGATGACATTGGCACAAGCAATATAGAAATTGGGTTGGAAGAAGGAGCAAGCGGAAACAAAGGATAAATCTAATGATATGAAGATGGTATTAAGACGGGAAACCCATGACATATCTCTCATGAAGTGCTCGAAGCCAAATGAAGTTCAAATGAATAGGTTATAAAGTTCAAATAAGCCCAAAAAAGCCACTACCAAAGAAGCCAAATGAAGTTCAAATACATGGGTTATGAGCCCATGCCTAGCTTGAAGACCAATATCCCAGATATCTGTGACTCGCAAATTAGGCACGTCAACCAATAAGAGATCCGCAACAAAATCAATGCATAATCTCCTATTGTCTTGGCCGCCCTCCTATCAATGAGCGGCCTCCCAGAAGCAATTGGTTTTCCCACCTCACTGCAATGTGCAGATTTGGTATTCACATATGCCCAATACTACAATACAGAGACAGAAAATCCGGTCTATGTTACGATCCCGTATTTTCGTTATATATATTTTATTATGATATTAACATTATGATTGTTAAACTGGTTATTAGCTGTTGTTTAGTTGGATTATATATGGTACTGATTGCAGCAGTGTGGGTTGCGTTCTTAATTCTGTGATTATCTATTTTATAGACTTATTACTACTGATAATGATTTTATAAATTTGTATTGATTTTTTATTATCGACATAATGCAATTGATGTTCTTTTCAGTGGTTGCAGGGTTTGTCTATGAGCTAGGCAGATGTTGGTCGTTGTACTCCTGGAACCAAGTGAATTCTAAGCACGTTGGCATATCCGACAGGTATACTTGTTTCGATTGTCCTTCAGACACCTTGATTAGTCGTTATGTTTGTCGGTTATGGCCATTGTGTTTTTGGTTACTGTTGTACTTTGTCGATGTCGTTATAAGTCATCATTATTGTTAATTTCTGTTATAGTTTATTATATGTTTTGTCGGTCGCAGCCTTATTCATGCACGGCTCCATTCTATATTCTCTCCCGTAGATCTTCGAATCTTCTTTGTTCCTCCATTAATCCTAGTGACCTATACAATTTTGTACCTAGACCTAACATTCCCCCCCCCTTGGGAACCCGTGTCACCCTACTTTCATGATCTAACCCTTTCAACCTAACACTATACGTTAAGGTGGTGGCATGTTATTTCAACATTTAGATAAGTCGTGGCTTGACTTTAGACTTGGTTTAATTCGTTGATGTTATTTTAAATATTATGATATTGACTTGGATCGATAACGTTTGGGAAATGCATTAACCCCATTTAATGAGGTAGGTGGCATATTTTGGTGGAGGTTTCCATGTTAATTAAGTTGGTTTGTGTTAAATCCTTATGTTAGTCACTAATCTTCTTTTCTATTGGTGGCGGGTTGATTAATTACCGAGCCTTCTAGACTCGCCATTAATGGCGAGGTTGGCAGGTGATTGCCTTGGGATCCAGAGGTGTTTCTCTCTCCTCCCAAAATTGAATGCAAATTGAATGTGGTATGGGGGGAGTGGATGGAAAGAATGGGGAGTTTGGATGGTGGGCAGAAGAGTTAGGAAAATGAAAAAATTGGTTAAGAAACAGTGAAAAACTCAGTTGGTTTTAATGGCGGGCATGACTGGTAGGAAAACACACAACAGTGCTTGGCGAAGTGATAGAGGTTCTTATCTTTTTGTGCTTTTGGAGTCTTCTGCATTTTCGAGCAAGTCATTTGGTTTTTCTAGGTTGATTTTGGTTAACTATGTTAAAATAGAAGTAAAGATTTAGAAGCTGCACATGCAGCTAGAAGTCTTAGGACTTTTGGGTGCATGCACAGACCCCATATAACGATATATCGATATATTCCATTGCATATAAACTTGCAATGAAAGTATATACTATATATATTGTCTGGTTCGAATCTGTATGCAGTGGTTTTGTTGTTTCCATAATGGGTTGTGGACTGTGTTTTCGTGCATATGAATTTGAAAACGTTTTTGTGTGTTGACTGTGTTTTACAAAAGGCAACTGTGTTTTATCTTATAAATATGTGTATGCGTTTTTAAGAAACAAGGGTGTTTTCATGCATATGAGTTGGAACACAGTTTTGATATCGACTGCATTTTATTGAATATGGGTATTGTGGTTTATATGTATATTCCGACCGTGTTATTTTTAAATAACTATGTTTCCTTAAATATGTATGTGGTTGTTGATTTTGATACCATGGTCCCTTAAGGTTATTGGATGTGTTCTTTTTAAAAGGAGACATTGATCGTGATTGCTTTCCTGAGTACGTTGATATTTCTGTCTGAGTAAATCCATTTTGTGACTTAAGGGTTGAATGAGTTTTAATTCAACTGTGTTATTGGATCCCCTTGTGATCTTATTTTTTGATAACCTTGCTCATTTATTTGATTGGAAATTTAAGGATACATCTGGTCTGAGTGTTACTATCATGGTTTTTTATTATATGGTTACTTGGTTTTTTTATGCTATGTTTCTATCAAACTCGTATTTTGTTTTATATATATGCGTAGGAACCCGGGATCATTATGGTTGTGTTGTGTTGTATTGCCCTGATAGTTTCGAATGTTTGAACTTAGGGTTTTTCGTTTGGCTAAAGCTATAAATCGTCTTGGTCTCTGTCTAATTGAACCTTGTACGTTGAACTACACTGTAGTATTCTATTTCGGCTATGTGTATTTTGCCGTGGGTTGACTATGTGTTGTCTTCTTTTTGGTACATGAATAGGTTTGTATAAAACATATATGTATATATATAAATATATATATACAAGTATATATATATATATATATATATATATAGGTGTGTATCGAGTGACTTCGTAGTGCATTTATGTGACTGTGTTATCTTTGTCAAGACTGGGTTGTTCGAATGAACGCTACTTGCTTCACCGAAGTCTTTAATCTTAACCCTGCTACTTGGTTTGATCAGGTCATGACTATTGTTGGGTCTTAACTGTTTCGGTTATGCTTATTATTGACTCGGTTATATGGTGTTCATTTTATAATCATGTCTATGTCGTTTTATTGATTGTGCGATGTATAAATGTATAACGACACCTGGATGTTATATTCTTATATGGTATGATTATATTAATACTTGACTTAGTCAATTTAAGTTTTGCTAGGTTATATTTGAACCGGTTGCTTACTTGTTTCTGTTGTGTTTGATTAAAAATTATGTAAGCTTTACTCTGTTGTGTCATTTAATTAAGGTTCATTTTGGTTGGTGTTTGGATTACTTGTTGGAATGTGTGGTTTTCATTTTTGGTCTAGCCCTGAATATTTAAAAGTATATATTAAGGGTTTGGATGGTTAAGGTTGGTCGTGATATTGGATGGGGTTCCAAGTAAGATAATTTCGAAGAATATATAACGGATTAGAGCTAGTCCATTCTATATCATTCAACAACCTAAGTTAACCATCCCCACTCCTGATCTATACTTAGACGGATTAACTATTTCCATCTTGCCTTGGAATGATATGATTGTGTTGCGTGTATTCCTTTTATTATGTCTTTTATTCAGAGATCAATTTTCTTAGAATTTATCTCATGTTCTCGATTACCGCAACCACCATCTTGTTGATGGTTGGGGTGATGAAGGCCACCGATGGTTGGGCTCATACGACTAGTTGGACGGGTTTGTCCTGATCAACTTGTCCGTGTTTGACTCTACGCACGTATGAAAGACGGTAACAGAATTTAATTATTGATTTGATTAATTATTATTATGTAGCATTGACTATAATTGCTAGCTTTGACATTAATTAATATATTGATCTTGTTGGCTGCTAACGAATGTTATGAATGGATTGGAAACGGAAATTAAATATTGAATAAGGTAAATTGGTTGATGGCCGAAGATACTATACCACAAGTACATTGCATTATTTAATTGATCCTACATTGATTTAATATTCTTTATGATGATAACACGCTGGAATTAATTGGATAGGCCATTAATTCATATATATACATGTATTCATTGTCTTACTAACCTTACATTGATCTAATGTTCTTTATGATGATTAATTATATTCAAATTGGTTTAAGTTGTAATAAATATATATGTATCATTTAAATGTTCATATTCTTATTAATTCTTGAAGCTAGCAGAATTAATATATATAGGAATGCTAACTTGGGATTCACTTAGATATTTTCACATTAGATCTAAATTCTATAAATCTATTCAATTTAGAATAAATAATATCATATATAAGTTGTGTAGTCGAAGTTAACATTTGTTTTAACTTGCCACTTTATGGAAACATATATTTAGATGCTTTACATGAGTTCATTAATTCTACAATTTGTTTAATTCAGAATGGATAGTTTATATGGGAACTCAGATAGAAGTTATGTAGTTAACTTGCATTAGCTGAATTAATGTTTGGTTTAACTTGTCACTCTCGGACATATATACATAGATGTATATGGGACTTTTAATCCTTTCAGCAATGCCTAAACTTTGATAGTTGGATCATGAGGAAAATAAATCAAATGTTCCCTTCTATCATACACCTCAGACACACTTAAGTGTCGTGCAAGATATGTATTATGCATATGTTTTTAAGAAATTAAGTTATGTATGTCACATTGTGAAATCTAAGATTAATAAGTTAATGCTCGTATTGTTTAATGAAGGAAATAATAGCGAGTTAATTCTTATAATTTAAGAATAAGCATGTACAATGTTTTAATTAGATTATATACTTGGTTGAGTAGACGAATTCAAGGAACCCATAATGAAATCAAAGATAATAAACAAGTTATTATTTCACTTTACCCCATTCAATAAGATTTAGTTGATGTACTAAAAATTGTACACTCGTTCTCTTTCATAGCAAGTTGTATGCTTACCTTGTTGCCTCGGCTGCCCAGCAGTGAAAAATTGTAAGAGTTTCTTAAGTGGAACATTTTATTTGGGTTCCACTCGTCTTAAAACTTGGATGAACTTCGCGGATTGATGATGTTGAATTCCATGCATGAACATTGTTGTTGATCGCTTGTTTTTCTTTTGTCTAGCTGGATTATTAATGAATTCCTAATACAATGATATATTTAAGCATTCATTTATGGAATTGTACGGAACAAAGGGAATTCTTTCTTAAATAGTTACCTGATTGAACTTCACTATTAATGGATGCCTAAGTTATTTCTCTTAGTTCAGTTTTCTTTGCTTAAAACTCTTTTCATATTGCATTGGCTATGCCAATCTAAATAGTTGTATGTTCCATTACTTGACTATGGAGTTACAATGTTGAATTATAACTATATCATTGAATGTTATAAATATCCATGTTTGGTAATAAATGGTGTATGAATAGTGTGATGACCTTAAAGGTTGTAAAGCGTTATCACCCGGCCAGTAGCACTAGAGAATCTTGTACGTAATTTGTTTTCTCTTATGCTTTAGTATAATTGCTGCATGAATGAATCAAAATCTACAAGTGTCGAATTGTTTCTGTTTTCTGATTTTATTTTTTGTTTTTATTATATAGCATGTATTTTAATATAAGCCTATGATTACCCTGAATGATAACTTAGGGAAACAAAATTATCCTTCTCAGTGAAACCAATCCTTTAACTTAACCAGCTTCGAACGGGACTGAAACCCATTGAGGAGAGTGAGGTATTTACCTAGGGTTAAGGACCTAGAAAGGGTCCTATGTGGAAGTACGAGTGCCACTTATGGCGCTCGAGACTTATCAATGTATGCGTACACTGATACACCCCGAATCACATAATCCTTCTAATAAAACAAGCTTCCCCATCGCACTTTTTGTATGTGTATACCTCTAGCTAATTGCCTCAGTTCCCCTCTAGTTCTAGTGGCGTGTGTGAAGTGCGCTAAATGTTTTCATTGCATTAGCAAGACTTGTAAGTAGGCCTAACATGTGTCCAAAACATAATCTGATATACGATTCCAAAAAAAAATTTGGGGGTTCTTTCAGTCTGTAGGTGGTGCTATGATGGCTAAGCTTGATGTCGACATTGTGGATAGGACTCTCAGGAAACCTCAAAAGAATACCTGTGCAAAGATGAGTATAAAGGTTGGGCAGACCTTCTGGGAAAAAAACCCAGAGAAATATCTCAAAGCATCAACAATGGGGTGGTTGAAGCATAAGAGAAGAGCCCTGTCGAAACTCCCAAAGAACTTTTACAATTAAGTTTTCCAAGAATAGCTATCAGATATGATCACTTTTCTCAATAGGGTGGTAGGGAACAAGACCACGATGGAATTCCACTAATGCATCTTCTTGGTTATGAGCATCATTTGTAGTGGCAAACAGTTCATCGATTAGGGAAGCATCATCAATGACGTATTGCATCAACAACTCATCAAAGTAAATGTCACCAAGGCATTTTACATGAGTTCATATCTGGTATATTCTTTAGCCGCCTAGTAGATTTAACCTGGTCTCACTCAACTGGCTAATGTTGGTCTTGCGACTAGGGTACATGAGTTTTATCCACAGTTAGTTCTAGAACAAAGCAATAAACAATTCAAGCAGGTCAACAATGCATTTAACCATGAGAGTTGTGGAATAATTGAGGGAGGATTTGGGAGTAGGGATTTCTGATGAGAGAGCAAATCTTGTGGTCCCAGTATGGAAGCTACTTCATTCAATTCCAGAAGCTCACTTACATCAAAGTAGGAGGATTTGAAGGTTGCTACCTTAGGCTCCCAACGCTGATAAGCAATTAAGTTCTGTTGATTGAAATACGTAGGCAACTTGACGTCATCCATAATAGGTGAAGGAAAAAATCATGTTTTCGGTCCAGTTTTCCCAACCACATTGGACCATTACACCTACAAAAATGCATTTGATGCCCAGAATATTAAGACTTCAATGGTTCACTTCACTTTGCATTCTCACACAAGCCGTTTGACAGCAAAGACTATGTCAAGGCTCATCTTGGAATAGGTTGCACATATGTCCATGTCCATATTGGAATAGGCAGATTGTGTTGATGAATATGAGGTATGGAGGTTACATTGGGGTCGATTGAGTTTGGATCAGATCAACGTTGTCACTACCACTTGGGTACCTGTAGGAATGAGAGATGATGGAATTGAATTGCTTGATCCTTCTTATACTGAAAGAGTTATAGCCTCACCATTCTCTATAATAAATTGGTCTGCCCGAGAATTGACTAACCTGCAAATTCGAACCAAGCTAGTACTTGACAAATCAATGAAGTGGTTCAGCAAGACGCTTGTGGAGTTTACAAGAGACAATGGTTCAAGAAAATACAGGTCCTTAGCTCCACAGAAGCAAACTCCTGCACCAACATCTAAGGTGCCTAGTACTGGCAGCTTTGGTACAATATCTCGTCACACAACAACCCCTTCAGGTAGAGACGGTGATGGAGAAGATCCAAATCCACCTAAGTTGCCAAGCAAGCCCTGTGGTGAAGGTCCCTCTACCATTGTGAAAATCAAGAGGCCTACATAGCCATCACTAGCTTCTCATCAAAAAGATGATACTTCATTGCTAATTGACAATAAATACTACAAAACATAAAATTGCCTCTAGTCAAGGACTAGATCAAGCAGCGGTTGTAGGAACCGCTCAGGGGTCAATACAGAAGATTTATGCATCGCCACTGGTTCCATCGTCGCCTTAGATTCCGCCTCCTCCACCTTTTGCAGCACCAAGGCAGCCTACACCACCTTCAACTTCGGCTGCACAAGTGGTTAGTTTCAACAATGCCTCTTTTCAATGGATGCAACTACTACTGGGAAAGAAGAAGGTGGTAAATATAGACTTGATGGACTTTGATGTTGTGGCAAATCTTCTATTTGCACCTTCCCCGAAGAAGGCCAAGACTACTTCTAGGTTAGTTTTTGATTCGCCTGGGGCTCAATTTGTGGAAATTGTTGAGCCAAACGTGGAGAAGAATGAAGAGGAGATGACCATATCCAGTTATACCTTGAAGAGAATCTCAATGTATCCACTAGTGAGAGTGACATGCATAATCTCAGGGAGACTACTGAGCGGATGATCAAGAGGTCCGAGCAAGATGAGCTAACTCAGGAGCAATTGAAAGATCAAATCCGACAATGTGTCGAATATGTGAACTATCTTTCAAGCCTAGTGGAAGCCCTAACAACTTCTCATGTCGATGATCCAACTCAAATACCAGGAATCAACAAGGATGCCATTTCCACCATGAGTAAATACAACTATGGAAAAACTTTGGAGGCTTGGGTGGAGCAGTTGCTTTTGGATGGATTGAAGTATATTGAAGAAATGGCAAAGATGTATGAAAAGATTAAATCAGAGCAGAATAAATTGGATCAACGGATCAAATGTCATCAAACGGAGCTCACAATGTGGAAAAAATGTAAAAAAATTATAGAAGAAATGTCAGCCACAAATGTTGATCTACTTGTCAAGGGGGAGTATTGGGCAAGAGAGAAAATGATCTCTCCTATGATTTGCTTGGAAGTGTTATGTACAAAATTGATGTATTGAACAGAGCAATTGAAGAGCTGAGAAAGCAATCAAAGATTTGAGATGAAAGGATTGTTGACATCTATTCAAATGTGTGGAGCCTATGTTGTGACCTAGCTAAAAAAGATAGTTCAGGGCAGCACCTAGTGAATGTGGTAAAAGGATAGTTCTGAAAGCTTATTAAAGAAGAACTATTCAAAGAGGGAGTTTTTAATATCTCTTTTATGTACAAACTCCGCTATATTCATACTTTGTTGGAGTTAAATATATAGTTGGCAGAATTCTCAGAGACTCATAATGTCATGATGATGACATCAGATAGGTGGCTGATACGGTGTAAGAACATAGTCATTCCCTGGAGATTATGTTGCTAAAGCTGTGAAGAAATAGCGGTATTCAAGGATTCTCAAGACAGAGAATGTTGCAAGTCAACCATCTTCACAACAATCAATTCCATCAAATGCAGATCCTTCCTTAGGGAAATTTTCCTAGGAAGTGTTTCTATTCTATTTTTGTATATTTTCTTTTCTCGTTGTAATATTAACAAATTACAAATTTTCTTTTGTAATTCTGTTCAAAAAGAAGATATAAACGTAAATTTAGAATAGGACAAACATGAGAATGTGAAGTCAGCCCGTTCCCTCCTAAAGCTATATATATAGGAGAAGTGGCTATTGTACAAGAGTTGTTTGATGCTCAAGGTAAATTCGCTTGAAAGTTAAGGAGAAGGAAACTTTGTGTCTATTCTTCCATTAAGGAATAAAAAGGAAAATCCAAAACTTTGTGTCAAGAAATTTCAGAACTTTGTGTCAGGAAATTCCAGAACTTTGTGTCTAGTGGTTTCACTTTTTAGACATGCATTATTCTTATGTTTAATGTGTGTCTCTCAACTCTCAAGCAATACGTGTTTTATTGTCAAACTTTCAAACTACTTTTGAATTCTTTCTTGTCATGCAAGGGACAAGATCTATGTTTGCTTGTTCATGTGTGACCCTTCGTCTTTCTTCTTTTTCGTTTTTCTTTTGAAGGTAGAAAGTAATAAAACTCTATATCAAATTCTAACTGTAAATATTGTAAACAGTTTTGTTTTTGTTTCTTCATGTTCAATAAAGGGAAGCTCCCCTCATAATAGAGGAGGAGCTTTGTCCCATTCACTATTGCGCAAACAACATATTTGTCCTAGTACCAAATATTTTGTCAATAGTATGCAAAGAATATTATCCCCTCAAGCACTATGATAACTAGCACATGAAGTTTAAGAATGATCAATTAATGCAAGAGTATATAAACGGTTCAATGAACATTAGACATGGCTGAAATTTTTGAAACCAAGCATCACAAAACCTGAAGTACATCAATGGGTGTTACTACTATATATCTGCTGAAATGAAATTATTGACTTCTGATCCACTGGGTAAGCCTATCAACATACTATCAAGATTGAGGAAAATCCCAAGATAAAGCAGAAAGGCACCTTGCACAAAAACTATAATAACAGGTACATCGGTACCAAGGTAGCGGTCCTAGTAGACACATACCAGGTGCCAATCCCACTATGAAACATCCTCGAGTTCGTCCTAGGTGTACTCCATGGAAAATGGCCAAAAAAATCGATGTAGGCATGACTAGTTTTGTTTGACACTAATTCAAAGAGAAGAAAAGATAGCTTTCCCCTAAACTTCATTCCTTAGAAAGCCAAATAAAGTGATGGTCATTTTTTTTAAATTGGAGAGAAAACCAACCCCTGATTTGTAATATCCCTTTCCAAGCATAAGAAAAGGGCATAGCCATTAAAGAGGGCACAACAATTAGAATCCCCCCTCTTGAGGGGAGTACCACATTTAATAAAAAATAAAATTTATATAGGCAGGCCGACCCACCTAAACACCAAGGGACGCCACCCTTTGGGACATCGCCTCCCTTGGGAAAAGACATTTGGAAGAGACACATCTTTCGATGTAAGGTGATGAAGTATTTATAGTCATTAGTTGGTATGGAAGGAATTCATTCAATCATGTATTAAAAATATATAACCATGTACAAACATTATGCTTTACAACCACTTTTAAGGACGGAATCCCTTAATCGTATAATTTGATTGCAAGGACGAAAACCCTTGTAATCATTATATGCCAAGGACAAAATCCCTTGAGGATTTATATTTTATTATCAATACAATTATATTTTTTTATTTTAAATATTATTCTTAGTACAAGTTACATTTATAAAATATTATTTTAAAAGGAATTCCGAGGAATCAAAATTATCAAATAATATTCCGATTAGGGATATTATAGTGATATCAGAACAATTGTTCATGTCGGCCTGTGAAAATGGATTTTGGATTTGATGCATAGTCTATGAATCATGGAGTTAATAAGAAAATATGATTTGAAAACAATGTTTTGCAGATTGGGAAAAGAACTTGAGCATCCACATTATTCAAAAAATGTTTTGCTCAACGTTTGGGAGGAAGTGGCTAACTGTTTGTCCTCGGTAAGGCAATCAGATTCTAAGTCTATGTTTTGGGCAATGAATCCTTTGGTAACTCATCTGGCCAAGTCCAAGCTGTTGAAATATCCAGATCCAGATGTGAGACTTGTGGTTATCACTTGTATTAGTGAAATTACAAGGATAACAGCACCAAAATCACCATACATCGACAACACCATGAATGAAATATTTCGGCTAATGGTGGAATGTTTTGAGGGTCTAGATGACATCACAAGTTCTTTGGCTAAGAGGGTCACAATCCTTGACATTATGGCAAAAATCAGATCTTGTGTGCTAATGTTAGATCTAGGATGTGGTGATCTAATTCTTCACATGTTTGAATATTTCTTTGCTACTATCCATAAAAATCATACGGAAAATGTAATAGAGTCAATGCAGTCCATTATGACTTTGGTCCTGAATGAGAGTGATGATATTTCACAAGATTTGTTATCCATACTAATGGTTGGTATTGAACAAGAATCATCACCAGTGACACATACACTAGCTAAAAGTATTGTTGCTCAATGTTCAGAGAAACTGAAACTATTTGTGACAATTGAGGGGCACAAAGTTATGTTGCTAGATGAAGAACCACGAAAAGTATTAGATGCCACAGAATCTCCAAAGAAAGAAAAAGAAATCATGGAGAATGACCCAAAGAATGAAGAAAAATCTGAGGTGCAAGATTGTGAAGAGAAATTGGTGGTGCAAGCCAAATTTCCAGATGATTTTGCTAATGTTCAGCTTAATGGAAATTTCAGAACAGCCAACTATATGAAGCAAGTAGATGATGAAAGGGTTCTGTGCATGCATCAGACAGATAAAGTCAAAAAGGAAAGACAAAAGTACAGTAATACAAATGACTAGAACAGCAAGAGTGGACCCTTGAAAGTCCATGACATTAAGATAGATGCGGGAATTTTGGATCAGCCAAAGTACATCAGAACCCTGAGCTTGTATTGGCAAGAGATCTCTCATTTGACAGGGACCGGATCAAGGCTTTGAGAGAACTACATCATGTGTTATCTCTTGGACATGGTACTTGGGCATGAGGGCTTATAATTGCTTGAGGACAAGCAATTTTGGGAAGGGAGGACTGTAATATCCCTTTCCAAACATAAGAAAAGGGCATAGCCATTAAGGAGGGCACAACAATTTGAATCGCCCCTCTTGAGGGGAGCGCCACATTTAATAAAAAATAAAACTTATATAGGCAGTCCGACCCACCTAAACATCAAGGGATGCCACCCTTTGGGACATCGCCTCCCTTGGGAAAAGACATTTGGAAGAGACACATCTTTCGATGGAAGATGATGAAGTATTTATAGTCATTTGTTGGTATGGAAGGAATTCATTCAATCATGTATTAAAAATATATAACCATGTAAAAGCATTATGCTTTACAACCACTTTTAAGGACGAAATCTCTTAATCGTGTAATTTGATTGCAAGGATGAAATCCCTTGAGGATTTATATTTTATTATTAATACAATCATATTTTTTTATTTTAAATATTATTCTTAGTACAAGTTACATTTATAAAATATTATTTTAAAAGGAATTCCAAGGAATCCAAATTATCAAATAATATTCCGATTAGGGATATTACATGATTTGGGGAAGTACGAATAATCGGTCTGCTTTAATTTTAATGGTGAGGTATTGAAGGGTATCCATTGCATTAAATTGTAGTCCAATCGGTGCAGACAATGTTATGCCATCCACCAAGATACAAATCCCCATACATACCCGAAATAAGGGATGAGGCTGGGTTGGTGATGGTCATTTTGATTCTGCCAAAGAACGTACATTTTTAAAAATCAGTGCTTATCGCTAAAGAAACAACTGCACAATAATTACCGAAATCAGCAGTAATTGTAATGCTTTACAAACAAATGATATGAATCAGCAGTAAATGTATCCTTTACAAGCTAGTGTTACCTTCTACACTCTAAGGCTTTAATAAGTCTAAATTAGTGACTTGTCCAGTGTAATACTTAGGGTCAGATTAATATTTTAAGTTGGAGTCAATCAACGGTTACAAAGCTGTAACCAACCATTCCAGGATACTTGACACAGTTAATGATTGTTAGGTACCTCCCTCTAAAAAGATTAATATCTTAGATTATAAGGTTCATAATGTTTATTTTATATTTAGATATTGTAAATTGTTAAATGCAAATAGTTGCAATGGATTTATTTTAATTAATAAAATGAATTGAAAAAAAATGGGTTGATAAATTTTGTATTCTTTCAATAATTCGTTTATTTTGGATTTGAATGGGCTCAATCGATTTTCTTCTTCAATTTTGTTGGTTTACATTCGATACACATGATCAATTTTCAAGTTTACTAAGAAGGTTCAATAAGAGTATGGCATCGTTGGAGGCATGCCACATCCTTCCATGATTGCATGCAGCATGACTCATCCTTGGAGATCCAAAATCTACGGCTCATTTTTTTATGCAAATTTTAAAGACACGAAGATGCAAGACTCTGAGTTGATGGAGACGATTGAGATAGTGAAACCCGATAAAGATTCCACAGGTTGTCCAAATAAGTCAATTGAAAACACATTGATGATGGAGCATGTGGTTCTCCAACATAAACAAGAACTCAAATTTATCCATGATGTTTTCCCACTAAAATTTGTCTATGAAGATATAGCGGGATATGTGACCTTCAATGCTGATATAATGTCAATGGTCAATTTCTTTGGTATAGATAACTCCATGCACTACATGGAACACTCAAAAAAGGTGGGCAATAGTGAAAATTTGTCAAAATTGTTAAAAATATAATGGCGTTCCAATGGTCTAGGCTGATTTTATCAATGGTTGAAGTTGAAAGAGATGATATGCAAAATGGAACGTGCAGGAAACTTTTGATGAACAACCTCATAGATCTGTTAGACCCTAATTTAATGAACATGAATACACATTTTTGAAGGCAATTGGTAAGATGGGGAGAAATCTTAAGTTGGACACCTTCAGTTATGGTGGAAGTTTATGCCTTGAGTAAGCTATAGATTGGATCACATAGTTGGAGAAGTATTTTGACTATGAGTCAATGGAAGATCCCAAGAGAGTGAAGTTTTCTTACACCAAGCTCAAAGGACATGCATCATTTTGGTGGGATCATGCAGCTGGAAAGAGAGAGAAAAAGCAAAGACAGAATCAAGACTTGGGATAGAATGTTTGCAAAGATGAAAGGTAAGTTTCTACCTTTTAATTATTAGCTGAGTTTGTTCAAGAAGTTGCAGAATTGGAGGCAAAGAAAGATAATTGTAAAGGACTACATAAAGAAGTTTTACAAGCTTATCATCAGAGTTGATCATGTTGAAGGTGATGAAGAGAAGATTTCAGGGTATGTGAATGATCTTCATATTTCCATTCAAGATGAGTTTGGAATGTTTCAATGGAGGACAGTAAAAGAAGCCTCTAAATATTCATTGAAAGCAGAAGAGAAGTTGTCAAGAAACCAACAAAACATTTCAAGAGGTAGAGGAAGGTTCTCAAGAGGACAAGGACAAACAAATACAGGTAGAGGACAGCATGCTCATGAAGGAGATGCTAGCACTTGTCAAAATCAGAATCAAACAGAAAGAGGAAGAGGGTATTCTTCATGGGGAAGAGGATTCTTTAGTAGAGAAAGAGGTAGAGGATTCAAGGGCACATGCTATGAGTGTGGAGGTTTTGGGCATAAAGTGTTTGAATGACCAAAGAAGTTTCAAAATAGTAGTAGAAGAAATGAGGCAAGTAATCACCTTGCACAAGCAAATAAAGAGATTATGGAATCCCAACATCACATGGAGGAATTGGAGCATGGAGAGGCTCTCACGATGAAGAGAGTGTTGTTAAAAACATCCAAGGAAGAGAATGAACTGGTGCAAAGACATAATCTATTCCGGACCATGGGCAAATTTGTAGGTAATTGTTGTAAGGTTATTGTTGATAGTGGTAGCACATATAACTTGGTATCTAGTGAGATGGTAAAAAAGTTTGGGCTGAAAAGACTAGTACATCCCAATTTGTATTAGGCGTCTTGGTTGCCAAAGGATATCAGATCTTCGTGAATGAACAATGTATGGTGAATTTTCAGATCAAGGATGAAGTTTTATGTGACATTATGCCCATGGATGTATGTCATGCGTTGTTGGATAGACCATGGCAGTTTGATAGAAAGGTTATACATAGTGGTAGAGAAAACACCTACACACTTATGAAGGATGGTAAGAGGTTCACATTGAGCCCATTGAAGGAAAAATGAGAAGAGGTGGACATCAATCCTAAGGTATTGTTAGTTTCTGGTAAACAGTTTCTGAAGGAGGCAAAGAAGGAGAAGGCATGTTTTGTTTTCATTCCCAAATTTCTGCAAGTTGTGATTGCAAAAGAGGGGAGAGAAATTCCAATGGAAGTGCAGAATCTATTCAATGAATATGCTGAAACTGTTTGAAGAGATTTGCCAAATGGTTTGCCATCAAAAAGGAGCATTAGTTATCACATGGATAAGGTGCCTGGATCTAGCTTGTCAAACAAGGCAGCATATAGGTTGGCACTTATGGAGAACGAGGAATTGTAGAAGCAAGTACAAGAGTTATCAGAGCAAGATTTCATAATAGAAGGTTTGTCCCTATTTGTAGTTCCAGCAGTAATGGCACCTAAGAAACATGGGGAATCGCGTATGTGTACATATTCAATTAACAAGATTACAACAAAATACAGATTTTCATTGCCACAAATACATGATTTGATGGATTGTTTGGGTGGAACAAGGTGCTTCACAAAAATTGATTGAATGAATGGATGTCACTAAATAAATATTAGAGAAGGTGATGAGTGGAAGATTACATTCAAGACAAAGGATGGGTAGTATGAGTGGCTAGTTATGCCATTAGGTTGTCAAATGCACCCAACACATTCATGAGACTCATTAATGAAGTGTTGAAACCTTACTTGGGTAAATTTATCAATATATTTAGATGACATTTTGATTTTTAGAAGTAGAACAAGAGAAGAACATTTGTTGCATTTGACAAAAGTGTTGCAAAGATTGAAGGAAAAAAGGCTGTTGGTCAACTTGAAAAAATGCAGCTTTATGAAGAGTTAATATATTTACAATTTGTAATCTCACATGATGTGTTAAGAATGGACCCGAAAAAGCTATTGTGGATTGGCCATCACCTAGGCATATGTTTGAAGCAAGAAGCTTTCATGGGTTAGCTAGTTTCTATCAGAAATTCATTAGAAACCTTAGCAGAATATGTGCACCCATATGGAAACAATGAAAGGTGTTAGGCAAGAGTTTAAGAGGACTGTTGTTGCAAAGAACAATTTTCAAATTTTGAAGAGGTATTGGACCCATTTCTAACTGAAATCAAACCAAATGTGGATTTGGATGAACCAAATGATTAGACAACCATAATGAATGATTAGATCAAATAAATGAATAAATAATATTTGTTGAATTTAGATATTTGCAACAATTTGTAAGCCAATTTTAAAAAGAAAATGGATCATTGTTAGCATTGCCAGATTTCAACAAAGTATTGTAGATTGATTGTGATGCTAGTGGGACAGTGATGGAAGCCGTTTTAAGTCAAGAAGGTAAGCCCATTTCTTACTTTAGTGAGAATTTGAATAAAGCAAAGCAAAAGTACTTTGTTTATGATTAAGAATTTTATGTTTTGGTACAAGCCATAAAGGAGCGGAGGCATTATTTATTGCCCAAATAATTTGTTTAGTATATGGATCATCAAGCAAAGCAATTCATAAACAACCAAGGTAAGTTAAATCAAAAGCATATGAAATGGATTGAGTTTCTTCAAAGTTATTTATGTTGAAGCATAGAAGTGGAAAGTCCAATAAAGTTGTTGATGCGTTGAGTAGGAGATGTCTTGTATTGAATGAAATGAGAGTCGAAGTAGTTGGTTTTTACTCCAGGAAAGAGTTGTTTAAAGGAAATTTGGATTTTAGAGATGCAAAGGCAACATACAAGAATCCAAATGGCATTGATATAGCTCCATGGGCACACACTTTTTGAAAAAATGGTTTTATGTTCAAAGGAAAGCAGTTGTGTATTCCTCAAGGATCTATGAGAGAGAATTTGACAAGGAAGAACATATTAGAGGACAAGCTGGTCACTTTGGTGTTGATAAAGCATTGGCGCAACTAAGTGAAAGTAATTAATGGCCAAGGGTGAGTGTAGATGTGAACAAGTTCATACAAGGGTGTAGCTTGTCAAAATGACAGGAAAAAGTCGGAATGAATTTTTGTATCAGTCTTTACCAATACCGAAGAGGCCATGGGAGGACATAATCATCGATTTTGTTCTTGGGATGCCATGAACACATAGAGGTAATACTCTATCTTCATTGTTGTTGATAGATTTTCAAAGAGTGATGCCACTAACATGACCAATTTATTTTTCAAAGAAGTAGTAAGATTGCATGGTTTGCCAAAGAGCATTGTTTTGAATAGGGATATAAAGTTAGTTGGGCACCAAATTGGATTTCAGTTCAGCCGGTTAGAAGGAGACAAGCCTAAACAATGGGCCATGACTTTGGCACACGCTGAGTTTTCCTACAACAACTCAGTCAATCAAAATACAACCAAGAGTCCTTTTCATAGTGTGCAAGGGTGCAGCCCTAGAGATGTAACTAAATTGAGAGATATAGTTGGTATAAATAGAAGAAGTGTTGAAGGAGATGACTATGCAACAATTACATATGAGGTGCATAGGGAAGTGAAGGAGATATTAGAAAAGAGTGTTATGGATACAAAAAATGTGCAGATCAGAATAGAAGGGAGCAAGAGTTCCAAGAATCCCTCGGGTACGCGCCGGAAATGTCCCGAGTACTCCCGGAGGTGTCCCAGAGGCGCCCGTCGGCGTGCCGGACGTTTCCGGCACGCCGGCGGGTGCCTCCGGGAGTACCCGAGACGTCCCCGTGCCGAAGGCGTCTCCGAACAGGAGGCGTCAGGCCGGGGGGCGTATCCCTACAACACAGCAAGCCAAAGACTCCACACTTACCCAATAATGTTGTACATCCTCTTCCTCTTGGGTAATCCAAGGAAAGGACAGCCCATGCATCGTTAAGCCACATGGTTTGAGTTGAGGACATCACACAAGTACCCTTGCGACTTTATCAAAAGCTCCGAGATGCCATCCCTTTCGATTAAGAGGGAATCTGCAAGGGCACAAAATCACCGTGTTGGTAGATAATGGGCCCACCCACAATTTCATTGATGAAGGATTGGTAACAAAAATGGGTTTGAAAGCCGAAGAATTTCAAGGTTTTACGGTGACAGTTGCTAATAGTTTTACCATTTCATGCACTCAGAAAATTCAACAACTCTGTCGCACAATGGAGAGACATCAAATAAATGATGATTTCTATGTCGTGAGCATTGGTGAAACAGATTTGGTGTTAGGTGTTCAATGGCTACATTTTTTGGGGGAATTTACCCAAAACTATCAAACCATGGAATTAAAATTTAAAGTAGATAGGAAAGAACTAGTGCTTCAGGGTATGTCTAATGGAACCCACCAAGTGATTACAGCGAAGAGGACAAAAAGAACATTCAAGAAAGGCCAAGTTTCATGGGCGGCACAATGTTTTGTGACCTCTACAAAATCGGAGCCTCAGAGACATCATGACGATATTTAGCCCATAATTAATAAACATGTTAGGGTTTTTGAGAATATTCCATATGGGTTGCCCTCAGAGGGTTTCAACATTGAGTTAGAAACCGGTAACAAGCCAATAATAATCACCCCCTACCACCACCCTAGAATCTATAAAAAAGAGATTGAAAAGGCTATCAAAGAATTGTTAGAAATGGGGCATACTAGGCCAAGTTTAAGCCCTTTTGCTTCATCCGTAGTCCTAATCAAGAAGAAAGATGGCACGTTGAAAATGTGCACAAACTACCAACAATTGAATAAGAAGGCCATTAAGAATAGATATCCGATACCAAGAACTGATGAACTAATGGATGAGCTCCATGGAGCTATTTTCTTTTCCAAAGTTGATTTAAAATCAAGATATCATCAAATCTAGATGTGAGACGAAGATGTTCTAAAAATGGCATTCAGATGTTATTATGGACATTTCAAGTTCTTGGTTATGCCTTTCAGATTGACCAACACTCCAACCACCTTTCAGTCTTTGCATGAATCACATATTCAATAAGCATTTGAGAAAATTTGTTTTGGTTTTCTTCAATGATATATTGATATATAGTACATCATGGGAGGAACACTTGAAACATTTAGATATAGTGTTAGAACTATTAGAGCAGCAATCACTTTTTGCTAAAATGTCTAAATGCGAATTTGGAATTTTGGAGATTTTATAGTTGGGGCATGTAATCAAGCAAGGAGTGCACATTGATCAAGAAAAAATCCAAGCTATATTAGATTGGCCCCCTTCTACTACCATGACTCAATTGAGAGGGTTTTTGGGGTTATGCACTTATTATCAAAGGTTCGTTAAAGGATTCTCTCGAATAGTTGTCCCTTTGACTAATTTGACAAAAAGGGGAGCCTTTCATTGGTCGGAAATAGCTCAATCAACATTTGAGAAACTTAAACAAGAATGAGTTCATGTCCAATTTTGGCTGTACCAAAATTTTCATTACCCTTTGAGCTAGACTGCGACGGATCGAGTGAAGGAATAGGTGTTGTTCTAATACAACAAGGTCATCCAATTTGCGTTTAAAGTCGAAAACTTAAAGAACATGAGTGCAAATACTCTATATATGATAAAGAAATGTTAGCAATCATGCATGCGTTGGCCAAGTTTTGTCAATACTTGGTATGTGGAAAATTCGTGGTACGAACGGATCATAATAGTCTGAAATTTTTCTTAAGTCAGAAAGATCTAAACAATATAAGCAAAAATGGATGAGTAAGGTTCAAGCTTTTGATTTCGACACTGAATATGTGAGAGGGAAAAATAATATTGTCGCAGAAGCATTATCGAGAAAACCATCTTTGTGCTCCATATCTACAATTGCCGTTAATTGGAAGGTTTTCATAACAACCGAATATGTAAAAAACAAGTTCGTTAATGCGGTCTTAGAAGGAAAGATGGGGAATGAACGTTACAAGGTGGTAGAAGGTCTCATTTTGTATAAAAATAGAATCTTCTTGGTACCCGAATCAAAGATTAAGCATAAAATGTTAAAAGCTATTCATGACAGCCCATTGGTGAGCCACCCAGGTTATTTTAAGACATATAAGCAGGTAAGAGAAATGTTCTTTTGGAATGGGCTTAAAAGTGAAATTCTTAAGTACATTCAGGGGCGTCCTACTTGCCAATGAAACAAAATAGAACATGAATTTCCAGCAGAATTGTTGCAGCCCTCACCCATTCCAACTCAAAAATGGGAAGGTATTTTGATGGATTTTGTTACCGGGTTGCCTGTGGTTCAAGGAAAGAGTTGCCTCTTTGTAGTTGTCGATCATTTGACAAAGTATGCTCGTTTCTTTCCGCTTCGCACTAAGTATGATGCGCCCTTTATAGCTGGAATATTTTTTAGATAAATTTTTAAATTACATGGGCTGCCAAAGAACATTGTTAGTGATAGAGATAGTAGATTTATGAGTTTGTTTTGGCAAGATCTCTTTCATCTAGCAAGCACTGAATTGACCCTAAATACAAGTTATCATCCCTAAATGGATGGTCAAACAGGTGTCAATAACTGGATTGAAGGGTATCTAAGGAGTTATATTTCGGGGCAACAAAATGCATGAATCAAACGGTTGCATTTAGGCAAATTCTGCTATAATACTTCGTATCACATGTCAATCGGAATGACACCTTTCAAAGCTTTGTATGGGTACGATGCAAAGTCTTTTGTGGATTTGGTCATTCCTAATAGTAGAGTTCTGAGAGCTAAAGACTTGATCCAACAAAGTCAAGATATCCTTAGAACTCTCAAGGACAATCTTCAACAAACACAGAATCAACAAAAGTTGTATGCCGATCAACATAGAATGGAAAGGAAATTTGAAGTAAAGGACATGGTATATTTGCGATTGCAACCCTATAGGCAATCCTCAATCAAGCAAATTCGAGCTAAGAAACTCAAACCTCGATTCTATGGTCCATACAAAATCATGAGGAGAGTTGGGGAGGTTGCTTATGAATTGGAATTACTCGGATGTAGTCGAATACATAATGTCTTCCATGTTTCATGGCTTAAAAAGTCACTTGGACAACATATTACCCCTTCTATGGAGCTACCTCCATTAGATGAGGAAGGCAAGTTGATCTTAATACCCGAAGACATCCTTGAGGTCCGTGAAAGGAAGTTAAGAAACCGAAGTATTAAAGAATACTCGATCCGTCGGAAAAAATTCTCAGTTGAGGACGTCACATGGGAAGGAGCAACCATTTTAGAGCATCCCAAATTACAATTGCTTGAGGACAAGCAATTTCGGGAAGGGAGGACTGTAATATTCCCTCCACTAAATCGCTAATTACCATACAACTGAGGAGGGAGTGTTGCCATTTTATTAAGAAAATTGACATGGAAGGAGCACTGCCAATTAATTAACAAGTCGCCCTTGGATGGAGCGCATACCACCGCAGTTATATATTATAAACAACAGTCATTAAAGTCATTAACAACATTTATTATTTATTAATTAATTAATTAGTCACTAAGCATTCCCTTGACAAAAGGTCACGATCCTTGGAGAAGACATGTTTTAATGGGACGCGATGAAGGTATTTATATTCAACGAATTGATGAGAATGAAATCACTCAATCATATATATTCAAACATTAAACTTTGTACAAGCATCATGCTTTACAACCACTTTTAAAGACGAAATCCCTTAATCATGTAATCTATTACAAGGACGAAAACCTTTGTAATCATTATAACCCAAGGACGAAACCTCTTAAGGATTTATAATTTATCATTAAGTACAAATTTACATTTATAAAATATTATATCAAGGAATTTCCAAGCAAACCAAATTCTCGTATAATACTCCAATTAGGAATATTACAATGTACCTATTTATAATTTATAAAACTATTCAAAGTTTGACCTTTGGCATTGAAATTATGAATATGTTTTGTGGTTATTTAACTTATTTTGTTTCCTCTATGCATATTATGTGGTTACTTTTGTTTATATGGCTATATTTTTAAATTTTTTATTTTTTATATATATTTTTGTACAATTGTACCCAGCCGTACCCAAACCCAAAAAAAAAATCCCCCATATCCACATACCCGATACTTGTACCCGTACCCGTATTGGCTACATAGATTTTGGAGTAACATCACAAGCAACCAAGAAAGGCATCCCATTGAAAATGTATGTTGCACAGCTAATGCCTCAAAACAGAATTGTAAGTCCAAATTTGTGGCATGGAGCATGCATCTATCCATCTCTTCAATAGTTCAATTCTTCCACTCAAACACCCCATATTCTTGAGCTGAATATGGAAAAGTCCATTCACATTTGAATTTGAATGAACCTACCACTTTTCTTTGCAACAGAGTTTGAAATCGTTAAACTCCACATATCTAGTTCCACGTCTAAGATAAAATTTAAATGAGTGCATAATTAGCATACGAGAGCAGAGTGAAATTACATACTAACCAATTGCACTCCCTATCCTTCCCAATGAAGATTTTTCCTGAAACTCACTAAGAACAACAATATTCCTTTTTAACCATATAGATGCTATTGTTTTTGAAACTTAGCTCTTTAAAATGTTCAACGGTGTTTCACAGTTTATGATCCAGATCCTAGGAGGTCAGGAGGACAACTCTAAATGAGGGTATAGATGGGTTGTATGCGTGTGTAGAAGAAATATTGAATAAAATGGAGAACAAAGAAAGTAATAGAACTAGAAGAGATAACTATATTAATTTATGCGTCTTGTACATGGCATACTCTTGAGAAAGATGTATGGTTGTCTACTTTTCTACTATTTGCCCACTAACTAATGCTACAAATGTGTATACATAGAGTACAATGTCATGAAGGCTAAGGATCCATTATGGAAGTTCAACTGTTCGGACTTCTGCATGTGACCTCATCTTTCGACAGTTACGTGGCTTGACTGACAGGTGTGCAGTATGCTCAGAGATGTTGCAGCATAAAGTGAGCCCTGGAAGTGCCACATGGCGCAGAGTGTCCACTTGGCCAATCTACAATCTAGAGGTTGAGCTATGGGGTATACCTGGAGGTGTTGTGCCATTGGTTGATGTGCAAATGTTGTGGCACAGTGTTCTATAGGTGGTAGAAAGTGCACAAAGATTGTGCCACATGGAATGTGGAGTACGATTGCATGGAATTGAGATTGATTATCCACATTTTGGCATAGGGGAATTTTCACTACCCCTCAACCCCAAAAGGGCTAACCCATTGACAATTATGCACTTTGCACATATCGGGCAAAGTGCATTGTGTTTTTTGAGTTGTGCAATGTTTCCTAGTACTGGGTGGGAGGCACATGATGTTTTGAGATATATAGAGGTGCTCAAAGCGCTACAGCTCTGGGGCATGCTTCCTAGTGCTAGGATGTGCATGATGCAAGAATTTTTGCCGTGGTCTTCGGAGCTGCACAACACAAATCCTAACAATGTGAGGGATGTGCATGATGTTGGGATCCACATGGAGGTGCTCGAAGTGCAAAGGTTTGCAACATGCTACCTAACATTGGACAGGAGATGAATAATGTAATGGGTTGCGTAGAGTTGCACAAGTAGCCAAGGCACTAACGGTGATAGTGCAAATCTATGTGGCTACATGCAGATCATTCGCCCTCTCTTGAGAAGTTATCATCCTATTTGCGTTAAGTTACAGAAGTAAATGTGATGCAATCTTCTCAAGAGTTTGTGCAACATGATTAAAACGTGGAATCACTTCAGAAATCTGGTATCTCTTACTAGCCACTGATATGGTGATACTCCAAGGATTAGTTGTGTACACACTATGGCATCTATGCATGTATACATGCCCAACGATTACATCACACGCATCAATTGGCACTACGTCACAAACTAGCTCCTCTCTGAAATGATGGATAGCATATGTGAAGAGGCATTGATGAGTGTTATGTATATGTTTGGTGCGCCAAGAACTAATCCATCCCAAACATGAGATTCGTGGTTAGCAAAATCAGTCGTTAGATGGTTGCTTAAGAGAAGAGATTCTTCATGCTGCCACCATCACTCAGAAAAATACAATGGTTGCCCTTGCACACAAATTTGTGAAATTCAGCACTATTGGTGTGGCTATTGCCTTGAAACAAGCAGCTTTGGGGTTTAGTTCCTTTGCTTTAGGAAAGTTTTAACCCTTTGCTTTTGTGTGTGCAAGCACACTTTTCCACTCATAGAAATCTATGTTGGTATGTTGGAGTGGTTGTTGATTTTATGTTTGTCACACTATTTACCTCTAGACGGTTTGAACTTGTTTGAAAAAAGTGTCTTCTTTGGTGCGGCATATGTTTCCCGCTTGCCCATCAACTTGGACTCTTATTTGATGGTTTCCACACAGAAATAGGCTTTTGCCATCATCTTGACCTTAGCCATCTTCAGTTTGGATTGAATGAATGGTCTTCGGCCGCTATGGTACTTGAAGACTCTATGTGGAGAATCGATTTTAATGTGAATGTATCCCAAGTTGGCTCAAACTCATCTTCTATCTAGTCTTTCTCCCACAAAGTGTGCACTTGCCACCACTTCTTGACAAGGGAAGAAACTTTCAGAAGTGCAATCTTGATCTTCTCGTCATCACAAAAATCATTCACAGAAAAATATGACTAACTAAAATAACCAATTATCTTTTGCATCTAAATTAATTTTTCCCTCAAGCACAACGTCTAGATTTACTTAAAACCTAGGGAGGACTTGACCACCAAATTTACCTGATGTGTGAGTCGATGGAACCACCCGTTTGAGGACTTTAATGAACTAGTTGAACAGAAATGTCTTTTGTTTTTGAAGGGCATTTTTAATCTCATTCTTTATCAACAAATGGACATCATCTTATGTTGGGTTCTCTCTTACCATCTGAACTTTAATGACGCATCATGCTAGATAGTTTGAGGGATATCGTGGTTTGATTCCTAGCTTCAAATACTCCGACCTTGTTCAATGGGTCATATATGATGAACCACTCTGATACCAGTGATATGAATCCAAGGAGGTATGGAAGAAAACACTCTAAATGAGGGTTTAGATGGGTTGTATGCGTATGCAAAAGCAATATTGAATAAGATGGAGAGTAGAAAAAATTAATAGAACTAGAACTTAAAACTATATTAATTTGTGTGTATTGTACATGGCATACCCTTAAGAAAGATGCATGGTTGTCTAATTTTCGACTACCTACCCACTAACTAATGCTATATACATAGATTACAATGTTGCGAAGGCTAAGGAGTTGTTATGGAAGTTGAATCATTTGGGCTTCCATGTGTGACTCTTCATCTTCCAACGGTTACATGGCTTACTTGATAGGTGCATGATATGGTAACAAATGTTGCAGTATAACACGAGAAATGTTGTAGTATAACACGAGCCTTGAAAGTGGCACTTGGCATGGCGCAGCATGGGGTAAAGTGTCCATGTGGCTGATGTGTAATATGGAGGTTTTACACAAGCCGACTGCGTGGTATGTCTAGAGGTGTGCCATTGGCCAATGTTCTGCAGAGATTGCGCGAAGTGGCACAATGTTGTGTAGGTGGCACAAAGTGCGCAAAGATTGTGTTGTGCAAAATGTGGAGCAGCACCGAATGGCATTAAAAATTATTATCCACATTTTGGCATTGGTCAACTTTTGTCTTCTAAGTTATGCAACATGTTTCCTACACTGCACAGGGAGCGCATGATGTTGGGACCTACACAAAGGTGCTTGAAGCAGAGTTGTCTGGCATGCTTCCTAGCACTACGCGGGATGCACATGATGCGAGGAGCTGCATGGTGTAATCTTTGGAGCTGCGTTGCATGGGATGTGCATGATATTAAGAGCCATGTAGAAGTGCTCTAAGTGCAGAGGTTGTGCATCATGTTCCATGGTGCTACGCGGGAGGTGCATGATGCGATGGACCACATTAGTTGCACAAGTAACCAAGGCACTCAAGATGATAGTGCAGGTTTGCACAACGGCGCACAAGATCGATATAATTATAAATTGAAAAGCTATAAAAATAAGTTTTGTTATAATTTTCTTGTCATCCCCAAAGAGCCCACATTTCCTTGCTTCCCACCCCAAAAACTCGGAGAAATAAAGTTTCTAATTCGGCATGGTATAGTGGAGAAAAAAACTACCGAATGGCCTAAATCCTCCACTCGCCTAAGCTCTTTATTGATAAGTCACTATCCAAATTTTTATTTTAGAAAGTTTTATGGGTCATTTCAGTCTTGCTTCTCAGCATGGAATTTTTTATTGCAAGAAAAGTATGAACAGCATCTAGACATAAAAAGGGTTCAGAAGGGTGATAACACTAATTTGCAAACGAATTGAATTAGACAGCAAAAACATGAGATGCTCATTTACATTGATAATAACATGCCAGATATGCAAAACGTTTAGAGAAAGAAATGGAAATATTAACAAGCACTAATTTAATATCCTACTTCCGGAGGTAAAAATATCCATCAGCCAAGGCAGCAAGACAAAGTTTAAGCAAATGAAATGCACCATAAACCCATTTTTTCTTTGTGAAATGAGATCTCACAGATATTCGTTGTTGATTGAGGCCTCCCTCAGCATGGATAAGGATATAGCCATTTGTTTCATTTTCCTGCGGTGGCGCTGTCAACCAAGAACGTAATAGACAAAAATAAATTTCTTGTATCATTAACGAATGAAATGATAGCAAATAATAGGTTGAAATTGAATGCACTTAAATAATCATAGAGAAAACTTTGTATGAATAAATAAGAAATGCAGTAAAAATATTAAGGCTGGTTCAATACTTGTGACATATTCGATACATATGCAAGAGTAGTGGGCCAAACATTAGTGCATTCAGTCCAACTCTAATTGTCAATAGGTTGAATTAATTGCTTGTAGGATGAAGCCTCATGCTCTTAAATTAATTTTATAGTAACATTTGGGGATGACCAAAAATGATCGATGGGACTAGTGAGGAATACAAGTATGAAGTGGGTGGCCCTACAAGTTTGAGGCAACCTATGGGTAACGATGAGTTTCACAACATCAGCCAAGGTTCCATTCCTACGGGCTCTTGAGCACCTTAAAGTAGCTATGGGGACACCCAAAAGTAGGGGTCGAACTTACAATAGTGGTCCACCCTAAACTACAAACCCAAGCTCACCCCTGTGTGCTTTGAGCTCTACCCTAAAATTCAAAAGTCAAATGGGATGAGCTCAAGTGGTAAAAGCATTAAGGCTTTCATGGTGGAGCCCCAAGGTCAAATCTCTAGGAAACATGATTAAGTGTTGAAATTCAGAAAATTACTCGATCAACTCATTGGGTGCAGCCCACCCCAATGAATAGGGCCAAGTGCAAGTCCTGGGTGTCTTTAAAAGAAGAGACACCCCTCCGTTGTGGCATCTATGCTGAATGTTACCCCGCAAGGAAAATTTACCAAGTCAAAAAAAATACAAGTATGAAGTCAGATGCAGAGAAGAGCCAAATGTATCCCCAGTGCATGGAGAACATATAATAATTAAGTTGAACTAAAATATAAGTGAAGTAAAAAGAAAATTCAAGGATGCAATGAGAGAAGAATAAACAATCCCCACAAGAAAGAGCGATCTGAATGCCTTCCAACAATTAGTTGTACTCAATATCAATCACTAAATCTCCTACCATCCAAGGCCAAGAAAGACATGGTCATGAGTGTAGTCTATGTAGGAGTCATTTTTGTTATTACTAGCATTAGTTGGAAATTTTGTACCAAGTCCAGCTATATTGTGAATAAGACGTTTCATTTTATGTTTTGAGTTGTGTAATGTGCATTGTCATAATTTTATATTTTGGTTACTTTTTTTCAGTATACTTCATGAGGTTGGCAAATTGTTGGCCCAACTGACAAATCTCATGGTTTGACGTCATTATTTATAGTTGGGTGTCCAATAAATTAAAATCCGTGGGTACCCAGCAGGAATTTGCAGTAAACCTACAATTTTTACCTAGTCATTTAACCGGCTAACTTACCGCAATACGGGTCTATGGTGGTTACTCACGGGTTTTGGCAAGTAACTAACCGCAATTGGTTGCCAAAGCCCCAAGTAACCACTATTAATTCGGCTACTTGTCTATTATAATGTTAAGGGCAAAAAAATACGTCATTTTATAACTTCCATTGCCATTTTTTGCTTTGCTCTGATTTTGTCATTTTGTCTATGATTTTGTGTCACCCGCACGAAGAGTTCCCAGTTTGCCAAGGGATAACACTGCATTTTTTAACCCACGTGAAGGGATACCACTACCAGTCCATGCATTTGCAACTTGTGTCTCAAATTTGTGCATCATAAATTCTTAAGATATATTTATAATTTGAACTTGAAGTGAAGCTTGATAGTTTATATTTATTTGTATTTAATCTTTTTAATTTTTTAATTTTTTATTTACTTTAATTTTTAATGTGTTTATTTAATATTTTAAAGTTTAGTTGTTTTTAATGAAAATATATTTTACATTTATTTTTTTATTTTGACATATTTATGCATATTTAAGTTTATCTTACGAATTTGTATATTTTTTAAAGTTGCTAAGTAATTTTCGAGTTATTGCCAAGTCCCGAGTATGGGTCAAAATTTTGGGTTGTTGAGTACGAGTTTTTAAACTATGGTTAGGAGTATGAGTTGGTGAGGAGGCTCTATTATGTGTATATTCTTCCCAGTAATCTTGCTTTCTACGTTGTATATTATATGAATAAAATCAAAGTGTTTCATCTATTTTTGTGAGTTCTTTATATGTTTCTGTATTGTTCTATTTTCTGCATTGTTGACCAATTTGGTCCTGCAGGGCAAAATTGAGCACCCCATCTTTTCTCTTCCTTTGCAGGGCTTGTTAACCAGTTTCTGACAAGTTCATCCCACTACAATTTTATGGGTTTTCTCTGTAACAGGCCCGTTTCCATGAAAGACCAAGTGTTTCCTTCTTCAGAAAACCAAGTGTTTTGAGTCTTGCAAGTACTTGGGTTGATTTGGAACTCATTTTGATCATAGATGTTTAGCAGGGCAAACAAATTACTTCGGGCGAGCCTTTTATCGACAAAATGGGCCAGTTTCAAAGGGGCAGAGGTCTTTTACAAAAGCTCTGAAGGGTAGGTACCCTTGCAGAGGGCACTCGGGTGCCAAACAGGGTCTTTGCAAATTCGTCCAAAAGACTACTCAAAGCCCAAAGTACCCTTTCGGAGGGCAGGAAAGCGACAAATGAGACTTTTCAAAGAGCTCCGAAGGGCAACCTTGGACCCAAAGTACCCTTGCGGAGGGCAGAACGTCCATTTGCAAAAGGCCAGGCCAGAAAGCCGTAAAGGAAGATTTCCGAAAAAGTGACAAGCCGAGAAATGAATTTTTTCGGACAAAATGTCTGAAGAAAATCCATGAAGAAGCCAAAAGAATGAATTCCTTCGAACAAAATGTCCGAAGGAATTCCTTTGGACATTTTGTCTGAAGAAATTCACCAAGCGAGGACATCCAAAAGAATGCGGAAACCAAAGGGTCCGAAGATTAGGTACCCTTTCGGAGGACACCTGGTCATCAAAAGAGTACCTTCCCATTTTTCCAAAGGGTCACTTTCCCTTCAGAAAAGTCCATATGCAAAAGGCCGAAGGAATTGCCAAAGAGGGATGACGGGCCCATGGATGTCAATTTTATGGTGGCCATTGATTTTCAAATGTATGGTGACAGGCCCATGAACGTCAAATTCAGGGTAGCGAAATAGCCGTTGGGTTTCAAATGTTTGATGACGGGCACGTGAACGTCAAATTTAAGAAAATGGGTTAGTCGTTGGAGAAAGGCCAAAGAACAATTCTTTCGGACAAAATGTCCGAAAGAATTCAAGAGCGCAAGCCCTAAGTGTCATCAAAGGCGGGTGTCAAAGCAGCGAGCATAATGAAGGGAATTCCTTCAGGCATTTCGCCCGAAGAAATTTGAAAGGCCAAGAAGCCCGAAGCAAGATTTAGCGACCCGCTGAGAAAGGAGCCCGAAGGAGAAAAGATAGCCCACAAGAGCCCGAACTATCAGGAAAAGACAAGAAATAACAAGAAAAGAGAAGAGAGAGAGAGCATGGCTCAGAACATAGCCATGCACATATAAGACAAACACTCGAAACGTTCCAGGTGACAGCCAATCAAGCGTAGGAACGAACCAAACTAGTCCAGGTGGCACAGGAGGCGTCGGCGGGAGAAGTAAATGCTTGCAGATGGAATAGTATCCATGAATAGCCATTAAGAGTGCTGCGCGAGCTTTCAAGAATGTGGCCCGATTTTCCTTGTGTTTGACATTAATGAATAGCCATTAAGGAGAGTTACGGGAACATTCAAGGAAAAGGCATGGCCTAGAACGTGGTGAGAGACGGCCCTGTCGTTCAAAGAGCAAAGCGACCCATGCTTTAGCAGGAGTGTTTAATGCAGCTTGGGTAGCAAAGTCAATATATGAGACACCTACAACATGGCTTTCACAGGCACGTTTAAAGAGAAGCGACAGCAGTATGGGCCTCTTGCTCTTTGGCACCTCTATATATATTGTAACTTCTATATATATTGTAACCTCTCTCTCTCTATATATATATATATTGTAACCTCTCAGCTTTGAAGAGGATCTCTCAGTTTTGTATGGCGAAGCCCTGACAAATTTGCCTTTAATCAAAAGAAGTGTTTTACATTCATCTAACTTTTTACACTTTTGCATATGTCTGCATATTGCCTTATGTTTAGTCATATATTTTAATGCTCTCATAGGTTGATGCCAACGTATCTAGTGTATCAAAGATTTTCTGCAGGTTAACAAGAAGCGTCCAGTTTGAAGTATAGGTGCAGGTGAGCGACCATCCAACAGAGTGCCTCTAGAGCACCTATGGTAGGCTCTTCTTCATTATACCTCCATCAAACCCCTTGTTGAAACATTGATGCAATCTAGTTTCTTATTCAAATAAAGTGTCTGTTCACTCCTTTTGGTACAAAGTGTAAATCAAAAATGAGTAAATCAATCAATTTTGGTGCATCACCACTTTAGTTAGGTTCAGTTTTCATAGCATCCCTCTCTCTTTTCACCCCCCCATTGTTAGCAGTAAAAATTCAGGACTTTAAGGTGCATCAAGGGGAGCTAGCCCCTGATCTAGAGATTCACTCCTCAGTTTTGCTACCCATAGCAGGAGTGTCTCCATTGTGCCGCGTGGAAGAAAGGAGTCGAGTTTTCTTTTGATGGGTGCAATTCACTGCGTCAACAGTTTTTGGCACACCCGGTGGGACATAATTTACGTCCTGTGAGTTTTGAGATTGATGTTGGCCCTGTTACTGTAAAAAATCCAAAAGCAAGAGCTATAATCCAGCATCCGGCAACTCCATTTTAAGAATTCAGTCTCTGCTTACTGATCAGCCTGGCACCCCATGCCTAAGGTCACCACAAGATCTTCCAAGGGTGTCCCTTTCGAATTTGTTGAGCTGCCTTTGAACTCAGCAAAGAGGCTAAGGTTTAAAACAACTCATCCTTACACGGCGAACCAATTTTCCAGACCTGCCATAAGATATTCCTACACAAGGAGACCAAGGTTAAACCCTGTCACAGCCATGGCTTTACCTGTTGTGGCCTTCAATGGTTAGAGTCCTTTGAACCTTTTGTAGTATGACCCAATTCCAGGGATAGCTCTCAAGAGTGTTCCTCCCTTTAGTGTAGAGGGGTCGATCACTGCTATTGAGCATATCAGAAACATAGCCAACCTCTGCAATATCCATAATGTCACTGAAGAAAATGTAGCCATCAGGTTACTGGCCTTGTCCTGTAAAGGTAAAGTTTTGGACTGGTATGGGACCCTGCCTATGAATTCAGTTGGCTCATGGAACAAACTAAGCACCCTCCTGACAAATAGGTTTGAAGAAAAGAGTGACCATCTGTCTCTAACTGAGCCATTGACCACTATGAAGAGAGCTCCACACGAATTTATGCAGGATTTTAACACTAGGTTCCAAAGACTTGGGACAGAATCCCCATTCTAGTGAGGCCAACCCCAAGCTATGCTTTTCTAAACTACCTAAAGGCCTTGAATAGTGACATTGTTGTCATGATACAATCCATGGGTGGACAAGTTTTATCCACTGCTTATGAAATAGCCATAGCTGCCAAAAATTGTTTGGTGCAAGTAGGAAAGATAGCTCCTAGACCTCATATGCCGTTCTTTCCTAATTTACAGCCCTCAACACAGCCTGCCGCGTCCACTTTAGCTCATCTGCCTAGTATAGAAAGGTCGGCTGCTACCCCTGCAAATGACCTCCACGAGGTTAAGAGTTTACTGCAGTGTTACCAACGAATTAGTGGCCCTCAAGAGGCAGCAAGCTCAAAGCTATCCACTAAATCAAGGGTACCAGCAGTTCGGGCAGACAAATAGACCTCCTTTCTAGAATTATAATCAAGGGCAGGGTCAGATTACTCAAGTTAGACCTTATCAGAGTTATAATCCAGATGCCCCTTCACCATCCAAGGCTCTTGTCCCACTCAAAATAATTTGGTACAAGAACAGCGTAATTATCCACCCCTGGGGTATGGTCAAGCAAAGGTTGCTTATGCTAATGAGCTACCAAGTCAATGCATGCCCACACAAGGTGATCAGACAGGCCAATTCTCAAGTTTTGAGGCGTCAACACAATCTGGGACAGACAGCAAGCAGGCTCAGTCTGATTCCACCCTTATGAATCACCTGGAAGGGGAGTTCTATGCAGTCAATTATGTGGGGACCACAAATAATTAGGAGAATTGTGTTGCAGCCAACACCAGATCCAAGAAGAGAGCTATGGAGGAAGCTCAAGCAGCTACTCAAGCATCTGCGACATCTCTTTTACCACAAGTAAATCAAAAATTTCCTAATTACAGATTGCCAATTGCAGCTTCGACTCCTCAGATTGCACCTCAAGTTGCAAATGTCCCCAAAAGGGAGCAACCCTCCAATCAATGTGGTGGACCAAATGAAGAAGCTGCACATAAACATCTCATTGTGGGATTCCTTAGCAATGCCAGGACAAAAGGATATACTCCAAAAGGAATTGCATGGGCTGAGTGAGCAAGTTGTCCCAGCAAAGGCCAATAATGTGTTAATTGTGAATGGGCCTCCTCCCATGGGAGGTCAAGCAAAGAAGGATGAAAAGGTCCCTCCTGTCTACCTATCATTGATTATTGGTGATTTCATGGTCTACAATTGCATCATTGATAGTGGAGCAAGCATCTCAGTGATGCCCAAATGCATAGCTGACAAGCTAAGACATAAATATGAGAAAATAACCAAGGAAGTTCTGCAGTTGGATGGATCGCCAACCAAGATAGTGGGAGTGGTAAGAGGCTTGAATCTAACTCTCCATCCCTATCCAACCTTCTCCGTTCCCCATGATGTGGTAGTGGCAGATGTTCCCCCCTACTTCGCTCTTTGCTTATCCAGGGATTTCACGTCCAAGATAGGTGGGTACTTGGCAGCAAATTGGTCTTGCATGGTCTTTAGGACGAAGTATGAACCCAAAGTGAAAATTGAGTCGGAGCCTATCCACAAAGATCACCTAGAGCCATACTCACCCAAAGCAACAAATGTCAGTTACGCCATCATTGATGAAAAAGAACTCCAGGTAGACCAATCCCCACCATCTTCCCTTGAAGGAGTTGCTGACCTGCTCCTAGATGAATGGGGAAATGACAATTTTGAACATGATCCTTAAAAGTTCATCGAAGAGGCAGGTCTTGGAGTTTACTGCATGCATGAGAAGGATACTTTCATGCCAAATATAATGAAGGCAAACCAGGAGAGTTGTGGTTTGTGGCAACTTTTCTTTGACGGATCTAGAAGCAAGTTGGGGGTTGGTGGTGGAGAAATGTTGGTTTCACTTTCAAAGGAAAAATACTTTTCAACTTTCAGGTTCCAATTCTCTTGCACTTGCAATGTAGCGGAATATGAATCTCTTGTTCATGGTTTAGAGTAGGCAAGAAAAAGAGGAATCAAAGAATTGCAAGTTTTTGGAAACAACGAGTTAATTGTAAACTAGGTGAGGGGTCAAAACTTGACCAAGAACTCCTTGATCAAGTCTTACACGCACAGGGTGTGGGACCTAATGGAGAGCTTCACTGCTTTCAACATCACTTCCATCCCAAGAGAACAAAACAAGCATGCAGATAGACTAGCAGCAGTTGGTGCTCAGTTTGATATTCCCAAGGGAATAAGTCAGGACAGCAATCAGCACCATTTAAAGGTGATAGTGAGACCCTCCATACCAAACAATGTCATCAATTGGCAGGTGTTTGATAGTGACCAGCAGATAGCACTTTTCTTACAAGAGGAGGCTGAGTTCGCTTCTAAGAATCAATCCAAGCTGTAGCAGCAGTATGAAGGGCAGATTGTTCAACTGAAGAACAATAGACTTCCTAAGGGTTTGGTCACTCTTGAGAGCATCTTCAATGAGGATGACCAGCTCAAAGGTGACAAAGCAAGCATGACAACCAAGAAAGAGAATTATGAAAGGGTAGAAATATTCATGGATAAGGTGCTTGCACTTGGGACGGTATGTACAAATGAGGAAAGGCATTCCTTTATTTAGTTATGCCAAGAGTTTGCCGATGTCTTTGCTTGGGAATATAGCGATTTAAATGGGTTTGATCCAACACACCATTGAGCTGAAAGGTGTCAAACCCATCAAGCAAAAACAGAGACCAATCAATCCAATGATTGAGCCTCTCATGAGGAAGGAACTCACGAAGCTGATTGAGTCCAAGATTATTTTTCCTATCAAACACTCTTCTTGGCTGGCCAATTTGGTCCCCGTTAAAAAGAAAAATGGAAAGATCCGATTATGTGTTAATTTTAGAGACCTTAATAGAGTCTCTTTAAGAGATCACTATCCCCTCCCAAGCATGGAACAAATTCTCCAGATGGTGACACGCAGTGAACGATTCTCCCTCCTGAATCAGTACTCCGGATATAATCAAATTTTGGTGCAAGACTGCGACCAGTACAAAACAACCTTCACCACCAAGTGGGGAACTTTCACCTATAGGAAGATGCCTTTTGGACTGTCAAATGCTGGAGCTACTTTCCAACGAGCTATGGATATGGCCTTCCAAAGTTTGATAAATGACATCGTGCTAGTTTATCTTGATGATGTGACAGTCTTCTCCAAGGAGGCAAGACAACATCTGAAACCCCTGAGGCAAATATTTGAGAGGTGTAGAGAGTTCGACATCTCTCTCAACCCTAAGAAATGTGTGTTTGTTGTCCATGAAAGCAAACACCTAGGTCATGTCGTTTCAAAAGGGGGCTTGACCATTGATCTGAAAAGAGTACACGCCATTTAGCGTTGTCCTTGCCTAAACACAAGAAGGATCTGCAAAGTTTCTTTGACAAAATAAACTTTATTAGGAGATTCATCCCTAATTTTGTTGAATTGGTCAAGCCACTAACTTCCATGCTGAGGAAGGACGAGACGTTCACATGGACAGCACGAAGGAGAGATAGTTTTGAAAGGATCAAACAAGCTATCGCCCAGGGTCCCACCTTGACTAGTCCTGATTTCTCCAAGGACTTCAACTTCTACACCTTTGGCAATGAAGAGGTAATCTCTGCTATGCTCACCCAAGTGAATGATGAAAACCTCGAACAGCCTCTCGCATTTTTTAGCCAAGGCTTAGAGGGCTATGAGATTAAGTACACTTATGTTGAGAAGCAAGCAGTTGCAATCATATGAAGCCTGAAGAAATTCAGACATATGTTGTCAAATAGCAAGATTCACATCATGGTGCCACATCCTAGTGTCAAAGACTTCTTGCTAAGCCGTGACCTGAATGAAAAAAAAGCAGGATGGATCACCAAGCTAATGGAGTACGACGTGGAGATCAAGACCACCAAGCTGGTGAGGGGAAGAGGGCTATGCGAGCACCTAGCTACAGACTTCAAAGAACCGAAGGAGGGCGTTTTGATACTCAATGATGGAGCTGCAATGCAAATGCCCACAACCATGAAGAGCTGGACACAAGATATGGTTCACTTCCTTCGAATTGGTGAGTGTCTACAAGGTCTTGATAGAACTAAGAGGAGATATTTCAGGGTCCAATCTCTTCCTTATGTCTTAGTTGATGGAGTGTTGTTTAGAAAGGACTTTTCAGGGGTACTCTTGAGATGCATCGATTCAAATCAGGTTGACAGAGTACTGTCCGAATTTCATGATGGACCAGCTAGTAGTCACTTTGCTCCCAAGGCTACAGCTACAAGGATTATGAAGGCTGGCTACTTTTGGCCCACCTTGTTCAGAGACACTCATGCTTGGGTGAGGAGATGCCACAAATGTGCTCTCTTTGATGGAACACAGCGACTGACTGCAATGCCTCTACAACCTATTCAAGTGGAACAACCATTCATGCAATGGGGTTTGGACTTCATAGGGATGATCATCCTTCCTAGTGCTGGTCACAAGTGGGTCTTAACCGCTACAAATTATTTCACGAGATGGGTAGAAGCCGTCCCTTTGAAGGAAGCCAACGAGAGTGCGGTCCTGGACTTCTATGAAGGCTTGGTGACGAGATTTTGGGTCTCAACCACAATCATCTCGGACAACGCATTGGCTTTTTTGGGAACAAAGACAGGCGAGTGGGCATTAAGATATGGTATCTATCTCAGTACTTCAAATACTACCCACAAGGGAATGGGTTGGCTGAGTCCAACAATAAGACCCTGATCAAGATCATTAAAAGGACAATGGAATAAAATCAAAAGACTTGGCACGCCAAGCTGAAGACAGCTCTATGGGCAGACAGGGTTACACCAAAGAGGGCAGTTGGCAATTCTCCATACACACTTGTGTATGGAAGGGAAGCTAGACTTCCTATTTCACTTGAGTTACCAGCCTTGGATCTTGTCCATCAGCTGCAATTGGAGGAGAACGACAGCTTGCGGGTCAGATTTTGTGAACTAATGGAGCTTCAGGAGGTAAGAGACTAGGCCATGGATGCCATGACCAGCCACCAACAGCAAACAAAGAAGCATTTTGACAAGAGATCCTCGTCAAAAAACTTCTCAGAAAGTGACATTGTCTTCAAATGGGATGAAGACCAAGCTAAGCCTGGAAGGCACACGAAGTTCGATGCCTTGTGGAGTGGTCCATATGTCATCACCCAATGCAAGCAACATAATGCATTCCAACTCTCTAGGTTGGATGGTGAAGAACTACATATCCCAGTCAATGGGATATATCTTAAACATTGTCACTAACCTTCTCTTGTTATGTACATAGTTTCCTTGCTTTTTTCCTCGTTTTCCCTAAGTGCTTTTATGCATGTTTGTAGTTTTTTTTAGCCTTTTGTGTGTTCTCTTTACCATTTGGGGTAAAATCTTTATTGGTTCTTAGGTTTTTCAAAGATATTGCCAGTCTTCCAAACTGTAGTCTAACTCCATGCCCAATCGACCTTTAAGGTACTAATCTTCTCAAAGCATAGCAGGCATGCTTCCCCTGTGAATCACCAAATGTGTTGACCAATTTGGTCCTGCAAGTCAAAATTGAGCACCCCCTCTTTTCCCTTCCTTTGTAGGGCCTGTTAACCAGTTTCTGACAAGTTCATCCCACTGCAATTTTATAGGTTTTCTCTGTAACAGGCCCGTTTCCATGAAAGACCAAGTGTTTCCTCCTTCAAAAAACCAAGTGTTTTTGAGTCTTGCAAGTACTTGGGTTGATTTGGAACTTATTTTGATCCTAAATGGGCAAACAAATTACTTTGGGCAAGCCTTTTATTGGCAAAATGGGCCAGTTTCAAAGGGGCAGAGGTCTTTTACAAAAGCTCCGAAGGGTAGGTACCCTTGCAGAGGGCACTCAGATGCTAAACAGGGCCTTTGCGAATTCGTTTGAAAAACTACTCAAAGCCCAAAGTACCCTTGCGGAGGGCAGAAAAGTAACAAATGGGACTTTTCAAAGAGCTCCAAAGGGCAACCTTGGACCCAAAGTACCCTTGCGGAGGGCAAAAGGTTCGTTTGCAAAAGGCCAGGCCAGAAAGCCATAAAGGAAGATTTCCTTCGGAAGAAAAAGTGACAAGCCAAGAAATGAATTTTTTCGGACAAAATGTCCAAAGAAAATCCATGAAGAAGCCTGAAGAATGAATTCCTTCGGACATTTTGTCCGAAGAAATTCACCAAGCGAGGAAATCCGAAAGAATGCGAAAACCAAGGGGTCCGAAGGGTAGGTACCCTTTCGGAGGACAGTCATCAAAAGAGTACCTTCCCATTTTTTCAAAGGGTCACTTTCCCTTCGGAAAAGTCCATATGCAAAAGGCCGAAGGAATCGCCAAAGAGGATGACGGGCCTATGGATGTCAATTTTATGGTGATAAGATAGCCGTTGATTTTCAAATGTCTGGTGACAGACCTGCGGACGTCAAATTCAAGGTAGCGAAATAGCTGTTGGGTTTCAAATGTTTGATGACGGGCCCGTGAACATCAAATTTAAGAAGACGGGTTAGCTGTTGGAGAAAGGCCAAAGAAAAATTCTTTCGGACATTTTATCCAAAAAAATTCAAGAGCGCGGGCCCTAAGTGTCATCAAAGGCGGGTGTCAAAGCAGAGAGCATAATGAAGGGAATTCTTTCGGGCATTTCATCCGAAAAAATTTGAAAGGCCAAGAAGCCCGAAGCAAGATTCAACGACCTGTCGAGAAAAGAGCCCGAAGGAGAAAAGATAGCCCCCAGGGGCCCGAACTATCAGGAAAAGACAAGAAATAACAAGAAAAGAGAAGAGAAAGAAAGCATGGCTCAGAACATAACCACGCACATATAAGACAAACACTCAGAACGTTCCAGGTGATGGCCAATCAAGCGCAGGAACGAACCAGACTAGTCCAGGTGGCACAGGAGGCGTCGGCAGGAGAATAAATGCTTGCAGAGGAAATAATATCCATGAATAGCCATGAAGAGGGCTACGCGAGATTTCAAGAAGGCGGACCGATTTTCATTGTGTTTGACATTAATGAATAGCCATTAAGGCGAGTTAAGGGAGCATTCAAGGAAAAGGCATGGCCCAGAATGTGGTGAAAGGCGGCCCTGTCATTCAAGGAGCAAAGCGACCCATGCTTTAGTAGGAGTGTTTTATGTAGCTTGGGCAGCAAAGTCAATATATGAGACACCTACAGCATGGCTTTCACAGGGACGTTTAAAGAGAAGCGACAGTAGTATGGGCCTCTTGCTTTTGAGGGTCAAAGGTCTTTCTACAATTTCTATATATACTGTAACCTCTCAGCTTTGAACAGGAGATCTCTCAGTTTTGTATGGCAAAACCCTGACAAATTTGCCTTTAATCAAAAGAAGTGTTTTACCTTCATCTGATTTTTTACACTTTTGCATATGTCTGCATATTGCCTTATGTTTAGTCATTTATTTTAATGCTCTCATAGGTTGATACCAGCGTATCTAGTGTATCCAAGATCTTTTGCAGGTTAACAAGAAGCGTCCAGTGTGAAGTATAGGTGCAAGTGAGCGACCATCCAACATAGTGCCTCTAGAGCACCTATGGTAGGCTCTTCTTCATTATAACTCCATCAAACCCCTTGTTGAAACATTGATGCAGTCTAGTTTCTTATTCAAATGAAGTGTCTGTTCACTCCTTTTGGTACAAAGTGTAAATCAAAAATGAGTAGATCAATCAATTTTGGTGCAATACCACTTTAGTTAGTTTATGTTTTCATAGCATCCCTCTCTCTTTTCACCTCCCCCATTGTTAGCAGTAGAAATTCAGGACTTTAAGGTGCATCATGGGGAGCTAGCCCCTGATCTAGAGATTCACTCCTCAATTTTGCTACCCACAGCAAGAGGAGTGTCTCCATTGTGCCGCGTGGAAGAAAGGAGCCGAGTTTTCTTTTAAAGGGTGCAATCCACTGCGTCAACATGCACTACAACTCTTTGGTTCATTATTGTATGCATTTTTGGCATCATTTCATATACACTTGTGAGTTAGGTAAGGTGCTATTTTAGAAGATCTACCTGATTAGATAACTAAAGGACAAGAAATATCTTTTATGGACAGAGAGTTCAACTGCATAAAGTCCAACTACGAACAATAAGACTACTTGACAAAGTACTACTCCCCATGGAATATTATCATAAGGTAGTATATAAAGCAAGAAGCCAAAGACCTTCAATGAAACAACCAACCACTTATCAGCGAATTTGCCAATATTCTTGGCCCACCATTACTTAATCCAGCAATCATTGTCAAGAGACAAGTTGAAGTTTTGTGCAACTTTAGCAGGCCTTGGAATGACATGATAAAGAAAGACTTGGGCAAATGGCACTCGGATGGGAAACATAGGTGAAGAAATTCCAGGATATTAACTTCAAGTGGGAGATTGTTAGGAGGTGAAGTGAATAACCAGACCTCTAACAATTGTAATGGTGTAACGTCTTGTAATCCCCTTCGCAATATTATTTGCAGTACGACAGTTTGTTGGCGTTTGTACGACGTGGGACGGGTCATACGATGCAATATGGTTCATACAATGTGGTATGGTTGTACAATGCATGACCCACAGTACTATTTGGCATGGTTTTCCAAAAATGCGTTTCTGAAATCTTCCTTGTTTTTCCTATTTAAAGGGTACGACCCTGTTACTGTGATGTACAAAAATCATTCAAATCCAATAAAAGAGAGAGCTGCCATTGTCCCGAGGTTTTTCCTGCAAGTTGCAGGTTTTCCAAGTAATATCTTGTGTCCTATTTTTCTTTATTTTCATTATTGTAGTACGTTAAAATTGTCTCTTATTCCTAACAACAAAAAGAGTGAGCACATATCGTCCAAGATACAATGATGGACTTTGTAAGGAAGAACAACAAAGAAACGAGGAAAACCATCAATGTAGTGGTGACCAAAAAGAACATAGTGATTGATTCCCACAACCTCCAAAAGTGAAACACAAGTGAAACCCTTGGGAGAGTGGATAGTAAAGATCTGCACACATTGCCAAAGGAGAGAAAGAAATACAAGTTTGGTGGAGGCATCCATGATTTCACCACCTCAAGAGGTTTTTGGCAAAAGAAAGCCACCTCTTGCAATGTTGGGTTCATGGCAGCCAAAACTTGTATAGTTTGCCAAAAAACTTCCCCTTGCAAAGGAAGTGTAGACCCTATCGACCAAGTACCAAAGTTTGTACGATGACCAATCTGTAAAGGAACAACCCTAATTGGACAAGGGAAGTCCTCCCTCAAAAAGGGAGTTTGGGAACCCTATTGTAAATTTTGACAACACCCATCCAAAAAAAATCTAAGCTTTGCATTTTTTTGTCTCCAATCTGTATCAGTTGTCAACTTGTCTGCATTCAAATAAAGCTCATGAGCCATTTTCAACATCGTTGCTTTAGCTTAGTTTGTTTTTATTGTCCGAGCCACAAAAACAAAAGTTTTGATTACCAAGCCAACTGATTGACCTATATTCTTTGCAGCCGAAGAGCTTTAATAACTATCACTAAGTCATCCAAATAAAACCCAGCTCTGGGTCAAATCCACATTTGACCCAAATACATGAATGCCACCCCTGAGCTACCTTGAAACACAGGCTTGTAACTATTAAGGGAGAATGCCTTAGGCGGTACCTTTGAGCTAAAGTAATATGGGACATTGCATCAACAATATTTGAACATTGAAGGTCAACAACTAATACCCTTGCTTGATGTCAGACTTCTGTTTGACCCCTCAAGCTTTCAGACTGGCCCAAGCTCCAATCTCAGTCGTCAATAGCCTCAAGTTATGATGTAAGCAATTTGTCCAAACAAGCTTGATCTATCAAAGACTACAATTTTTGCCACATATCTAAACATTTAGCTTACACATACCAAGCTTCATATAGGTCAAACCTGTGATCGACTCTCTGAAGGCCAAAGCACCCTCAGGAATAAATCATAGCCATCCATCTGTCAAGGGAGATCAACAGCTATAAGGTCTGCTCGCCCCAATTTCAAAAGAGAGAACACACTGTACCAGCCTAACTCTCCAGTCAGCAAAAAAATGTTTTTTTTTAATTTTTGGCCTAAAACTAATAGAAAATATACCTATGCCATCTACAAATTCATTTTTTATGATTTTTAACAGTATTGTGCATGTTATTTAAGTTTATTTTGTGAAGTTATATTTTTTAATTTGTCAAGTTTTTTCCGAGTCACAAGTCCAAGTCAAAATTTTGGGTTGTCGAGTTTTAGCCGAATCCGAGTTCTTGAACTATGGTCAAAACCATAATCGAGTTGTAGTTTTGTATGGGCAAACTCCGTGTGCAGCAGTTGTTAGCTGCTTCAGACTTTTCACCAAGTATTTTCAGCTTCCAGTTTTTTTAAGTTTTTGACAGCGACCCCACCAAGAATGTTTTGTCTTCCCTCTTCCAACTTATTTTTACCATGTTGTATTTGGGTTGTGTCAGATGGGGCTTTGATATGTTTTAAGGGGAGATAATGTAGACCGTCATATTAATATTCTTATTGTTATCAATATCTTGTTAATTACATGTTTGGGTAGCCGACATTGTTAATGTTGTTAATGATTGTATTGTTGGCTTTAGGTAGTATTGTAATGACTCTCTCTAGTTATGTTTGGTTGTTTATAGTTGTATTTAACTAACAACCATTGAGTCATGTCATATAAATAGCATGATGTACGTCAGGGTAAGGGCGCCGTGTATCACGTCCTCCCTGTACTAAACAAGCTATATTGAGCTCTACCTATCATGTTGTGATTGGTGTTCCTTTGGTAGTGTAGTTTCTATAATAAAAAACTCTTTGCCTTTCAACGATTGCATGGTTTGCTGATGTTGAGCTGCAAAGATGTTGTGTTGTGCGGATGTTGGTTTCATTGATGCTAGGCTGTTTTGATGCTGGACAGCACAGAACACTGAGTTGCACTAAACAGCGTCAAAATTTGACAGTCAAAATCTGGAGTGAAGGGAACACTATTGTCTCCTAAGCAGCACAGTGTAGTCTGGCGTTGTGTGGGATGCGTGTGGTGCACAGAACTGTGTGCGGTTTATGCATGGATGTCCAAGGCACTCAATGTGAAAGAATAGACCGGCAACACTTTGTTTGACTAGCCCAGCCTTCCCCCACAATGTCCTGAGATGTAGGCTTCCAATCAACTAATTTTAAAAGCTTGTGTCATTTAGTGCATATTTTTGTACCATGAAGTTTGATCCAATATTGATTAGGAAAAATTTAATAGTCACGAATATTGTGCATAGATTGGACAAAGAGGTATGCCGTATTCTTCAATGTCTTTTCAGTTGATAATGTCTTGCCGTGTTTATATAAGACAACTCATTAGGTGATCTGCCCCAAAACATAACAGGTTATTGTTTTATATTATTGCACCGTAACAAAGTGTACTATTTTCATATGACATGAAAAGTGAATGCTGAAGAAAGATTTCACTTAAATATTATGAGATTTCAATCCATCCATCATATTTGCAGCAACTGATCCCTCTTCCAATAATAGGGTGTGACTGATAGATGAATTTAGCTAAGCCTAATAATCAAATGAAATTCAACACAAAACTTCAGCCAAGTAAATTTCGGCAAACAAAGTCACTAAAATCATGTTCTGGGAATTAAAATGGACAATAATGCCTGGAACACTTAACATGCTAAGCCAAAATAATGTAGTGCTAGAGAAAGATGAAATATACATCTATTGTATAATTGAAGCTCCCCTTTGACATTAATCTTAAACAATGAAATTATCAAATCAAAGCATTACTGCCAATCAAACATCCCCCAATACTTGATACTGGCATTAAGAAACTATAACAGTAGTCAACTGCACACTGATTGAAGGCATAAACTGCATTACTCTAAAGAACATAGCAAATAGCTTACGTAAAAAAAAATCACGCCTTTCTGCACAAGGTTTCCATGAAGTTGTTGCAGAGTATGGATTCTCCCAAAGAGATGATGCATCTTTAACCTGAAAAGCCAAAATTAATGATTAACTGCCGAAATAATTTGCTAGCCTAGTGAATGCTTGAAAACAGTATTCAAGCACTGTAAATTGTAAACTCCTAAATGCACTCTCCTATATATATATATATATATATATATATATATATATATATATATATATATATATATATATTAACCTTTCCTTGAATCCAACAAATACTAGACCAGACAGTACTTTTCTAAGGACTTATCAGTGAAAAATAATCATGAAACACTTCCTAAAGACTGATTCTGCCTTCACTATACCTGCAGGCAAACATGGAATCAAGAGACTGCAATATAAACGTTAACATGTAATGCAAATGCTATTCAAGCACTATGTGTTAATGGCAGTTGGTCAACTACATAACCTCCTGGGTAAGGGAACAAAATATGGGCACCACCAAACTGCCACGAAAATCTCATAGTAGATGCCACTTGTTTTCATTGCTCCTTCCATGTTAGGGATTGGACTTCCTAATTTGTGGCACCACCAACTTGCCAACCCCTCTTATCATCCAATGGCAGGGACTGCTCAAGGTCCTTTTGGGAACCTCATGCGTACAATGTCCAATGACATGGATTGCTAACTAATTCCTTGTTATAGCTCTCATATCTACCATGTCTTGGGGATAGTCACTAAAAAAACACAAGATAAGCATCATGCCTTATAACTCCAAAAACATAAAGGTAAAGAAAATAATCGACACAAAAATAACTGACCACAGCCCTATGGCCAAGAAAAGGGGCTGAGTGAAATGCTTATGAGATAGAAAATCTCATGTGTAATTATAAATAGAAGAAAGTCTAAGAAATAGAAATCACTTTCTACACAAGAATATATATCTAAATGATGAAAAACTCCTTGAGTGAGAAGTTTTAAATGATAGATTTCTTGGTCTTCTAGAACATCCAACAGAGAGTTTAGAAGATGAAAACATCTTTTAAAGAAAAATCCAACTTTCCTCTGGAAATCCATTGCATTCCTGTATCATAGGGTGCAATTTTCTAGATGGAAGTTTTGTAGAGTAAAAGTGGAAAACAATGCATCATGTTTTAGGTTTTTATACATGTCCATTCTACAAACAAAATCTTGTCTCAAGTCAGCTTGGATCGCCCCAATCCTATGCTACTAATCCATGTAAGTTGGTCTACAGGAACAGTTTCAGCAACATGCCACGGGATGACTTCATAGTGTGGTTAATCCTCATGGTTAGTTGAAAAATAAGTCAATCATATACGGTGGAAAAGTTTGGCGATGTAATTTATTAATGATATAATCCTCGTGTCATAATGGTCATCTGTATCATTTGAAAGCACTCAAAATATACTTTACAAAGGTTTTAGTAAAAGTTATTATGATGTTCATAATTTTAATGGTTCTAATATTCTTGTGCATAACATCTCTCCCCCTTTAGAAAAATTATTGTCCTCCATCAAACTAATTTCTCTTTAACTCGTAAATTTTAACAATCTATTAAATGTTCATTTTTTTTTATAGTTTTAAAATTCCATGTTCTTTTGTCAAGGATCTTTATGGAGTAATGTGCTGCTTATTCAATTTCATGTAAATCTATATGTTTAGTAGCATATAGTTAAATTTAGATAATATTTTTTTAGGTTGTCCTTTTATCTAGAATTTAATGAACTCATTTTTTTTTTCAAGAGTAGTAAATAGTTTGTCATATCTTGAAGAGAGTAGCGTATTTGTTGATTGATAATCATTCATTTGTTTGGATTATCAAGTAGACTTTGCCATCGCTTTATAACCAAGGTTGGTCAAAGGAAATCCATTGCACTCTAGGAGTCAAGAAAGGTTTCCCTTGCGTCATTAATGGGATAAGAGTTAACCGTAATGATCGTTCCTTAGTCAGATGGGCCGCCCCCGAGATGGGCTAGGTTAAGCTCAATTTTGATGGCTCATCTCAGGGTAACCCTGGTAGTGGCAGTTTGGGCTGCATCCTTCACTCCCCTTAAGGCTCCCTCTTGGTTTCATCCATCTACATGCCTTACAACACCAATAACAAGGCAGAAGGAAAAGAGCTGACAGAAGGGCTAAGGCTAAATGTGCTCTCACCTGCTCTGTTCCTGAAATCTGGCTAAATTTTTGTCATACCAGAAACATAGATGTGGGCTTCTCTCTCTCTCCCTCTCTCTCTCTCTCTCTCTATATATATATATATATATATATATCTATATATATATATATATATATATATATAATTTACTCTCACCTGCTCTGTTCCCAAAATCTAGCTAAATTTTTGTCATACTGGAAACACACAGAAACATTGATGTGGGCTGATATATATATATATAATTTGCTCACCTGCTCTGTTCCCAAAATCTGACTCAATTTTTGTCATACCGGAAACACAGAGAAATATAGATGTGGGCTGCTATTCATTTTCACAATTTTAAATCTAAGAAGTAAATGAATAAAGGATTTTTGATTCCACATAAAACTTTATTTTTCATATATATAAAATAAAGTTTAAATTTTTATGTGGAATCAAAAATACTTTATTGTGTACTTCTTAGATTTAAAATTGTGAAAATGAATAGCAGCCCACATCTATATTTTAAATCTAAGAAGTAAATAAATAAAAGATTTTTGATTCCACATAATACTTTATTATTATATATATATAAAATAAAGTTTTATGTGGAATCTAAAATCCCTTATTCATTTACTTCTTAGATTTAAAATTGGGAAAATGAATAGCAGCCCACATCTATATTTTAAATCTAAGAAGTAAATGCATAAAATATTTTTGATTCCACATAAAACTATATATATATAGATCAGAAAATGGTCAAATTTTATAACTTTTCATTTGCATACTTTAGCATCATTAAGCATTCTAAAGAGATGCATCAAAAATATAAACATAACATCAATGACATCAAACATTAAACAATCAAATGAAAACTGGGTTTGATAAAATAAGAATATGAAATATCTCATGGTTATGTTATCATGAAAATAACTATAACAGGTCAAGACCCAAATAAATTAATAACAATGAAAATCCGAAAATATAATAATCATAAGCTGATGTTGTGTCGTATGTTTTTAGATGTCTGCTTTTTTAGCTTTTGCAGGTTACCTGGGACATCTAGGTGTCCCAGGGGACGTTCCACATACTCCTTGGGGTGGGGGCACCATCAAGTACCTAGTGTTGATGCATGAGTTCGATTGCCTGATTGTATTCAAATGACAATGGGAAGCCCTAGTAGTTTTAACCATGGACAACCTCCAAAGGTCGGCTCCACTATCCCAGTGCTATTTAAAACGCTTGGGATGAAAAGCGGTGAGGGAAGATACAATAAATGCAAAATTAAAAGGGCGATGTGTCAAAATAGAGTTATTTTCTGATCTTCCAAAGAAATGAGAGCACATATAAATTACTCGGCTCAATCTAATATTAGCCACCATACCCAACCAGATGCAAGAAGTAAGAAATTCAACATTGTAAACAGATTAAATCATCTACACATAAGTCCAAACCAAGAATAGAGAAATAGCCACAAAATATTTATTAAGTGCTTCAAATATACACAATTGCACGCAGCTTCTAAGATAAACTAACATTAAACTTAGAAAGTAAATGCTAAGGCTAAGAATGCACAATGAATACTCTCAAAGAGAGTTGGAAAATTCATAGGGCAAAAGGCCCTTCACACAAAGCCTAAAGCTTAATATATACAATAAAAATTTGTGTCAATGGAATAGGATCATGCCACATGCATACATCTCCACCATATAGCTCTTCCACATAGAATAGGTGTTGGCCTTAGAGAAGAATTAATCTCCTCGTGTCGAATGATCTACCTTCTTTGTATCAACAATTTGCGATCCTCCTGCATAATTGTGCTTATCCCATAAGATCCACGTCCAAAGTAATCATATTAAATGCACACCTCTTGACAACATATAGCAGTTAGCCACTTAAAACATTGGGTGGTGTTCCTACCCTTTGATAGAAACCTTTGTTACCTCTTTTGGAACAATGGTTGGCTGCCCTGTGTCTTCCTTGCCCCTTCATAGGCATTGATTCTCTTCTCGTTTAAAAAGGGTTCACCAACTAATGGATACAATCCAATGTAGAGAGATAAATGGCAAAGGGATTCTTACCACTAACAAGTTCTACTTACCTCCTGAAGTTTTGATCACTATCCACATGCACAGTCACAGTGTTTATTTATTTCTAAAAGAGGTTGGACCCACAGAAGCTTACATCAAGGTTGTCACCTTATTATATCTAGTATATCTTCTTCCCTCCTTCCACACCATTGATCTGTTTGAATCGATGACAAGGTGAACATCTAAGAGATTTCAAACCCTTCTCAGTCTCCAAGTATCCAATTTCTACCTGTTTTGCAAGGTGAACTTTATTCGGAGGGCACAGAAAGCATCATGACTTAATGACCCTTTATTTTAAATCCTTTGAACTGTTAGGTCCCCACCGAACACTTATTATAGGTTTTCGCCTTATTGTGACATCAAAATTCCACAGAGGAAACCAATGTCATTTGATCAAGGCACATAGACGTCACAGGGAACATCATGCAATTGTCAGACCTCTATCAGTTCTTGAACACCCGATCTTCATCCATTTGAAAGAGGTGATAGATCTAACAAGGTGGAAAAGTGACTTACTACTGCGACACCTTATTTAATCTTTGGAGGGTCCTCCAACCCTATTATTGAGTATTAGTGAGATCAATGGTAGATAAATTCCCAAAATTGTCTGTTGCTTATCCTTTAGAGGCCAAGACCACCATAACAAGCTTTTGAGCTTCATCGAATATACAAGGTAAAGCCTAGAGAGAACTACAAAATAAACCCATGCTTTACAAGAGGAGCAATCAGGTATTACGATTATGTAAATTCATACTACATTGTTGGCGACTCATAGGGGTTTCTTGCTTGAAAGAAAAGTAGAATTCATAAGTGTCTTGTCTAATGGTTAATAGAGATAAAATAGTGCTTACGCACCAGGGGGGTCACCAAAGGATAGTGCAATAACATTTCCACTCAAGGAAAGAACATTTACCACTGTGAGACTGTTTTGGCAAGCATTGTGGTCCTCCTTCTAGACTCCACCATGCCTAAAGCACAATCAATGTGCTCCATCCTCAGGGAATTTGGTCAGAAATCCATTCACGTGAGCATCTCTCTGGGAAATAGTATCCTTGAAGCACATTTGACGCATCACAATCCTCCTAACTTTGGGGTACCATGGGCTCAAATGTAGGGAAAGCATCTCCACCCCAGCCATCCTTCACAAATACTTGTAGGAATGGAAAAAAATGTAAGGGGAGCCAATCAACCAAGAACACTATTAGTAGATACTCAAAGTAGAAATATGCATCGAGGTGCCCAAAATCTTTTTCCCAGTTCCTCCGATTCCATCATTGTTCAAGATTAGGAGCCATGGTCCTCTCTCCAGGGTAGGAGATAAGGTGGAAGCATAATTTCTCTTTCCAACGGAGCTTCTTTTCCATTTTTGGTGAGTTTAGTGTGGACTCAAAGGCTCGCCATAATGTTTTCTAAATAGAAGACTAGCACTGACCTTGATTTCATCCATCTCTAACAAAGGGCGGTGAAGTCTTTATTTGATTAGGAGAAGGATTTTAGATCGCCTTCGTAACACGAACTCAATTTTCAGCCATTGGAAGTGCCTAATGATATTTCGAGAATGATAATTCCCATCTCAAAAGAGTGCAGTTATTTCCTCTATGCCAAAAATGGATTTAGACAAATGAGGTTGGGGCCCAAGGGTATGGTTTGAAAATCAATAATTCAGTTTTCAATCCCTGCCAGAGTTTGTTTCTAACTTCATCCAACGATGGGGAAGAGTTCCTAGACTCATGACAGTACTGATATCTTCCCAAATTTAGACCCGTATCCATGTGGAAAACATGGCCTGGTCACTTTTCTCGTTTCTTTAATGAGACCGTCTCATCAAGTTTCTAGCCAAGGCACACCTTCATGTGATTCATAGCCCCTTATTGGAAGAAATAACCAATTGTCATTGGCATCCACTCAATTTAACAAGTCCATCTACAATGAATGGAAGATAACTGCCCTTTCTGAGTGAAAGGTTCCATAATACTGGCCTGCGGTCTGAACAAGTAACCATTTGCAACCCATAGGGAAGGATAATGAAAATTTGTATCTTCATGATTTCATGTGCTTGCCACCATGAAATTCTTGATCATATTCTTTGCACTCATCACCATTATCTTGGTACTGAAATTCTTTAGGCAGGTTAGCAAGCTGAAAACTTAAGAGCTGAAACCCATTGGACACTCCTAATAGAGTATGGTTGGTCATTTTTTATCACTTAATACATCATCATCTTCTTATTGTTCACCAACAATTACTAGGCAACTTTCAAAGTTTGGCTTGAATAGGTACAGTAGTTCCTAGAACTGTCTGAAATCTCTTGGACTTCTCTCTTACCTGTAAGGAGTTTGACACCTACGCAAACAATTGGATACGTTTGGGTCATATGCAGACTGCACATATTTCTAATTGAGAAGATGTTCGTCTTTACTGATAATCTCATTTGGCAGCATGTGCCCCCCATCACTGCAATCATCCCCTTTAAGATAGGATAAGTCTTTTGTTGTAGCGGCAGTGTCATACCCTAGTGTTCTTTCTGAAAACATCTTCCCAATGATTTCATCAAGAGGAGAGAAAAACTCATCCACTGTGGACGGCATTTCTAAGACATGGTCCATTGCATCCAGAAATCCTTTTGTATCCTCTGCATCAATCAATTCTATCATGCTCATCTCTTTAGCATTTGAAAAATCTTGTTGGGAAGTAAGCTGCCTACCATCCTGAAACTTCTTATGCTCAATTTCAAGAGGATATTTTTCATAACCATGGACATCCAAGAATATGAACTCTTTATAAGAGGCTGAGAGTTCTTCTTTGGAGAATAAGCATGTTGTTCCCCATTTGCTTTTATTCAGTTTGGAGCATGACCCTTCTGAAAGGTCTTGGAGGAAAATTTCCAGTTTAGTATAAATGACTTGTTTTACAGCATTATCCTGTTCTTTTGCATTTACACACAAGGTCATACTTTCTCCAAGGGATGTACATATTACTTCATTAATTTTAGAGCTTGACTCTTCGTATAAATCTTCAAGTAAAACTCCTAATTCAGGTTCCAAGCATTAATTTTCAGAAAGAATTTTTAAGTGTTCAAAAAAAGGGGGGGTTAAAAGAAATACATGGCACCATAGATATCCTCTGAAAAGAGTGCACATGAATTGCTTTTGTAGCCTTTGAACATGCGCTAGCATATGCCTCAACACACTCTTTTGCTTCATGCTGACAGAACACAACGTTGCCAACCAGTTCTTCTTTAAAGATATTGGGATTTTGGGCCTCTCCGTTGTTTATACTATTGAGTATCTATCTCAGCTTTCTCATGGTCGCCAAAAGGATCCAAAGCCCATTTGTTTTGATGCCCATTGATCATATTCAACATTTGTTTGATCTTGGGTATTTCCTGTTTCCTCTATACTTGACCATTCTAGGTCTTCTTCTTCCATAATAACACAATTGATCTCCTTTTGTCATTCCTCATACGGTTCCACATTAAAAGCAGCAATCAATTCTGCCTCGATTCTCATTCTTGTACAATACTGAGTCCTTGAGTAAATATGCTTCTGATCCAGGGACAAATAACCACCAATTTTGACTATGAAATATGTTGCCAGGCAAGCTCCGAACATAGCTGGAAGGTTTATTATGGTAATGTCTTGTAGTATGCTAACATATGGACAAGTTTGGACAGCTAGAGGAAATTCTTTAATGATCTCAATCACTTTAATTGAGGCACCATCTAGTTGAATGATGCCCTATCAGCAGGGGTATAAGTTATGCCCAAAGCATCCTTCACTTTCTTTGGCATTACAGTATTACTTGCACTGGGAGTCGATCATGCAATTAAGAATTAAACTTTGCCTGTAATTACCGTAACATAAAAGGGAAGGGTTTATCTCTGCATACCTCTAAGCTATCAGGTTTTGTCTGGATCCCTTTTCCATTATTGCTCCTTTTTCGTTGTGGATGTCCTTTATGCCCTTTCAATGATTTTTTGAGTAGGTTGGTTTGTCTGGGAATCAACAATGCATCCCACATATTCAATTTTGCAGGTATGCCTTTCATTTTCTCAGCTATGTAAAATAATTCAAATGTCTGTAATTTATCAAACCACTCTTTATTTGACTCTTCAAATAAGGGGACTATAATCTTTACAGGCCGGGCCTGATTAGGAGGTTGCTCAACTTGTCTTGGCTTCATGATGGGAGCTTTCCCGTAGGAGGTATTTGAGCACTATGCAGCACCTGACTTCTTGTCATTTGGGCCACAAGTGCCCGTTTCTTGGCCTCTTTTCAGGGAGTCTCATTGAACCTGAAGCTGAATATTAACTTGTGAGTTCTTATTTAAGGCAAAAAAAAAGTGTTCCTTCCCAACATGCCATAACATCTTCATTCATTGTAGGCCACGGATCTTGAACAGTTTTCGCCTCTTGAGGTGATGGATATTATATACCCTTTGCTATAAGAACCTGATCCTGATAAAGTTGGATGGATTGATCATTTTGTCTCCCAGCTAAATTTTTATGCACGGAGACAACAACTCTTCCATTATTCTGATAGAAGGAATCCCTTGAATCCTTTGGATTGACTGGGCAGGGGTGATTTGTGGGATTTGCGAGGCTCGTTGGAAACTATTGGGCTGATAGCCCAAACGGTTACTATGGTAGGGCCTTGGAATATTTTGGGTAGTTTGTTTTTTAAAAGCTATCCATTTGTTAGAAATCCTCTCATCATATGCTTAAGTTCATCCATTTCACTATGACTTTGAGGCATTGCTTTAGGGCTTGGGGGATTTTGAGTGGAGTTGTAAATTTCAAGAAACAAGGGCCTTGTAGGCCTTAGCAAGCTTCCCATCTTGTATGAGGCTGTTATCAGCTACGACAGTGGTATCATAAGCACCTGGGAGGGTTCTTTGTCCCATAGATTGAACAATTATAGATATTTCAAGATTGAGAACTTTTAAAAAATACAAGGCGGCCATACCTGGTAAAGGATGAACCTCTATGGGTATTCTCTCCCACGTCTTTCTAGATCTGATGTTGAAGTCTAAAATAGATTCCATGGGCACCACTTGAGACCCGTACATAAGAGTAACGGTTTATTATTGGAAAGTTACAATTTTTCATTAAAAAACAGCACAGCATAAATGGTAGTTTCTGAAGGCCTTTGGAGCACAAAAATCCTTGCCACACCGCTTTACTGTTGTGAATGTCTTCCTAGTAATCCGACTTTACGGAAAGGTGTTATAATATAAAATCAGAAAGTACCCAAAAAAGTTAACCCTAGCAATGTGGCCCAACCCAACCGGCTATTATTGGCAATTCTTCTTCTAGTAGATCTCTTATTCTTAGGATTTGTCCTATTCGCATGCCTATGAATGTTGAAAGTATATTATTAGTTTTATTTAGCTTTAAATAAAATTCCTATTTGCATGCCTATGCATGTTGAGTGGATGTCATTAGTTTTGTTTCACTTTAAAGCAATTTACTATCATTTATTTTCTTTGGCTAGAAGACAAGGGTTTTCCCTATTCTAATTCAGAGTGGATAGTTGATATCTCTTTAGAAACTCTTATTATCTTGCAATAAAGGTTTTTTTATTACTCTTGCAAATCTGTGTCAATTCAATATAGAGGAGTTTGGCTTTATTGTAGCACACTAGTTCCTAATAGTTGTGTGTTGTCCCCCAGGGTGAATTCTCAATATGTATTAGTGATATCACAGCAAGTTATATCTTGCATGTCCCATCGAACGAGGTCAGGGTATCAAGAATTTGCCTGGGAGACACGGGATCCATCTGACTATCAACCTGATAGCTGCAAAAAACCACAAATGGACGTAGGAGGAACAAATTCCTTAGACCCAGTAAAGGCAATGCTTGAAGAGCTTCTAGCAAATCAAAGGGCTGAAATGATGACCCAATTCATGCAAATTCTCCAACAAATGCTGGAGAATGCCAGTAGTTCCAAAAAGGTGGCCCTTCTAAGGGTCTACACCCTTTAAGGTACAAGTAAGTTTTTATATCCCGATATTGTCACGAACCCTTTTTGGAATTCATTTTTAAAACTACTATTTATTGAGATCTTGGACTTTGCATTACTATATTATGCTCTTGTGATCACATTTTACGTTGATCAGACTTTTGTTGACTTAACTCATTATGATGTTATGACGAGATGACTATGATTCATTGTTGTATTCAGTTGGATTACTTTCAGATGACCTTTTAGTTGATTACTCAGTTAATGTTTATGTGGATATTTACTGGATAGATACTGTTGATGTCATCTTTGGTGTTTGCAAGATTTCTATGAGCTAACCCTGATCACAAATCTGGTTAACAGGGTTGTGAAAATGGTTGTTGGGACATTCTGACTAGTAATTAACTAGTAATTACAAACATCCTCAGTGTTTGTTGCAGTTGATTGTATTGGTTATCTTGGCCCTTATCTGATTGCTATGACAATGATTTTTTAATCTTTTTATGACTTTGTTCATTGTTGAACGTTATCCGTGTGAAGAACATAACCAATTTTGTTTTATCAAACTTGCCAAAGGGAGAGCCTAAATCTATTTTGGCATTGTTGAAATAATTTGCATTCATGTTACAAAGAGTTCCTTTGGTAGGAAGGGTAATTAGTCAGGTTATTGCAATTCTCTTATTTTTTGTAAAAATCGGTTTTTAGATTTTAATTGCCTACGATTGAATATCTTTTTGTTATGATCATTTGGTTGTGATTCGATTCTATTTAGAGGCTTCGATGGACTGAATTCTTGAGCTGGAGTCTTTGCCATTAAGCATTACCGCGATCAAAGTGTTCTTGAGTTTATTCGTTTGCAGGTTGTGGTTTAAAGGTTTTTATTTTGTTCCCTTCGTGACCTAGGCAAGTGACTTATGCATGGGGGTCATTTTGTTGGTCTTGTTTATGTTTTAATCATACCATCAACGACATTAGTCATCGAAAAACTTGGCATAATGAAAAAGCATTGACTTAGGGTTTGGCTACTTCGTTGATGTTATGGAATGATCACCAAACATTCTAGTTTGTTGTTTTGCTTGGAGTTGCGGACCAAGTAAAAACCTACTTGCTGCCGTAACGTTTGGGAGACTGTCTACCTTGTTTGGTGGAAATGGAGGACGCCTAGACTGTTAAGTTGGTTAAGGGGAATTCATTTGGGGTGTTTTTCTGCCTGAAAGTTGGGGAATGTGGAAACATAGAGTTAAGGCTCCATTGCGCCACGACCCGAGTAGGGGATAGACATGATTATGCATTTTGCATGGAAAGGAGTATGAAAAAAACTGTGGGGTGTTCGAAAGGACACGAACTCTGGTTTTTGGCTCCTCGTTGTGGAACTACAAAGGTAAAACAATTTGCATTGTCAAGAACAAGTTATGCCCTTGGATGTTGTGTGATTCTTCTTGCAAAAAGCATTGGAAAGAATATGATTGTTTTAACCAAGTTATTTTGATGAGGCTTCGGCATTTTGGTGTGCATATTGTTTTTTTATTGTGGTTATGGAGCTATTTTTTTTTGTGGGTTTTGGTTTCATGGTTGTACGAAGTTTGTTTAGTTGGATTCTATCATGTTGTTTTAAAACCCTACAAAGGGGCCATTACCATCATTGTTCTCGCTCAAAATATTATTGTGTTATAGTTGTGTTTTGACTGTGAACAGTAAGGTATGAGATGGGTTTTTATTTTCTACTTATCTGTGAATAGTTATTTGGAGTTTTCTTCTATAATCGTTGGAAACTCATTGGTTTTTAAATTAAACAACTGCAAACTCGTAATCTTGACTCCCCATCATGTTGATGGTTGGGGTGGTCTAGGGCCACCAATGGAGGGCTCATGGGACCAGTCAGGTGGGTTTTGTTTCGTTGTTAGTTGGATTCGAACCATGGACATTTCGCAGAATATGGTTAAAAGTTTGTGTTTATAGATCTATGGAATCGAGGAAAATAAGATTGTATACTTGGGACTTATGTACTTGACTCATATATTTGTATGAATGTTAAAGATGTTGATTCCTTTCAAATAATGTATGGCTTCATTTCCTGTGCATTGTGTTAAGTAAATCACTAAGCCATATTCATGCAACTGTTTACAATATATTGTATTGATTTGGTTACATATATAGATGTTTACATTATTGTTCATGCGTATTGAAATATTAGTGTCCAATCATAAGAAATGATTGGATTGCACTGGGAGTGACTTTTGACTTCTTTTGTGGTTGATTGTGCATAAGAAATTTGTAAAGGCATTTGGTTTATTCTATCTATGGTTGTTTGCATGGATAGATTTGAGCTAAAAAATCTGTACCTACCTAGCAAGATTATGAAATAATAGTCTGAGTATCACCCAGGAATGTATCAGCCAAAAGACTGAGTACCCTGTAGTTATGCAACAAAGTTGTGGTGATCGTCTCCATGGTTTTATGACTGGTTATTTTTCATTTTGATTGTAATATGATTGAGCTATCATGAATACAGTGGACCAACTGTGCACTATAATGACCTTGGTCAAGTGGCTGTAGGTTAATGTTGTGCTTCGTATACTAGTCTTGGTGACTTAGTGTTTTATCTCATTGATAATGGATTCTTGAATGCTAATAAGTATGAATTTGAGTTTTGTTTGTGCCTGAATTGGTGTCTAGTATGACTCAAATTAGAATCGACTGTGTTATTAAAAGCTATGTTTTGATTCTTTACATCGTGGGTTTCGAACTGGTTTGGAAGTTGGTATATAAGTGGAAAGGAGATATTTGGATTATTTAATCGCTGGCTTGAGATAGAATGCATTGGCTCTTGAAAATATTTAAGCTATGTTTTGATTCTTTACGTCGTGGGTTTCAAACTAGCTTTGGAAGTTGGCATATAATTGAAAAGGAGATATTTGGATTATTTAATCGTTGGCTTGAGATAGAATGCATTGTCTCTTGGAAATCTTTAAGCTATGTTTTGATTCTTTAAGTCGTGGGTTTCAAACTGGCTTTGGAAGTTGGCATATAAGTGGAAAGGAGATGTTTGGATTATTTAATCGTTGGCTTGAGATAGAATGCATTGGCTCTCGGAAATCTTTATCCTGTGTAAATTTGGTTTTTACGATTTGTGAATACTAATGGTAATGGGTATAAACCCTTTTGCTGCAATGAGTAATTGATTGTTATGAAATGAATCATTGATTGTATTGGTGGAGAAAGCATTCCAATAGAGTTGTAATTCGTTAAAGGAATTGATAAATATACCCAGCCAATTGGACAGTGTTGTTTGTTAAATTTTTCATTTATGAATAAAGTGTTAAGTGAAACGTCTATCTTTTAGTTCTGATTCTGTGATTCTCAAAAAGGTAACATTGGTCTTTGATATGAACTAACCTTGGTTTGCAGCTTCGAATTCTTTGATATTGCATATTCATAAAGTTGCTCAAGAAAGGAAAATTTAAATAGATGAATAGTTTATTATAACTATGTTCCTGTAAATAAGTAAATTGCTTGTGAAGTATGTTTGAAACTCTTAACAGAATTAGTTCATAATCTGGAATTATCTCATTATGGGGACTGTTTGGGTTCACTCATATTTCTTTGATAATTAGCTTGTTCCATTTCGCCACAATGACTGCTTTGTTTTTAATGACACTTGAATTGCATCAAAATAATTGATAATGGTACCCGTATGTTTGAAATATTAAACATGGTTGTTGGTTGTAAATTTCTCCTTTGTTGGAATTATGTTGTATGCCGCCATTTAGGGGCATTAAGACTTTTTGCATTCTATTTTAATACAATTCTCAAAATTATGAATATCACGTCAATCGATGCGCAATGTTATATTTGTGTTGTTCAATGAAGAAGATAGAAATTAGTAAAGCAGCAAATTGTATTTTTGAACTCCATAATCATTGAACCCGGAATGTATGTGATAACATATCACGTTCAAGGAGACAGTCTTTGTTTGTGTTATTTCTAATGCATTAACTAGAAACTGTTTGGTCAGCACTCAGTTAAGTGGATGGTTCCAGAGGTACAACTATGGTGGTACCCTAATGAAATTTATCTTAATGAGTTGTATTATAAAGTATATGAATATAATAATTGTTTCGAAGATGTATCAATAAAAACTGTGCCTTGTATCTGAAAGTTGTATGGAAGATACTATGACCACCCTAGCATTGAATTTAATATATTCAATTGTGGAGGATATTGCTAGTATCATTTGATTGTGAATTTGTGGATTATTATGCCAGTGACATCTTGTTGAACTATGTTATTAAAACATATGATGAACATAAGCGAACAAGAGTTAATCTCATGTTTAGCAGGTTACATCACTTAAGTTATATGGCTATTTTGCATTGTGATATTGAGAACAACATTAGACTAAAGTTAAGTTTATTTGCTTTTATGGAATGAATACATGTTAACTGTTTTCTATTAATGAAGTAAGATGCTTAAGTATATTCTTATTGTTTTAGCTTTTGGGAATTTATTTAATCATGCTATTAATGAGAAGGAATCCTTGAGTTTTGAGAACATTCCCTTAAGTCTAGAGTTCATTGTACACTACTCTTCTGCAAAATGAGAACTCTTTATGAGTGATTCCTATGTAGTCGATCATATGAGGAAGACGACTTGCCCACACTTATATTCAAGTTCGAATTTATAAAAGCATGTAAGTACACTTATACATCCTAAGCTTAATATATGGCAAGGGATCGAATGCTTTCTTATAAGGTCTACTCAAGAAGACCTATTCCTAAAGTATTTGTATTTCACAAACCCTTGTTTAAACAACCTAATGTTGGTTTTAAGAAAAAAAATGGGTTTGTGTCAAATATTTGAGGGTAAAATAGAACAAGATGCACTTGAAAATTGGATCACAAAATTAGAATCAAATTTTTCTATAATCACTTTTTCAAGTTCAGAGAAAATAACATTTGCTCTACTAAAACTTGAACCCCAAGTCCAACAATAGTGGGAGGCTCACCTTGAGCAATCTAAGAAAGATGAAAAGAATGAATGTACAATCATCACAAATCCATGATGGAGTGACTTTGTTGATGTTAAAAATGAGTATTGTCCAAAAGATGCCTACCAGAAGTACATGCAGTGGAAATTGCTAAGACATAAGGACCAATCTATGTAAGAATATAGAAATACCTTCCATTCTCTATCAACGGAACTCGCCTCAATGAAAGAAAGGCATAGAGTACTCAAATACAAAAGTGGTCTACATCGATATATCCAAATAGAGATGGGGTTGCTAACCGTTGAAATGATGTGAGCAGCCCATTAATATACAGCAAAGATCGAGGTAATTTTCAAATAGAAAAGGAAATTTCTTGCAAGAAAGTAGATACAATCAAATTATAGAGGCAACTCCAAGTATGGAAGCAGGGAATAAACTAGAGAGGCCCCATAGCAAAGTTAAAACTCAAGGTTCGTTGTGAGAAATCCCATAGATAAACCCCCACAGAAGGAGGCTAAAGAATGGTGTGAGAACCATGGGAGCACGCCTCGCAACACAATCGATTATTGTTCCAAGAGGACATTTTTTACCGAGGCCCATGAATCCGATCTGATACAAACATCCAATGAGAGGACGAGAACTACTTTCATCCTACTAATTTAGGTAAATAAATTATGAATTTTGACCCTTATTCCATTCTGGTACAACACGAGGTGTAACATCATCATCTGATAAATAAGAATGTCTTTTTCATTCATAGATGTGGGTGCAACGGAAAGCTTTGCACTTCATCATGGATAGTGAGAGTGAGAAAAAATTGATCTCTATAGAAATTGTATGAAGGATGAGTCTAAAAACAACACCTCACCCGCAGTCATACTCCATTGGATGGAATACCAAAGCAAAGATATTTGTGTCAATCAACGAATGTCTTCTTCCATACGCAATCAAGCCATTCAAAGATAAAGTATTGTGTGATGTGGCACCCCTGGAGGTTTGCGACGTTTTGCTTGGGCATCCATACATGTGGAAAAGAGATGTAATCTATCAGTTCAAGACCCGTAATGTCATCATCACAATGGGAAATCAATCTTACAGGATCCCTGAGATACCTCCTAAGAAGACAATCGCCTTGATTAGTGCAAAGTAGTGTAGGTTGTGACCAGTCACAATGGAAAGTTCATGCTTATGGTTATTAGGCCAAAGAGCGCTCAGGAGGGCGTTAAAACCACACAGGATGTTATACACAATCAGACTATACATCAACAATAGGTGAAGCAAGTATTAACAAATTACATGTCTTCACTACACCTATTGGTGTGCCCTACACTACTAGGTGATACATCCCATCGACTTGATCCCTAGGTCACCCTTGCCAAATGGACCAGTATACAAATGCTTGGTGTTGGAAAATGAAGAGATCAAGCGACAAAATCCAGAAAGGCCATATTGAGCCCAATGCATCACCTTGTGGAATCCCAATCGTGTTATTTTAAAAGGATGGAATACAGTGACTATGTATTGATTGCAGGGCCCATAACAAGATCACTATCAAAAACAAGTATCCACTCCCACACATTGATAACCTCCTAGACTAGCTCAAGGGAGCAAAGTTATTCACAAAGATTGATCTGAAGTCAGGGTACCATCAAGTGCCCATTGAGTCATCTAACATTTGGAAGACAACGTTTAAGTCCACAAAAAGTCTAATCGAGTCATGACAAGTTCTTGACAACCTACACAGCCATAAGTTATATGCCAACAAGGAAATGTGTTATTTTGCCTTGCAAAGTGTACAATATGAAGGATACATCGTAAACAAGGATGGTGTACACATTGACCTAAAGAAGATCCAAATCATCAAAGAACAGCCAACCCCAACAACACTTACAAAACTCATAAGCCTTTTGGGGTTAACTAATTTTTATCGTCGATTCATGCTTGGATTCTCTCATCTTGCATGGCCTCTAGACCAAGCAACAGGGTGGGGGGACAGGGGGGCAGGTGGGGGACGGGAGGTGAAGTTTGTGTGGAACACAACACAACAATGATCTTTTGAGGAATTAAAAGGGCGACTTTGCTCAACACCGGTCCTTACCTTACCGGATCTACAGTAGCACTTTGAGATTGAAGTTGATGCTTCAGAATATGCACTAGTGCAATCCTCATCTAGCATAGGCATTCGATTGCCTACCACGATGAAGCATTCACAGACACAGTACGTAGGTATCTTACATATGACAAAGAACTTTATGCCATTGTTTAGGTGTGCAGGGAATGGAAGCATTACATTCTAGGAATGGAGACCATCATCCATATAGATCACAAGCCTCTGCAGTTCATGCAGACCCAAGGTAAGTTACAGAAAGATCGTCGTTAGAAGGTCTACCTACCTACAATAGTTTCACCTTAATATTAGACACAAGAAAGGTAGTTCCAATCAGGTTGCATACTGCTTAAGTTCAACAATCTTGGATTCATGTGGCCATAAAACTTCTAAATGACCCATGTATGGTAGTGACCCTGAGTTTTCCACCATATATCAAGTACTAAATATGGGACGACAAGTTGGATACTCCCATCTACAGGAACGGTTTCTATGTCAATTGGGACACTTATGTGTTCTGATAGTAGAGCAACAAAAGATGATTTGGGAGGCATACTATAGTCAATTTGTAGGGCATTTCAGGGTTGAAAAGACAATGGTAGTGCTCCAAAAATACTTCTATTGGCCGAAGCTTCATCATGATGTCAAGAGGTATATTAATTAGATCATGCACAACGTGTGCAATAACAAAGCCAACTAGAAAAAAGAAGAGCCTCTACACGCCTCTACCAATTCCCGATCAAACTTGGGAGTCAATCTCCATGGATTTCATGTCAGGGTTGCCTGTGACTAGGTGTGGTCATGACTATGTCTTTGTTGTGGTTGACAGGGTTTCGAAGATGGCAGTTTTGGTGCCCTAAACAAAGCGGATCAAATTTGAAGACACAACGAGGCTCTACTTTGAGTATGTATGTGTCCATTTCAGCTTACCATAGCCCATTGTGTCAGACAAGGATAACAGGTTTCATAGCACTTTTTGGTTCACATTATGGTCCATGATGGACACCAAGCATACCAAGTCCACCTTTCTTTATCCACAAACAAATGGGCAAACAGAAGTGGTTAACTATATGATGGTGCATCTACTTCAGAGGTATAACTCAAAACATCCACATACATGGGATGATAATTTACCATACATCCAACCATAGTTTACATACTCGGCAAGTCTATGAACAATTGCGTAATTTTCCTCTGGGAAAGTACTTTTTACTTATACTCAGGAGTCTATAATTGCTAAGTTTTGGCAAGTTCTATGTGAGAATTGGTGGCAAATACTCGACGAATTCCGAAAATAAACTTGCCATACGCAGAGCATACACAAAAAAATGTAGAAAAAATGCAGTTTGACAATCAAAACACGGATTTTTTTCTTTTTAAGCCCCACACCCCACCCCCACATATTCTAATCACACAACATTTGAGCATCCTCTTAGCAAATTGGAGGGAGTTTATAGCAAATTTGGGGAAAATTTTGATTTCCAAGATGGTTCTTGTTTCTTTTCTTTTTTCTTTTTTCCCAAACAAATAAATTCTTTCTAAAATGTTAATACTAGGTTTATAAACATGATTTACAAATTTACATGCATTCCATTCAATTCCTATAATTTTTATTTGTGATTTACACTATTTTTTCATAATTTATAAACGAAATTGCAAGTTTTTTCCTATACATGGCGTTTACAACTAAATGGTTTAGGGGTTTTTTTTAAATGTATTATTTTCTTATACATAGGTTTACATTTACAACTTTACGGTTTAAGCTTTATTTTAAATGTTGTTTTGAAAAAAAATGTATTTGAACATGTTGCAGGGTAGCATACAATAGCAAATGGAAGTCGTCCCACTAGAATTCATACCGCCACTTGAAAGTATGTCGTACCAGGAACGTCTTAGGGGAGTGTGATTTGCACATGTTGCTCAAAGAAAATTTATAGAGGCATCAATCACCTCAATACCATATTGTATGCATTCCTTGTCGCAACATCACGTCGTGTCCCAATACCACTAAAGAGGCAAGGCAAGGCGCAAGCAGAGCTTGCACTATTGGATGAGAAGAAACTAGAGAGGACAAGGGTGCAAGCAGCCATTACTCCCAAACGATAGTAGACACGGAGGTAGATATGGCAAAGATTGTGGGATCTAGTTGTGGTCCACACATACAACGCAAATTCCACCTCATCCAGTTCATGCAAAGGCTAGTCACAATTTTTTATACCTAGAAACATACATGGGGCACAACCTTCACTACAAGGTACAGAGTGCAACAAAGAGGCACACGAGGAAGCAAATAAGGCATGTGTAAATTTCTAGTATTACAACTTCCCTTCAATGCAAAGAGCCCGTACTGGGAGTACTTACTAACGACATTGACAATTGCATGGAAAGGATACAGGTCACCCTCTCCAAGAAACTTAAGTGGGAGGTTGTTCCAAAATATTGTTGCAGATGCAACGTCAATTTCGGAAGAACAAAAGAAGAAATGGTGAAAGTTCGGATTCACCATTCTTTCAAATGGGTGGACATATGGAAGGAACCGCACTCATCAATTTTTTAGCGCTTCAAACGATGAGATGGTTGTTTTGAAGTCAACTAATGCCTCTAACAAAGTAAAGAATGCCTAAAGTTTGAGTTGGATGCTAAAGGAGGTTGTCTTAGAGGTGGACATCGAGAATGTTGAGTAAGTTGTCACTAACAATGTAGAAGAATATGTGGCAACTGGGAGACTACTTAAGGAGAGGCATATATCACTCTTTTGGACCCCTTGCACGGCCTATTGCATTGACCTTATTTTGGAGGACATAAGCAAAATTGATTGGGACACACCAGTTTTAGAAGATGCCAGAAACATCACAAAATATATTTATAATCACCCTTGTGTTCTCAACTTGATGAGATGATCACACCAAGGGGAAAGAGCTTGTGCGAGCGAGTGTCACGAGGTTTGCATCTAACTTCCTAACATTGCTAAGTATTTGTCATTTGTTGACACCATTGAAGATGATGTTGTTAGTCAAGTATGGCTAGACTCAACATATACAAAGAAATCTGATACAGAGCGGACCACAAAGACAATTTTTGATAATGCCTTTGCAAAGAGTACTGTCGAGATGATCTAGGTAACTTCAAACTTCAATTTATATTTCTAGTCGATTCCTTTTTTTTCAATTTTTAAAAGTATTTAATTTAATTGTAAGACTTTAATTTGTTTGTAACTTTGTAGGTGTTGGAGCCTTTGGTGCGTGTTAAATGCTTGGTGGATGGTGAGCAAAACCCAATGGGATACATTTATGAGGCCATGGATGGGCCAAAGAGACCATCCAAAACTATTATAGGGGCGATAGAGACAGATTTGATCCCATTTGGGAGATAATTGATCGAAGGTGGAACAGTCAACTACACCAACCCATTCATGTAACGAGGTACTAACTCAACCCGAAGTTTTTCTACTTCGATGGCTTCACAAACATTAATGGGGAGGTTATGGAGAGCCTCTCAATACACCTAAGGTTGAGGTCAAGGACCACATTATTTCAAAGTTGCAAAATTACAAGTAGACTAGGGAGAGGCTCTTTTCTTCGGCATTAGCTATTCGAAGGAGATCCACTCAAGACACTAAGTAACAAAAATTGGAGTCTTTATTTATATCCTACAAGTTACAAATTTACAATTATCAATTACTTACAAACTTTTAAATATCTTGTTTGCAAGTTCTTGGTGGAAAGATTAGGGTGGAAATACCCCAAATCTTTAAAAGCTAGCCCTCCAAATTTTATTTTAACCTTGTAGCGCTTTTGAATGCGAGGCACAATTGGAGTTTTTTTAGGCCATTCACAACAATAAGTTGACTCAACAACCTAGTTTTTGTGCAATACAACTTTCGCTTCATACAAAAAAGGTAGAGGACACATCATAGGAGCCTATTGATTTGGATGAGATTGATCCCTACAATGATTGGACTACATAGGATGAGGAGACCCCCTTGTTCACGGAGGAAGGGATTGTTGATATCAAGAGGCAAGCTATGGAGGATATATATAGTAGTACAATAGAAATAGAAAATATTGGATTGGATGACATCCTTGCAAAGGAGTAGTTACTGCCTTTTAGTACCAGGGTGGGGCCATAGGTGCAGCATACTAGGTGGGAGCGAGGAGCAATAGCGGAGTGTGAGAACTAGACCCTCTCAGACTCCCCAATTTTTCTCTAGAATAGGGAAGAGGAAATTGTAAATTCTTGTAATTTGTAACTTGCATGGATATGCAATTAATGATAATGATTGTCAATGACAATCGTCATAAATTCGTAAGTTATAACAATTATCAGTTGGTTGTTGTATTCACATGGTGATGTGACTCTGCACTCTATTTGTACTCAAATCTAATACAAAACACTTCCCCAACGTTTTACATACTCATATGATACATTTTGTAGCTGTAATTTGTAAAAAAAAAATGTTTTTTTTTTTTTTTTTAATTATTTTTTTTTTAAAGTGTCGAGTATTGCAGAGTCGGAAAAAATTTGGTTTATGTGAACTATACATCCAACATAGCTATAATCAAGCCCTCCGTGGCTCCACAAGACAAAGTCATTTTCAATTTGGTCTTGGGTTTCAGTAGCTTGTCCCCGTTGATGTGTCATTTCCTATTGTATTCAAGTAAGGATCTCACCATGCACAAAAAGAATTTGACAAGGTCACCAGATTTATTAAACGAATCCTGCAAATCCAAAAGCAGGTGAATAGAATCCTGCAGAAAATTAGCCAAAAGTACAAGCCATGTGCATCAAGTCCCTCACCAATTCCAAGTTGGTGATGAGGTATGGCTACATTTGTAGAAAGAATGTTTGTAAGGTCCAAACAAAAAACTCAAGGCTCTCTGATATGGGCCCTACACAATCATCAAGCAAGTAGACACTAATGCCTTTGAGCTAAACTTGCCAACCTATCTTAGGTTAAATCCAATGTTCAATGTGGAACTACTCCGGCCACATTTTCCACCTCTCCTAGACACTTCAAATATTGTTGAACAATTGCAGGTCACAGAGTCAAACCCTGAGTATTCAACATGATTCATTGTTCATCAGGGCATAGATATAGTGGTAAAAGATACCGAGCATCAGCAAATTTCTTTTATATCAAGTGATCAAGGCAAGGTAGTCTTCTCACTAAGTGGTTAACCAGGTGTCAAATTCAACAAAAATTACCACATTTGGTTAAAGAACTGGACACTACGGGGCTCGTTGCCTCTCAAGGTGGGACGAATGATACGACAATGACTTGGGACCACTAAATAAGGGTAATGGTTTATTATTGGAAAGTTACAATTTTTCAAAAAAAATCAACACAACATAAATGGTAGTTTTTAGAGGACTTCAGAGCTCAGAAATCCTCATCACACCATTTTAGCATGTGAACGTCTTCCCCACAAAGCAAGCATTTTGGAAAAGGTATTATAATAAAAAATTATAGAAAACCCAGAAAAGTTGACCACGGCAACTTGGCCTAACTCGGTAGGCTATTATTAGTCATTCTCTTCTAGTAGCTATTTTATTTTAAGTTGTCCTATTCACATGCCTAGGCATGTTGAAAAGATATTATTAGTTTTACATAAATTTCCTATGCACATGACTATGCATGTTGAGTGGATGGTATTAGCTTTGTTTAAATTTAAAACAATTTACTATTATTAGCCCTTTTGCCCTGCAACAAACACAACATTCGAGACACATTTCACATTATAGTGAGTTGAAACAGGTGTGTAAAGGCAATGGGGGTTTCGGACGACATTTTCCCTGTCAGGGGGGATGGCAACAATGCACCGCAACAACAACGGTGATGGTCATGGTAGCTTCGTTGCAAGGCAGTCGCATACTAAAAGAACAGCAATTAAAAAATCAAAGTCAATACAAACCGTTTTAAGCCACATTAATGCAATGATTTCAGTTAGCCATTCTATTTTTTATTAAAATGATTTCCACCAATCTATTCGAAATCATAAATAATATCAAAGATTCTAATCATGCAACGTAATCAAATACCGGTGAGGTAACACCTAAGATAAGATCATATCAGATTTTGATATGGATCACATATTTGAATTTACATGCCCAAGAAAAATTAGTTTAAATATTTAAATATATAAGATGCTTTCACTTTAGATTTACATTTAAATATATTGCTGCTTGCATGCTTTAAAATTGTGATTAAATCTATAAAAAACATTAAATCTAAAAAAAATGTATGTCTTTAAAAACAATTAAAAACATTAAAATTTAGAAAAGCTTTAAATCCAAACATATCTATATATATCAATAATAGATACGCCAATGTGTTTCCAATTTTTTTTTTTTTTAAAAAAAAGATTTATATATTCAAAACTAATATTTAAAAAAATATATCTTAAATAAAATTTAAAAAGAAATTAAAATTATATTAAAATGTCTAATAAAAACATTTAAGCTGAATTTAATATAATATTAAAAAATTATAAATCTTTTTAACTAAATTTAAAACAAAGTTAAAAAATTAAAAAGTTTAAATTCAAATATTACAGTTTATATATTAAAATTAAAGTTTATATACTAAAATTAATTCTTCAAAAAACTTTAATTAAACATAAAATAATATAAATTTGAAAAACATAATCAAATTTAACGTTTTTATTAAAATGTAAATTGAAATTAAACTACAAAGTGTATAAAATACTATACATCTCAAATTTAAAACGGAATTAGAAAAAAAAAGTAAAAAAAAAAAATTTTAAACATATCTTATTTGAAATCCAAACTAAAATACAACGCTCTATTGATTCATTCTTATTTATTTTTCAACCATATTCCAATCTTACCTGGGGATGCGTCCCCCCCCTACCAAATTTTTGGCACGTCTCAAACGTCCTCGACGCTTATGGGACTCAGGGACTCTTGGAAAACCCATGGTGTTTCCAGAAAAATGATAATCTTTGGAAATGTCTTGGGGAAGTTCTGGCCTATTTTTAAAAGTTCTAGAAACATTTTGTTTTTGGGGCTTGTAGAGGATGTCTGGGACGTTTCAAACTGTCGAGAGACGTCCTGGACGTCCCAAACGTCCTCTACGACTGTATAAAGTTTGCAGCTAAAAAAAATTATAATAAAACTAAAAAAATAAATAAAATAAACGTTGTTAAATGACTTAAAAACCTAATTTAACATAAAGCAAACCATAAAAGTGACTTCCAACTTATGAATAGACCAATTTCTATCATTCTAAAACACACGAGTCTTGAGCAAAGCAAAGCGCTTAGAGAAGAAGAGGAAGAGAGGAGGAGAGCAAAGGCAAGAGAATAGCAAGGGCAAGAGCAAACAACAAAGGTACAAGAAGTGTAAGGGCAAGGACAAGGGTTCTTTCTCTCATGCTGCAACAGGGTTTGGGGTGACTGAATTGGAGGGCAAGGGGAAGGTCGTGGGGGCGGGCCCCAATGCAGTTGTAGACATGTTTGATGCACAGGCTAGGGAGAAGGTTGACGATGCAATTGGAAAATTCTTTTATGCCACAAGGATCCCTTTTAATGTTGCTCACTCTCCTTATTACAAGGAGGCCATGGCTAAGGTAGCCAACGCTGGTCCAAGTTATGTGCACCCAGGAAATAACAAATTAAAGAGTACAATCTTGGATAGGAACTATTCCAAGGTTAACTTATTGATGGAGATGAAAGGCACATGGGTGTCCCATGGATGTCTTGTGACCAACACATCCCGTTTCGCAGAAGAAAAGGGGACCCCCTGTAAGTCGGAAATCTTCAAAAATTAGCCCCTTATTGAGCCCAGTCTGAACCTCATCTTATTTCAAAACCTCGGAACCGATCCCCACAAGTGAATGCCAATCAGGTTTCACTCTTCAAGATTTATGCAAACTCTGATGAGCCCCCCTTTGTTTATATTTATATATCTTTCGCAGGGTTTTGTTTCGAAAAAGTCAATCCCGTCGTGCTTCCAAACTATTTCTTTACTTAGTTTCTTTTTTCAGGGACTAACTTTTTCTTGCAGAAAATAAACAACGCCCGAAGTCAACATCCCAGAGTCCCAGAGTCCAGTTGGCACCCTCCCGGAGACAATTTCTGAGAGCTAAGTAGCCCTTTGCAAAACGCTTTGTAATGACTTAGTCTTTTTGTATGTTTTGCAGGTTTGGAGTTGTCAGCGTTGCGTACAGTCTGGGAATCCCGATCCAATCACGAAGCGCCACATAAACTGGCATACACCCAATGGCCAGTTTACCCAGACGTGTACCCAGAGCTGTCAGAGTTGTGTACGGCCCAAGAGACTTCCCCCATTCAAAAATTGCCACATGTACTTTCGTACACCTAGAGGATAGTTTGCATAGTCAGGGCCCGACGCTATCAGAGTTGCGTATAGTCCGGGAGTCCCAATCCAATCATGAAGCGCCATGTGTGCTTTCGTACACCCGGAGGACACTTTGCACAGTGAGGCCCCGGAGGTGTTAGAGAATAGTATGGCTCAAGAATTCCAATCCAATCAGGGCGCGTCACATGTACTTTCATACACCTAAAGGACCATACAACTGGAAAATTCCCGCTATGCCAAATCAATAGCATCACCCCTTGGGACCACCACAATACAAGTGACACTTGACCGATTTCAAATGTATCACAGGCGCCACGAGGGCTAAAACTGAGTGCATGCCCACCACACACTGCATGTATTGGCCCATTTGGGTAGATCAACTCGCGTGTTGTGAGCTCTCTATGCCATTACTACAGAGATATTTTAGAGCCCTATAAGGTCCCTTTTAAATTGAGCTCGCATGTATCTATTCTTTGCAATCTGAATTGCCAAGAACCCCTTGCTTAAGTATCCTCAAGAACTCCTAAGGCACATCTATGTAGAATCCCGCATGCGAAAGAGCAATTTATAGGAGAACGATAAAAGTCTTGGTGTTGGACCCCAAATTTTGTAGTAATTTATTATAAGTGTTTTCGAGATATAACGCGGAAGATCAAGGGCGCGAGAACAGTGCAGAGGACCTTGGCGCAGGAGAGAACAACGCAGAAGAGAGAGATGGAAGAACAGCGTGGAAAACCTTGGCACAAAAGAGCTAGTTACAAAAGACAAGGAAACGGAGAACGAGGAACATAAGATGCAAGACTCAAAAAAGCGCAAGACTGGGACAAGGGCATAGAAAGCAGAGACAGTTACAAAGCACTTCGCGGAAGCATTGGAGATTAATAGAAGCGCAAATCCAGCACCGGTCCACGGAGGAGCATGAACACGAATATCTAGCATAGAAAGACTATATAGGGGTTGTTAGACCTGAATCAAAAGGGACTTAATTGTAATGGTTCACCACAACTTCTTTTTCTGAAACAGTCGTTGGCTTGTTATCTATATTGTATTAGTGATGTACCCTGAGAGGGGTTAGGTTGTGTATAAATACCCCTTAGCTTTGCTTATGAAAGGGATGTTGTAGTTGTCATTGGTTAAGTTGTTGTCAATATGGAGATATAGATGTATGTGTAATGAACACAAAGAGTGTGTTGAATGAAATATATTTGTAATCTTATCAAATGAGATCAATGGAACCACTACTTTGTCTGCGAATCTTGATGTGTCAATCTTTTTGGTGTTAAATTTGTTTTTATGAGAATAACTAAGTGTGTGGACTATGTGAATGAATCAAATGGTTAACTCTAAAATGATATTTGTAGTAACAATGACTAAATGTGCTAACCCAAGCGCCTAAGCGTTAAATCTATCCACAACCGCATGGTAAAATCGATGGGAACCGGTCTAGGCTGCATGCCTCGAGTGAGTGCACGAGGTCACTACTCGAGTGATATGTCGAGCGCTAGCTCGTTAGTTTCTTCCTCCTACTAAGCGCGCGACTAATACTTAGTCGAGCAAAACTAAGGATAAAAGAACCCCAACAATTTGGTTCTATTGTCGAGACCCGTTGCACTTGTTAGCACGATGGTAGAAAGATGCTCGAGCAACTCTCTTTGGCAAACATCAAGCATTGGGTTGGTATAGTAGAAGAGAACTTTGCGCTTCAGTTTATTGAACCAGGAGCTTCTACGTGCACATGAGTAGAGCAGCATCTATATGATTCTCTATATGAAACATTCTTTGTAGAATTACCCATTCAATTGCATGCTTGGCTTTCGCCATACGTGCAAGACCGTTCAAGAAAATAAGGATGGAAGGCTCCCTAGTCAATAGAATGTCAGACAAACTTAGCGAAGTTGAAAGCTACTTGGACACTTGCGGTGGACTAGAAAGAAGCGCTCAATAGCTACATTTTACAATACGTTGTCTCTACATATTATCGTTCGCAGGAAGCATAGTTCAACTTCCAGAGGGAACCACAAGGAAGGTATCTCAAACAATTTCCTTTAGAAATTAAGAAAATTGTGGTTGATTCTAGACTTGAGAACTTCCCATGGACGACTAAACTCTCTTGTGCATGGGCAACGCGACAGGTGGGGAAATGGAGGGGCATACATTGGTATGTGATTGGTAGTTCAACATGGAAGTCACTCAACGAGAACTACAAAAGGGTAAGTATGATGAGCCCAGTCACAAGGCTATGAGAGGAAGCGATCCCAAGGGCAAAGGAGAGAATAGTGTAAGTGTTGCAAGAATCTGTAGGAGGGCAGAAAGGCATAGTGAGCACTCCCTAACCATGGTGGGTCTGCGTCCTTCACTGGCATAGGTACATGCAATAGAAGCGGGACAAGAATTGATGATAGCTAGCCCACTCCAAATAGGCCCAATTCCCCCACCATAGCCTATGCTCGTGCATTTGAGTTTGATGGAATTCTTGTAAGAAATTGGGATGGTGACAGTGTGGAATCTGAAGCTAAGTCTATAGAAGGAACTCTGGGAATACAAGTTAAAAATAACAATTTACCATTAACCTTTACTTTTCCATTGCAAGTAAGACCTATGGCTCACCTTGGAATGCCAGGTGGACCAAATGTAAGTAGTGGGCAGAATGCAGACCCAACAATAACTAATCAACCATCCATAGCGCCCAATCTTTCAGGTGCTCCTAGTGCTATAGGGGGCACGGGAGGCAGTACCATTAGTGGTTCTAATAGAGCTGTTGGAGGATCACGAGGCAACTTGGGAGGACTTCGCAAACCTCCACCACGGGGTTCAAGAGGAATTGGAGGAGTGCCACCACAAGGTCCACTAAACCACCCAATGCACCTATAATAGTCTACTACGAGATGACACTTCACTTGCCAGAATATCAAGGTGTCGAAAATGCAGTGGAACATGTTTACAAGTGTGAACTCATTTGGCGGGCATGGGGTATAACTTCAACTGAGCAAAAGGCAAATCAGTTTGCCACTACTTTATTGGATCGCACGCACAAATGGTATCAAAAGTTTGATCTTCAATAAGTCGTTATAAATTATGAATTGTTGAAGACTACTTTTCTCCAAGAATTTGATATCCCTAAGTTTGAACAACAAAGTATCGTTGCCTTAAAAGATATTAAGCAAGAGCTTACTGAGAGTGTGCGCACATGTGATGCGTGTTTCAAAACATTTCTTTCAAAGCTATCATTTAAGATCAACCCAACACAACGCGCTCAGTGGTTTGTGGGAGGGTTATTACTCCCTTTTCGACGAGCTCTATCCCACAAAACCTTTATTGATCCGTGCGAGTCACTAGAAGCTGCCCTCCACATCGAAACTATGGGAAGTATAGATATGGGGATCAGAGCATAGAGGCTCAAATTGCTACTATGGCTTCTTAGTTAAAGAAGCTTACGACCAATAATGCTCATGATACACGCAACGGCCTCTAGTGTGTTGACTATTTAGTGGAGGGTCATAACAGGAATAAGTATCCATGGAGGAATGTTCATACTGTATTAAAACAGTCTTGTGAGATTTGCAAAGAAGATCATGATGTAAGGAGTTGTCCCTTGCTTCAGCATGCCACCCAAGCCAAAGTGTCACTATACTATAAAATATGTGATGTATATACATATGATACCAATGATTTTCAGGTCATCAATGAGATTCATGAAGCACGTGCGCAAGGTGCTTGTCAAACTTATACAGCTAACACACAGGAGGCTCGTGGGAATCAATCTTTCAGAGGTCAAGGGCATGGCAATGGATGAGGAGGTGGTCGCTTTCCACCCAGGACATGTTACAAATGTGGATCTCCGGACCACTACTAGCTCGATTGCACGGTTTACCCAACCTATGCCTTTTATAAAAATGAGCATCGACTGGAAGAATGTCTAGATTTGTATGCTGCCATTACCAAAGAACGAAATGAGAGTTGGGATAATACGTGTTGCAAAAACTCCAACTACTCAGTGGAGACCACACCCTACTACTCCGCTAGCTAGACCCAAGGTAAATATTACTACTCAGAATGGCACTCATTCCCAACTAGTTTCAAATCCACCTATTGAAAAGGTTTAGCATGAAGAACCTCATGCAAAACACTATCCAAATGCTCAATGTCAAAAAGAAGTGTTGCAAAACACAATGGCCTTGGTACGTGAGCTGCAAGGCGAAATTGAGTTCTTGAAGGACAAGGATGCTACCATGCGTGTCGACATGCAAAGTGATATGGTACCCACGAACTTAGGGCATGATGAATTTTGAGAGTTGTGCAAGCTATTCCTTAGTGAGGAGATCATCCCCCTCCTGAAGAATTGGCTACACCAACAAACGACAAAGCCTCCAGAGGATCGTCATTTGAACCATGTGCAATGGCAAGAGACTCATATTCAACTAAATCCAAAATGTGACAAAGAGGTCCTTGTCAATGCATCCATTGATGGTTGGATGATCCATGATATCCTGGTGGACACTACCACGGAGGTTAATGTTCTACCCAAAGATGCTTGGAAAAAGATGGGGAGCCCCACTTTGCAGCCTTCCCCACATGTTTTGTTCAGGCCAATAAAACTCTCACACTGCCCATAAGCATCCTTAAATATGCCACCATCAACATCTTGGGAATCGCATTCAAGGGTGATTTCGAAGGCATCGAGCTTGCTGAAGCTGCTGATTTTTCAGCTCTCTTGGGTTGACCTTGGTGCTATGCGAACAATGCTAACTTTCGGTTTAAGAAGCGCTATATCATCTTTGAGAATGACATTTAGCGCGTGGTCATTCCTCTAAATAATGACCAAGGACCTCCCTTTGTGGATGATGTTGATGAGGATGTCAACACAATTTATAACATCATTACATATGGATCCTACCCCTGATGGCATCTTGCAATGGGAAGATGCGCAGTCCATATCCAACACTACCAGTATTGCTTGCGACCAGTGGGCTCAAGGCGCATGTGATCTTACAAGGTGTGTTTGTGGTGTCCTCGACTGAGGTTGGACCATGCACCTCAATTCCATGGTCAAATGGAGGTCAGGGAATATTTGCAACAAATGGAAGACTATTATGTTAATGAGGATGAATAGTTGTGCACGATCAACTTTCTATTCCTAGGAACATCTGCTCGATGGTGGTCTACTCATCGATACCAATTGGACACATGGGAACAAGTATGCGCTACTATGCACAATCGTTTCCACCATGACAACCGTGTTTGTGCTACCTTGAGTTATAATGGTGTTGCTTCTCCAGAAGAACATATAACACAATGTGAAAGCCTTTGGAGCACCAATGAAACATTTTTACCATAATTCTTATGGGTTCATGCATTCTATGGTACCCTGCATGCCTAAACCGCAGAGAAACGAATACCTGGCAGAATATCACACGTGGTTTGCTTACAACATTTTCATTTTCTTCTCCACTAGTAATATGGGTGTGGTAGAAATACCTGGTTGGTGATGCACGCGTAATCCAAATGAAGATGGAGAACTCTTTGGCTATGTTTGAGAAGGCATTGTGAGACATAGGAATATTAATGTCTTTTCAAAGCATGAAAAGATGTACATTTGTCCTTGAAAGCAATCCGTCAAGTGGTAATAGGAGATCGTGCACTTGTTGAAGACTGCATACGTCACATGCATGGCGTATCTGAGGACTTGGCCATCTTCCAAGAACCCGATACTCTTGCCATGGCTCAGTTGGAGTCTGTCTCTCAATTAGAATATGCACATCGGGAACAGATACGGAAGGGCAAGCAAAAGGTCATGTACCAAGTTGATGAGCATACCAGTTCTGATCCCCCAGAGCCAACATTCGACCACCTAAATATGCATATGAAATATGGGGCACGTGATGTTAGAGATACAATGCAATCTGAGCAAAAGCCATATTCCGCCCCCTCCAAACGATTCAGCACAACATTGGGACGGAGGACGCGCCTAAATTAGCCACTATGGGCCATTACTGATCTGATGTTGAGATAACCAAAATCTTTGAACTCTTGCAAGAATAACAAGACATTTTCCCGCGTAACTACACAAAAATGAAGGGAGTGCATCCATCATTGGGTAAGATGCATATCAAATTTGTTGAAGGCATTCGACCAGTGAGGAAATGACCATATCGAAGGAATCCCAATCTACACGCTAGAGTTAAAGAGGCAATTGATAGCATATAGTGCGTTGGAGTTATTACTCCCATTGATGAATTTGAGTGGGTTAGTCCGATGGTGATCAACATCAAGAAAGATGGTCGAATTTGCATTTGCGTGGATTACAAGGTACTTAATTTTGTGTCACTGATCCTTTTCCAACACCATTCACAGACAAAAATTTGGAAGGTGTTGTTCAATGCAAGATCTACACTTTCACTGATGGCTTTTCCAACTATCACCAAGTATAAATTGTTGAAGAGGACAAGACCAAAACAACCTTTGCAACTGAATGGGGTTCGTTTGCGTATAATGTTATGCCTTTTGGCCTAAAGAATGCACCAACAATGCTCTCGTGCATTGTAGTGGAAGCCTTCAAAGATTTGACCCACAACTTCCTCCAAGTGTATCTAGATGACTGAACTGTGTATGGTTTAGTGCGTGACCATTGTGACAACTTGCGCCTCATGCTCGAGCACTGCGGCCAATTTCAAATTTCCTTGAATCTGAAGAAGTGCATCTTTGCCACCCCATTTGGAATCCTACTGGGCCACATCATTTGCCGGGATGGACTACCGGTGGATCCGACTAAAATTGTGGTCATTGTCCAACTCCCAGCTCCAACCACTCAACGCAAGGTCCGTGCCTTCTTTAGGTCACACGGGATACTATCGAAAGTTCATTCGGAGTTATGCTAACATAGGCACGCCAATGGAAGAACTACTCAAACACAATGGCCTATTCCTATGGACCGCTCAACACCAACAAACATTTGAGGCTCTAAAGGAAAACTTGGTGACTGCACCCATTCTCCAGTTTCCGAATTGGACCCAGCAATTTCATGGGAATGTCGATGCTTCAGGCATGGCAGTGGGTGCCATCCTTGCACAACCCAATGAGGGCAACCTTAGTCATCCTATTTATTTTGCTAGTCACAAGCTCACACCAATCGAACGGAACTACTCTACTACACACCATGAGGTCTTGTCCATGGTTTATGCGTTCTAGAAGTTTCATCAATACTTGTTGGCCACTCCATTTGTCTTCTATACGGATCATGAAGTGCTCAAGTATTTGGTCAATAAGTCAGTATTGCATGAACGCATCTGCCAATGGATTGTCCTCTTTCAAGAGTTCCAGTTCTTTATAGTCGTTAAACCAGGCAAAGTTAATTTTGGACCAGACCACCTCTCACGCGTTCAATCTAGGAAATTGATGCGTGACATAGAGGATGATTTACTTGACGTACAACTCTTTCAAGTTACGTGTGTCCCTAAAGAATTGGAGGAAATTGTGGTTTTCCTTGCAACAAGCTTAGTGCCAGGCCACCTTAACACCCAAGAGAAAAAGCAGATGGTTTGTTACATCGCGATTCCTCGCTGGGCAAACTTACTTGATTATCTGTGGATATTTATAGTTGATAATTTGATTTGATTATTATTTGACTAAGTTGTAAGTCATATGTTGTTATGAGACAATTGAATATTGTTTTAATTTCATGATTGCATTGCTATGAGTTTAGTTGTATGGTATATTCTTACATTGTTATCATGTTAATTTCTTATTTCAGCAGTATTTTATGATATATATGTCACAATGTTATGGACTAACTACCTTCTTGTCGTGAGTTTGACACAAGAGAGATTCATCCTTCAGAACATGATGGAGGGAGAGCATCCTCGAAGAGGGTGACGTAGATGGAGGTGTTGGGGGACGACAAAGGAACAACTAGAACCCATACACACACCACATTAATGGCACTCATTATATGCATAGTTGAATGGTTAGCATTAGTGCATTTTTTTATGTTGTTTGCATCTAGATGATTGTTTATGCTTACTAGTTATGTGTTAGTTCAAATTGATGCCTATGTGGAATTAACCTCGTGTGATTGCGTTCTGGATATTATGCAAAGGTCTAAATGTATAATGTTGCAGTATGATTACGTTAGGCTATTATAATCATAATTGTGAATATTTATGGGAATGTAAATCTGCGTGAATAGCATAGTAATAACACAACGATTATATTGATGTTTGATTTAATAGACGACGTTTGGAATACCTAGTCGATTTCTTAGTAGAAGATCGAATGCATTGACAAAATTAGCAAGCTAATTATTGTTAAATTATTATATAAATAGTTATGCTTTAAAGGCTTTTGGAACATAAAATTAATTGATTTAGTTATTATCATCTTGGAATTAGAAAATAAAAAAATAAGAAAAGCCTCATAAAGGAAATAAAAAAAATAAAATAGTGAATAAAGAAGCTTTGGGAAAAATAGAAAAAATAAATAAATAAAAGTAAAAAAAAAAAGGAAAAATCATGAAAAGAAGAAAAGAAAGTAGAGGGCGCGGCATAAGAAGGGAAGATAAGAGGACAGGGAAGTGGAATTTTGGCAAGGAGAACAACAGCGGATAGAGAAGTAAACGGAGCAAAGCGTCTAGGAGAAGAAGAGCAGCAGGGCGAAGAGGAAGATTCTATAGATCGTGCTATTCTAGTTTAAAAGCTTGCAAGGTAGGTGATGTATTTAAGATTTTGTGTGGAGTTTTGGCAAATTTTTGTGTGCTTGACATTTAAGACAACAATATATATATATATATATATATATATATATATATATATATATATCTGTGTGTGTGAATAGATAACAATTAATATTCAATCCTTCAAGCTTAATTCAATGCTTAATAGTCTGAGTCATCCATAGCTTAAATTCAGTGTTCAATAGATTATGACATTTCTAAATTTCCTTTTCATTGAATACTTGCAAGTCTGATTTTTGAATACGATATACTAGATATGCATATAAATAAGATGTATATTTTTATATATACATCCTCGATGCTTAGAATTTACACATAGTTTGATGCAGTGCTTAAAAATAGATCAGGTCATTCCTAAATACCCATTTCATTGATTCCTTGTAAATCTAGTTCCTAAATACCAATTTTATTGATAGACATATAAACATGTATATATACTCGGAATCGGGATACATGTATATAGCCACAGCAATCGATTAGGATCTTGTATCTTATAGAAATCAGGATGTTACTTATTCATTGGTATATATTTGAAGACCTGTGAATACATATATAGCTATATATATATAAAGAGGAGCAAAGCATAATAACTTAGATGGTCCACGCTAATCTATTACTCTTGACTAACGTGATAAGGCATAATATTATTATTATTATAACTATTGATGTGAATAACTTAATCAAATAGCGAATAAGGTCCATGGTAATCTATAGCTTAATCTAATAGTGAATACATATATTGCTATGGTAAATCGAGCAAGCTAGTACCGTCGCTATAACATGGGAGCGTGTTCTTACCTACATGTATATGAATTCGCATGTAATGAATTCTGGATGGACACTATTGATGCGAATTGCTTAATCTAATAGCAAATACATATATAGATATATATACATAGAGAATACTAAATCTAGAGACTAAATCGCTACATATGTATGAAGAGAAAGTATATGACTTAGATGGTCCATGACTGTAATTTAAAAATTTGAATACAAAAAACAGATACAAATATATATATCAGCGAAACTTGAATATATATATATATATTAGGTATAGCGGCGTGTATATATATATATATATATTTCCAAACAACAATTCATAGGAACAGGAATATATATATCAAAAGTGGAAATATAGCAAAGTGTCTAAGTTGATGTTCATGACTATGTATGGCATAGCGAACTATTTATAACGATCCGAGTACATTAATATTCATTATAGATTTATGAGTTACTCAATGATCTGTCTGGATCATTCAAAATGTTAATGATTAAGAAATACTCATCACCTAGTTTGAGGTTACAATGTCCATAAGTAATATGTAAAGTAATATGGCAATTTCTAAGTCGAATGTTGCCTCAAATCTGATTCTCTGGAGGATGAACTGATAGTATAGATATAGTGAACTGTGTATGTTCTAAAGACTGTGTGAAACCAGCGATTAATTCTGATACTAACATAGTAACGTGAAATTTAGTATTAAACTTCATATCCATGGATTGACATGAATATCTAACATCCGTATATTCAGTATCGTGAAATTTAGTATCGTGGATATTAAACATTTATAGTATCGAAATAATCTTAGTTTGGGTACTAATAGTATCGTGATTTAATGGTAATGTGATTTCCATGTTTATATTCAAGTATATTCAATATGATGTTTAATAGTGCGGTTATATGTATTATAAGTCATGGTGAGATATCCATATGAGTGTTTGATGTCAATTTGGCTTGAGAAGAGCAGAATATGTATATAGATAGTCTATTGTTAATAGTACCTAGTTTATTAACATGAATGTATAGTTTTAATGTTTGTTGAAATCAAATGAAGTCATTGATTGGAGTTGCAAGTGACTATTGATAATATATACAATATTTACACATTGTTGATTACTTATATATGGTACAAATTATAAATATATTTAGTATGAACAAGTACTCATATAAATGAAAAATATCAATATAAGGACTTAGATACTCGTGTATATATATAACATATAGAGGTGTGCCTATATTTGTTATCAATAACAAGTCATAGAATTCCGAGGGACAGGAAAACTATAACTATATGACTGTAGTCTACTAAAAATATAACAAGTTGTTTAAACAAAAGAATATGTTTTTCATTAGACTTATGACTTCCTTTATCATGACTGACTGTTGCAATTGAGTAGTGTGAACATAAAAATGATGAACTATGATAGTAGTCCTTGTCATAGAATTTACTATATTGAATTTACTTAAGGAAATTAGTAGCATGCAGTCTAAACATAGGGTATACCTGGTTGATATAAATTGTATTTGTTTGCTTATTGTTCAAATAATAAATAATATTGTAGAGATTCAATCATAAATTTGACGAACTAAATGTATGCATTTTGATTATTCATGTCTTTAGCATTTTTATGCCTGCTAGTAGGAAGTAATCTGTATGAATTTGTTGGTTATATTTATATTAACCAAATATCGCATTGTTGGTACTGAGTAAGTAGTGAGACGGACTTCACTAGCTTCCTAGCATCACAATGCCAAATAAAGGTAATCCGATCAAGTGATGTGTATGAAATTGACTAATCCTAAAAGTCAATATCTATTGAAAACTTTGGCCAAAATAATGTTAGTTAGACATTGTCATTTCCTATGTATGATATACATGTTTGTGTGATATCATGTTAGAACGGATTTCTTTATGGTACATTGCATGTTTTTAGAAATCATACAACACATGGGTACTAGCTTGTCTCTTTGGATTCCCGTACTGTCACTATCTACTTATCCGTGAAGGGAGGGTCATTCTCTAATGGGAGATTGTGTGGGCGATTGATGGTTCATGGTTTGTGTGAAAAAGCGCTCAGATGATGCTCTCCCCCCCACAGCAATACTTATTTGGAGACGACACTTGAGATAGCCATAGATATTGGAGTTTGTAAAAATTTTGCTTCGTGGAACCTTGGATCTTGTACATTACATTGTATTTAATATTATTGAGACAATATTCTGATGTGATGTAATTCATTACTTATTGTATCATGACAGCAATGGTTGCATGCTTGTACCAGCTATGATTGGAAATCTGTAGTTACTTTCTATATTCCATTATGTTGTGTTTCATTTGATGATAGTGATCAGTGACGGATAGATGTTACGTGCTTATTTTACAGTTAATATACTTAGTGTGTTTTAGTTGGATCACTAATTAGATTCTCGTGGTGATTTCTAATGTAAGAATATGTTGAACATTATTCTTAGTGGATCCCAATGTGGATGTTACATGGTTGTCCGCGCTGCGCCTTTCCAACTTATTGGAGATCTGTACAAACTAGGACGAGATGAGGTATTACAAAGGTGCATAATGCAACACGAGCTCACTGAAGTCCTTCAAGAGGACATTATGCTAGCGACACAATCGCAAGAAAGGTTCTACTAGCTAGGTTGTGGTGGCCCACATTATTCAAAGATGCCAATGTGATATCTGTCAACGTGTAGGTAAACCAAACCGAAGGGATGCTATGCCCCTTCATCCAATGCTTGCTCATGAACCAATTGAGAAATGGGATATTCATTTTGTTGGTCCTATTCAACTTGTTGCGCAACAAACTAGCGCGCGCTACATCATTACTACCATAGACTACCTCACACATTGGGCTAAAGCAGCACCCACATGAAATTGTATTGTTGCTACTGCTGCTATATTTCAATGGGAACATATCATCACACGATATCATTACATTAAGTTTAACAAGTGATAATCAATGGGCCCTATGTCTGAGATAGAATGGTAACCTTTTATGAATGGAAAGGGCTATATTAATGTGATTGAACTGAGTTGAATGGAGAATCTAAATACGAATTGCCTTTAGATCATAACGACCACTATCATATTGATGGTATATAATATATTGTGCTTGTTGTTGAACATGATGAACTCTAGGGATTTTTGGAACCCATTGTGTAGTGTATGAATCATGTGTTGATGCTTTATTTGAAATAACCTTAATGCCCTATAATATCAAATTGGGATGTGTAGGAGTAGAGAGAGGCTCTCTAGAATCTATGAAAAATCTTTGTTGAAGTGGCCTTCCAGGGATAGGCGTTCATGGAATGGTAGATACCTATTGTAGAAATTGTTGAGTAGGTTGCACATTTTTAGGTGGCTCAATTGAAATGTTATGTATAATAGATTGGCCTTACTATATGAGGTTGTTATTCTATGTTTGATATACTTGGATTAACGACAATCATGTGCAAAGATTTTGTGGTGGACTTTATAAAGTTGAAACATGGGCATGTTAGGTCAAAAGAACCATGCAGTGATTAAAGGATTAAAATATTGTTTATTGTAGAACATTTGAGTGATTAGGGTTTTTTCACCATTTATCTCAAATTTGAGTTAACCAAGATTAGCAAATAGATTTGCAAATAATGGAGTTTTGCATGATGAAAACAATGACAAACTGCGAGTTTGATACTATAGTTGCATGCAATGAATGTATGAGAGAGGTTGACAGAGAAATAATTAGAAGAGGAGGCAAAGAGAAGGGGACAACACGACATGGGGGAAGAAGGAATGAGCAAAAAAAAAAAAGAAAGAGGAGACATTATGGTTCAAGAATTTACAAATTTGGAAACTATTTCAAGGTTGGTAATGAAATTACATTGTTTGGTTGTATTGAATATAGTAAATTCTTTGTTTATGTTTTACTAGGGATTTTTTAGAAAATACCTAGTAAATTATATTTCAATAAGATATTGATTTAGCCCTATGGATGGCTCGGCCATCCACAGAACTAAATCAATATCTCCAAATTCCTTAAGTTTATTGAACAAGACTGTGTAATATATATAGTAAGATAGGCTTTTTATTAGTGTGTTCCCTGTAGGCTAAAGCCATGGAAACATGAGTACTATAGTCGAGAATATAATATATAAATATAGATTTGTCTATGCTTTGTTTCGTTTAGGAAAATCCTTAAGCCTATAAAGGGCGTACTGTGTACATGAGTGTTTTGATACAATGAGGATATATACTAAAACCATGAGTTTATAAATGTAACCGAGTTGAGAATATATTATATAAAATTTGAGGTCTAATATGTAATGGTCAGTTGTTAAATTTATGATTTTTCCATAATATATATTTTAGGTTTGTTTAAATTGTTTTAAAGATGGAGTGGTTGATGATTCATATGGATATAGGGAAAAATTCTGTGTATAGCAATATTCCTTATAAACCTATCAATTTCATATTTAAATGGAATACATTTGTGAGGAGACTGTGTAACCATTTTTAGTATGCATGTAATATATTTTCTATCATTGAAATATTAGTAAAAAGTTAGTTATGTAATGTGGATTTTCTTAGACATACACATACATAGAATCGTTATAAACAATTGTATTATGTTTATGTGTATTGGGAAAGACATACACATACATACAAATCGTTATAAACGATTGTATCATGTTTATATTAATGGTAATTGGTTCAAACCATTCTATAGTGGATAACTGTTAATGTATTTTTACAACTCCACTAGTGATAATCGAATTGGGTTACAAACTCAGCTAGCAAGTTCGAACCATAAAACCGAGCATGAAATTATAGTTAACTGTGTAATTGTTACAGTTGGTTGTGTATTGGAATTGTTGATTAATAATTCTTTTAAATCTGAGTTAGATAGAGGAGTGTGTGAGAATTATGATGTATACAATATGTTTATTTTGTACCCAGATTGTGGGGGACTAATGGAAAATGGAATTGTATAGTTTTCTATGGATAATTGGACTTAAAACTACAAGTTAATAAAATGGAAATAGGAATAGGGTTCGTGAATATGATTTTTGTATAATTGTTTCCATTAAATAAATTCCAAAATTGGCTTTTAGATTGATTGTTCAGATTGTATGAGTTCCAAATGAAAAATAAATATTAAATAGTATAAAAGTGTATACATTATACTCTGAGAATTCAAGCATAATGAACTCACTGTTAGTTATAACAGTACATAAATTTTAAAATATGGGCAGTTACATTTAAATAGTATATGTCTTGTATGAATTTGATATATACATTGTTCATATATATGGTATAATCTGTATAAAAGGAATAAGTACATATACACATGTGGCATATATTTGTATATGTGAAAAGTATGCTTATAATTATGGTATATAGTTATGATCGTCAATTACGCTAGTAAACCACATGATGTGGTATACCATATCTATATGCATACAACTCTAGAAAAGTATAAACAATGTTATGAAATTTTGGTTATTGTTTATTATGAGCATTAAAATTAATTATGACTGGTTAGTTGTGATTTGTAAAGTATATACATAGAATTAAATTATGATAAACATGGCTTGTCATAAATGGTTCTATCTTGAGTTACATCTGAAAATTAGAGACATGTAGTCTAAGCATAAAATATACCGGTTGGTATAGGCTGTACTTGTTTATGTTATTATTTATGTATTGAATAATATAGTTGAGATTCATTGCATACGTTTGACGGACTAAATGTATGTAATTTAATTATTTCTTTACTTGGCATGTTTTACGCTTTTTGATATGAAGTAATCTTATTGAATATGTTGGTTATGGTTTATATTAACCAAATATAGAACCCATGCACACATCACGTTAATGGCACTCATTTATGCATAGTTGAATGGTTAGCGTTAATGCATTTTTTATGTTGTTTGCATCTAGATGATTGTTTATGCATATTAGTATGTGTTAGTTCAGATTTATGCCTATATGGAATTAACCTCGTGTGATTGCGTTGTGGATTGTATGTGAAGGTTTAAATGTATAATGTTGCAGTATGATTACGTTAGGCTATTATAGTCATAAATGTGAATATTTACGGGAATGTAAATCTATGTGAATAACATCGTAATAACACAATGATTATATTGATGTTTGGTTTGATAGACATTTGGAATACCTAGTCGATTTCTTAGAAGAAGATTGAATGCATTGACAAAATTAGCGAGCTAATTATTGTTAAATTATTATAGAAATAGTTATGCTTTAAAGGCTTTTGGAAGATAAAATTATTTGATTTAATTATTATCATCTTGGAATTAGAAAATAAAAAAATAAGAAAAGCCTCATAAAGGAAATGAAAAGAATAAAGTAGTGAATAAATAAGCTTTGGGAAAAATAGAAAAAAAACAAAAAGAAAAGAATAAATAAATTTTAAAAAATGGAAAAATCGTGAAAAGAAGAAAAGAAAGTAAAGGTCGCGGCATAAGAAGGGAAGATAAGAGGACAGGGAAATGGAATTTTGGTAAAGAGCACAGTAGCAAAAAGAGCAGTAAACGGAGCAAAGCGTCTAGGAGAAGACGAGCAGTAGGGCGAAGACAGGAAGATTCTATAGATCATGCTATTCTAATTTAAAAGCTTGCAAGGTAGGTGATGTATTTAACATTTTGTGTGGAGTTTTGGCAAATTTTTGTGTGCTTGACATTTAAGACAGATATATATATATATATATATATATATGAACAAATAACAATTAACATTCAATCCTTCGAGTTTAATTCAGTGCTTAATAGTCTGGGTCATCCATAGCTTAAATTCAGTGTTTAATAGATTATGATATTTCTAAATTTCCTTTTCATTGAATACTTGCAAGTTTGATTTTTGAATACGATATTTTGGATATGCATATAAATATGATGTATATTTTTATATATACATCCTCGATCCTTAGAATTTACACATAGTTTGATCCAGTGCTTAAAGATAGATCAGATCATTCCTAAATACATTTCATTGATTCCTTGTAAATCTGGTTCCTAAATACCAATTTTATTGATAGGCATATAAACATGTATATATATACATGGATACACTTGTACACACTGAATCCTGTGAGTATACCCATAGGCTTCATAAGGGCTTGATAGGGTATTTCCAGCAAGTCTGATTGCTGTATATATATATATATATATATAGTGGATATTCCCTGTTTGCTTTGGGGATTGATAGGATTCTCTGCAAGTTTAATTCGGAAGTAACTATTTCATTGATTTTAATATAAACAACATATAATTCATTTATGCACATTGGGAATAAAGTACTGATAGTTTGCTACAGCGCTCGATAGGATATCCTGTCTAATTTTTTAATACCCGTTCCATATATATATTGGGAATCGGGATACGTGTATATAGCCACAACAAGAGATTAGGATCTTGTATCTTGTAGAAATCCGGGTGTTACTTATTCGCTGGTATATATTTGAAGACCTATGAATACATATATAGCTATATATATATAAAGAGGAGCAAAGCGTAATAACTTAGATGGTCCATGCTAATCAATTACTCTTGACTAACGTGATAAGGCATATTATTATTAATATAACTATTGATGCGAAATAACTTAATCTAATAGCAAATAAGGTCCATGGTAATCTATAGCTTAGTATATGAATTCGCATGTAATGAATTCTGGATGGACACTATTGATGCGAATAGCTTAATCTAATAGCAAATACATATATAGATATATATACATAGCGAATACTAAATCTAGAGACTAAATCGCTACATATGTATGAAAGGAAAGTATATGACTTCGATGGTCCATGACTGTAATTTAAAAAACTGAATACAAAAACAAATATAAATATATTAGGTATAGAGACATATATATATATATATATATATCCAAACAACAATTCATAGGAACAGGGATATATATATCAACCGTGAAAATATAGCACAGTGTCTAAGTTGATGTTCATGACTATGTATGGCATAGCGAACTATTTATAACGATCCGAGTACATTAATATTCATTATAGATTTCTGAGTTATTCAATGATCTGCCTAGATCATTCAAAATGTTAATGATTAAGAAAGACTTATCGCCTAGTTTGAGGTTACAATGTCCATAAGTAATATAGCAATTTCTAAGTTGAATGTTGCCTCAAATCTGATTCTTTGGAGGATGAACTTACGATATAGATATAGCGAACTGTGTATGTTCTAAGGACTGTGTGAAACTGGGGATTAATTATGATACTAACATAGCAACGTGAAATTCAGTATTAAACTTCATATCCATGGATTGACATGAATATCTAACATCCGTATATTCAGTATCGTGAAATTTAGTATAGTGGATATTAAACATTTATAGTATTGAAATAATCTTAGTTTGGGTACTAATAGTATCGTGATCTAATGGTAATGTGATTTCCATGTTTATATTCAAGTATATTCAGTATGTTGTTTAATGGTGGGGTTCTATGTATTCTAAGTCATGGTGAGATATTCATATGAGTGATGTTGATTTGGCTTGAGAAGAGCAGAATATGTATATAGACAGTCTATTGTTAATAGTACCCGGTTTATTAACATGAATGTATAGTTTTAATGTTTGTTGAAATCACATGAAGTCATTGATTATTGTTGCAAGTGACTGTTGATAATATACACAGTATTTACACATTGTTGAGTACTTAGATACAAATTATAAATATATTTAGTATGAACAAGTACTCATATAAATGAAAAATATCGATATAAGGACTTAGATACTCATGTGTATATATATAACATATAGAGGTGTGCCTATATCTGTTATAAATAGCAAGTCATAGGATTCCGAGGGACAGGAAAACTATAACTATATGACTGTAGTCTACTAAAAATATAACAAGTTGTTTAAACAAAAGAATATGTTTTTCATTAGACTTATGACTTCCTTTATCATGACTCGCTATTGTAATTGAGTAGTGTGAACATTAAAATGACAGACTATGATAGTAGTCCTTGTCATAGAATTTACTGTATTGAATTTACTTAAGGAAATTAGTAGCATGCGGTCTAAACATAGGATATCGCTGGTTGGTATAAACTGTACTTGTTTGCTTATTGTTCAAGTGATAAATAATATTGTGGAGATTCATTCATAAATTTGACGGACTAAATGTATGTATTTTGATTATTCATGTGTTTAAGGTGGTTTATACCTGCTAGTAAGAAGTAATCTATATAAATTTATTGGTTATATTTATATTAACCCAATCTTGCATTGTTGGTACTAAGTAGTGAGACGGACTTCACTAGCTTACTAGCATCACAATGCCAGATAAAGGTAATCCGATCAAGTGGTGTGTATGAAATTGACTGATCGTAGAAATCAATATCTATTGAAAACTTTGACCAAAATAATGTTAGTTAGGCATTGTCATTTCATATGTATGATTTACATGTTTGTGTGATATCATGTTAGAACGGATTTCTTTATGGCGTATTACATATTTTTAGAAATTATACAGCACACAAGTACTAGCTTGTCTCTCTGGATTCCCGTACCATCACTGTCTACTCATCCATGAAGGAAGGACCATTCTCTAATGGGAGATTGTGCGGGGGATTGATGGTTCATGATTGGTGTGGAAAAATGCTCGAATGATGCTTTCCCTCCCCACAACAATACTTATTTGGAGACGACACTTGAGATTGCCATAGATACTGGAGTTCGGAAACTCTTGCTCCGTGGAACCTTGTATCTTGTACATTATATTGTATTAATTATTATTGAGACATTATTCTGATGTGATGTAATTAATTACTTATTGTATCATGACAACAGTGGTTGCATGCTTGTACCAGTCATGGCTGAAAATCTGTAATTACTTTCTATATTCAATTATGTTGTGTTTCATCTGATGATAGTGATCAGTGACAGATAGATGTCACATGCTTATTTTGTAGTTAATATACTTAGCGTGATTTAGTTGGATCACTAGGTAGATTCTCATGGTGATTTTTTATATAAGAATATGTTGATAAAAAAAATTATGTTATTCTAAGTGGATCCCACTGTGGATGTTACATGGTTGTCCGCATTGCCCCTTTCCAGCTTATTGGAGATCTGTACAAACTAAGACGAGCTGAGGTATTACAAAGGTGCATAATGTAGCACGGGCTTACTGAAGTCCTTTAGGAGGTCCATGAGGGTGTCGCAAGAGGACATTATGCTGGTGACGCAATCGCAAGAAAGGTTCTACTAGCTAGGTTGTGGTGGCCCACATTATTCAAAGATGCCAATGCCTATGCATGCCAATGTGATATATGTCAACGTGTAGGTAAACTAAACCGAAGGGATGCTATGCCCCTTCATCCAGTGCTTGCTCATGAACCAATTGAGAAATGGGATATTGATTTTGTTGGTCCTATTCAAATTGTTGCGCAACGGACTAGTACATGCTACATCATTACTACCATAGACTACCTCACATGTTGGGCTAAAGCAGCAGTCACATAAAATTGTATTGTTGCTACCGTTGCTATATTTATATGGGAACATATCATCACATGATATGGATGCCCATTAAGTTTAACAAGTGATCGAGACACTCACTTTCTCTATGAAACAGTACGCATCCTCTTGGTTAAGTTCATGATTGCGCACCATAAAACCACGCCATACCACCCTCAAACGAATGGCACATTGAAGCCTTCAACAAGGTCCTTGGTAATACCCTAACCAAGATTTACAATATTGATCGTACTGATTGGGATGATCGTATTTCAGCAGTCTTATGGGCTTATCGGACCACATACAAAAGTTTGAACAAGACTACTCCTTTTAACCTTGTCTTTGGCGCTGAAGCAATTTTACTGGTGGAGTTCCTTGTGCCTTCCTTGCATTTGCGCATTACGTGCGTTGTAAGGTTAGACGAAGAAGAATCCCTAAAAGCTCGTTTGGACACTTTACTATAGTTGAATGAAGCACGCATTTTTGCACACTATAGTCAAGGGGTTGAAAAGCAAAAAAAGAAACCCTGGCATGACTAATATATCAAAACCAAATTTTTCATCCTGGTATGCATGTCTTCGTCTATGATTCAAAGTTTGCACACCATCCAAGTAAACTACGGATCCAATGGAATGGTCATTTTATCATTCATGATATCTATCCAACAGACGCTTGCAAGTTGAAAAGATTAGATGGCCAATTCCTTCCAAGCCATTTTAATGGTAGTCGGCTTCGTCCCTACCATTCTATGTAACCTTAAATTCTAGTAAATAAGGCGTATGCCACTAGCTTAGTTTAGGACTTAGTTTAGTTTTCAAATAAGCATGGCATTAATTGCATGCCTTTTGTAATTTGATTCTCGCACTTTTGGTACTCTTTGATATTCAAAACTCTTTTCTCTATCACTTTCTTAACAAATGAATTTCACTAAGTTATGACATGGAGAACCACGCGCGTCTTATCATGTGGGGTAGGTTCAAAGGTGGACAAGTTTCTTAAAGTAAAAGTGTGTAAAGAAAAGGGTTGGGAGAAATCGCACTTGATCGAGGAAAAGCTTAGGACAACAAAGCACATACGAGGTGGCGCGTGAAGAAAGCGCGCAAGAGGCCTCTGCGTAAAGGAGGCGCACGAGAGTTGGCACGTGACCCAAGAATGTGGAATGAAGACGATAAAGAAAACACCATTATAAAGATGGGTTAGAAAAAAAAGACAATTCCCGCGAATAAAATGGGAAATTTGAATTTTTATAGTTGGCATACACAACGGGAAAGGCGCAACAACTCTCGAAGGAAGGATGGGACATGCATTTATTAACGACATAATGGCATAAATGGCAAGCATGTCAAATGGGCGCCAAGGCATGACCGTTTGAGGTATTAATGGTCGAATGGATGGCGACGTGGGGGATAGTTAATGTAAAACATTTGTCCGCCTATAAAAGACCTTGAGATTGATGTTCCCTTGGGGCGCAATTCTACTTTTACTTGTTTTTTATAAGATTGACGTTCTAGAGTACTCTGGCAAAGAATTGAAGTAGGTTTACCCACCAGAACATAAGTCCCCCGCCAAGAGATTCAAACAGTTCCCCTGTTCCAACACCATTACACCCTCCTACAAGGCAAAGATTAAGGGTTGGTATGAGGGGATGAAGGAAGCCTTTGGAAATGAATGGCACATGCCTAAGGATCTACACATGCAGATGGGAAGCTATGCCGAGTTTGTTGTGAAGCAACACCATTCACTCGCGCGGATTTAGTTGGAGACCACTGATAATTTGTCAAGCTGGCCTCAGTTACCTTATGACTTCATTGCCAAATATTTCATGGATTTTGTTAGCCGCATTCTCGAGGTGCGCCCAATGACTATTGATGACGGCAAAATTGATGTTAAGATTCACACTCTTCGCAATCTTTATGTCTATCCGAGAAGGGAAGCATATACAGAGCAACATGATTCAAGTAAAACTGATATCAATCCCTTAAAAATCATTGTGCAAGTCAAGATCTGGTTGGTTTATAATATTCTTCGGCCACAAAGGAGATCAAGAAGTCGGGAGGCGGAGAAGGAACCACTCCCCCCAACTAGAAACATGCACAGAAGAAAGGACGCGAAAGAAAGAGAAAAGGCCAAGACCTGAGGCCACCAATTCTAGAGGAGCACAGTAACAGCCCAGGACCGTTCCAAAACGACAACGACAGACCTCGTCGCCAACAAGAGCCCAAGGGTTGCCTACAGATCAAAAGGACATCATTGCATTACAACCAGCTACCCAATTGGAGTCTGAGCATGAAGCACCTCGAGTGGTAATTCCTGAAACGGGTGAAGAGCAACCTGCGAAGGAGCCCACCCCTGAGCCTAGCGAAGAACGTGTTGTCAAGCAACAAATGAACATTGAAAGTCCCAAGTTTGAAGAAGAAACAAGAAGAGGGGAAGGCCCCAACATAAAAGACCTTGGCGCCAGTACTACCGAACAATGAGAAAAGAGTCCCGAAGTTATAAATCTAGAGGGCGACCCCCAAAAGGGCAAGGAACCTATGCAAGAGGCAAAACAATAATAATAATAAACAAATGTGGGTAATCAGGACCCTCACTCTCGCGCCATGTTCCAACAAGATATACCAAACAAGCAACTGTATTTGTGGGATTATTTCCCCAAACATGAGTCCACTGAACAAACTCGACACGAGTTGTCTTTTGCGATGGAGGTATATCATGATGAAGGCCTCTTTGAGCTCCCAAAGGCCAACACCAATATAAGCTCGAAGGTGGCAGAAGTTCCAAACGTGTTGGGTGGATCCTGTTAAATCTCTCTAGCTCAAGCAAGCACAACCCTCATAAAGTTTGCCCTAGAGGTTTATAGGCAAAATATTCTCCATAACCATGATGTTGGCCAACTTCACTACAAGCATCAGGAAGTTGTTCAACTGTACAGAGAATAACATGTGAAACAGTAAAAGCTCGAGGAAAAAATTGAAGAGTTCAAGCGACAACAAGATGCGACCGAATTGTCTCGACTTAGGACCTTAGGCCTTTATCAGACAATTTTGAGGAGCGAGCCAGCACATGCGGATGGTATTCCCATAACCGATGATGCCATTAATACACTGGAGACCCTCATGGACCTCTTGCTCAAGAAATGTAAAAACCTATTGGATCCTCAACAAGAGAAGTTCTGGACAATAGAGTGGTTTACAGAGGCCATGGACATCTGCAAAGCCTTTTTGAATAAATTGAGCAACACTATTCCCATCGTTGATGGGGTTTTGTAAACTTGGCACGGTCGAGTAAAATTTTGAAAGCGCAACTACTACCTAAGTTACAACAGCGCCAACAACTAGCTGAAAATGCACTAAACATCAAGGATAGGGCCTAGTGCACAAAAGTATTCCAGAATGTCGAGAAACTAGAAAAATAAATAAGCGCCCATCGACAAGAGCTTAATGCAAGATTTTCAACGCTTCAAGGACAGGTTTTGGTGGAGATCCGATCACTCGAGGACGCCCACAAAGTTGTAACTGCTTAGCTTTAGACTTTTACGACTCAAGCAGATAGTACAACTGAGAAGCGAAGTGGAAGTCGTTACTTCCAATCTTCAGACAACTCTCAACCAATGGGAAGAGCTCAAGCGCCAAGTACAACAGGTGGGTCCCCAATTTTTGTCAACTGAGGAAACTGTAACATAGTCCGAGACGGAGTATCAATTTAGTACGGGGAGATGTTGGACCCCAAATTTTGTCGTGATTTATTCTAGGTGTTTTGGAGCCATAACGCAGAAGAGCAGAGGCATGAGAATAGCGCAAAAGAACGATGCATGAGAGAACGGTGCAAAAGAGAGATGGAAGAACAACGTGGAAGACCTTGATAGAGAAGTGCGAGTTGCAAAAGACAAGGAAATAAAGAACGAGGAACACAAGACGCAGGAATCAAAAAAGCTCAAGACTAGGACAAGGGCCCAGGAAGCGGAGATGGTTACAAAGCATTTCGTGGAAGCATCAGAGATATCTAGGAAGGAGGAGGAGCACGAATACGAATATCTAGCATAAAAAGAGTATATAAGGACTGTTAGGCCCAAATCAAAAGGGACTTAATTGTAATGGCTCGCCATGACTTCTTTTTCTAAAACAATCGTTGGCTTGTCATCTATATTGTATTAATGTTGTAACCTGAGAGGAGTTAGTTTGTGTTTAAAAACCCCTTAGCTTTGCTTATGAAAAGGATGTTGTTGTAGTTGTTGGTTAAGTTGTCAAGATGTATGTGTAATGAACATAGAGAGTGTGCTGAATGAAACCAATGAGATCAATGGAACCACTACTTTGTCTACGAATCTTGATGTGTCGATCTTTTTGGTGTTAAATCTATTTTTATGAGAATAAATAAGTACGTGGCCTGTGTGAATGAATCAAATGGCCAACTCTAAGTGATGTTTGTAGTAACAATGACTAAATGTGCTAACCCAAGTGCCTAAGTAAGATAGAGTTAAGTCTATCCACCACCGCGTGGTAGAATCGACAAGAACTGGTCTAGGTTGTGAACCTCGAATGAGTGCGCGAGATCACTACTTGTGTGATATGTCGGCATGCTAGCTCATTGGTTTCTTCCTCCTACTAGACGCGCGACTAATACTTAGTCGAACGTAACTAAAAATAAAAGAACGCCAACACTCGGAAGATTAATAGGCAGCAATGACAACTTCTACCTCCAACACTTCAAAACAGCCATGAGGAAGAGGGTGGCAAAGGCCAATAAGGATGGAGCTCAAGCTATTATGGAAATTGCCACATAATCCACAACTAACATCAGCCAAGTCAATGTAATCAAGGTTTCTCTTGAGGCCCCTAAAAGGGTACATGCTAAATTGTTGCCACATGCTGAGGTTCTATTCAGGGAACTGTTACTAATTTGGCTTGTCAAAGCCAAGTTATTACCCCTATTATTTTAAACTTTCCTACAACGGTCTAATCCCCTTTTCAGCTGGTCAATTTGTGGTCTAAAAGCATGAATGAAGGGTACTTACAGCAAAGGTATTAAGAACAGTTGGTTGAAGACCTACAACCACCATATAGAGCATGCAGTCCGTTCGAGGGAAAGACACCTACAGCAAGTTCGAAGGCCACATCTCTTGTTCACTTTCATTGGAAGCACGGAGTTAAAGGCAGCATCATGCATATGTTTATTTTCTTGGGTTTTTTTCCAGTCAAGGGATAGAGGATTTCAAGGGATTTACAAAAACCCTAGGTACTTTGCAATAAAGCCGAGAAAATTACAAAGGGAAAGGTACATTCCAAGAATCCCAAAGGGTATGTACCCCTTTGGGAAGGTTCACACTACCCTTCGGAAAATTGACATCTTCAAAGTTCGGAAAAGTCACTCGGCTATCCGAAAGACCAATTGCACAAGTCCAAAGGGCTTTTCTTAAGGAATAGGGGTCACAAGATTTCCGAAGGGCGCCCTGCCCTTCGGAAGGGTCGTTTCATAAATGGAAGTCTTTGCGACTTGACTAAGACAGGTTGTTCCTTTGGACTTTTTGTCCGAAGGAAAAAGTTGAAGGACAATTACAAAAGTCCCGAAGGGCAGGTGACCTTCGAGAAAGTCCACTTCAAGGTTGAAAAGGCAAAGTTTTTTCTGGAATGTCATTTACAATAAACCCGAAGGGCATGTGCCCTTCCAGAGGGTATCTTGGAAAAGTGAAGGGACGTTTTCAAAAGTCCCGAAGGGCAACTATCCTTCAGGAATACATACTTTGGGACAGTTGGAAGAATCATTTCAAGTGGGTAAAGGTCTCCTTCAAAAAGCCCGAAGGGCAACAGCCCTTCGAGAAAATACATTGCGGGAAAATGTAAAGAGACAAAAGGTCCGAAGGATTCCTTCGAACATTTTACCTTCGGACAAGTTACCGCGGGGTTTACAAAAACCAAGGTGCTTGACAATAAATCCAAAAAAATTCAAAGGGGCAATTCTTTGGTGGGAAAATTACAAAGGACTCTTTCAAAAAGCTCGAAGGGCAACAACCCTTCGAGAAGGTCCATTCAAAAAGCCCGGGTGCCCTTCAAAAAGCCCGAAGAAATTATAAACAAGTCAAAGGAAAGAAAATAAATAAGGAATTCCTTCGAACTTTTTGTCCGAAGGATTCCTTTGGGAAAATTGAAATCAAAAAGTCCGCGGAAAAGACAAAAATGGACAGGAAAATCCGAAATATTCTTTCGGGAGACTTGGACAACACAAATGGGCTTACAATTTTTCTGAAAGAAATGGGCCATGCCAATTTTTCCGAAAGAAATGGGCCATGCCAATTTTTCCAAAAGAAATGGGCCATGCCAAGACTCCGAAGGAATTCCTTCGGAAAAGATGAAAGACAAGATCAAAAGGAAGTCTTAATCAATTCCCGCAAACAAACCCAAATGGACAATTTCCTCGAACTTTTTGTCCGAGAGAAAGTCCGAGCAGAATAAAGTCCACAGGAAATGAATAGGAGAAAGTCAGCAGGAAAGAAATCTGACGAAATTCCAAGGGAAATAGAAGACTATGGGAGGTAAATGGAAAAGTTGGCAGTCATAAAATCCGCAGAATAAAGTCCACAGAGCACGACATACAAAGCCCGAAAAGATAAACCAAAGAAATAAAACCAAGGGGAAAATTGCCAAAGAAATACACAGGAAAATCCGAGAGAATGAACAAGGAAAGGCACAAATTTTTGTCTAGAAAAACAAGGAGCACACACAGTCTGTAAAGTCATAAATAGAGAAGTCCGAGATTATAAGGCAGGTAAGCAAGCAAGACAAAGAATATACATGCACAAAAATTAAAAGTTGTAAATAGAAAAGGTCAAAAATAGATTCTTATCTATGCAAACGTGTTATTGGACTAGTCAAAACTGTTGTTCACTGTTTTATTGTGCCACATGCTTCTCTCATGCGTCCGAACGTTTCAAACGTTCCAACAGTTCCTGAGGAGTTCATCTACTGGCTTTTTGCGTAACATTTCATGCAAAGGAGAAGTTGACTGGTCAGACCTAAGTTCCTTCGCCCACTTCCACGCCATCTTGGTCATGCATGTTTGGAGTTTTCTTGGAGAGTTTTGTTTATTTTTAAGAATCATTTTCCAAACTTGACTCCATTATCTATATTCTACGCCAAAGTTTGGAGAAGCATGCAGATTTTTGTAAAGGAGAATAATTTTATTGAATATTCAAAGCATGGTAAAAGAGGTGAGGTCTTGAGTTAACTAACCAAGACTGACCTTTTCCCTTTTTTGGACTACACTTGGACTGATTCAGACTATTTTTCAAAGCTTATTTATTGGCTGAATCGAGCCATAGAGAAGGGACCTGAGGTTTGAAAAAGAAATTGTAATCTAGACCAGTGATCAAGAAGGAGCTTATTTTTCTGAATCTGATTTTTGACAGCAGCATAGAGTGTATCTGATTGTGCATCAGCATATAAGAGAAAAAAATTCTCTTTTTGCAGGTCCCTTCCTCACCTATCTCTCTCTATCTCACCCTTTTTGCAGGTCATTTGAAGAGGTTTTCAACCCTTCCTCTGAAACACTTTTGCTTAGGGACAAAATATAAATTGCATTTTGGTTATATGTGTGCATTGATTTCAGTAACTTCGGAGGATCTAATCAATTCACTTGTATCACACCCCTTAGATTTTCTTTCAAAGTTTTTCCTTACTCTTTTCACCCCAAAAATCACAGTTTCAGGTTTAATTGCAAAATCATAAGGGAACCAACCCTCTCTAGAAGTTCTTCTCAACATAGAGGCACCCACCCTCTGAGAAGTTCCCATTGTATCAACTGGAAAGAAGATGTACTTTGCACATCTTCAAGCAGGGTGCACTCCATATTAATAATAGGAACCACTTGTCAACCTGCCCAAGCTTTGATAGAGAAGTAAATCTCATCACGCAGGCACTGACAGCTCAGCAAGGCACACAAATGCAATTGGACAGTGGTCCCCCTCTAGGCATTAACTAATGATCCCATTGTTTCTCTCGTGGTCCCAAGTGGGAAAGTAGTTGTCATGTTTTTTGGGTCTCTTGTTTTGTCTCTTTTGGGGCATGTCATACTATTGTATGTTTGTAACAACTTAGCCATGATAGTTGACGTGGGATTCTGTGCAAATGGGTGGCAGACCTCCTCTCTTTTCTATACATACTACTTTGTAGTATTGTTTTAAGGTCGGCATTTTTGTAACAGAAGGCACAAGGAATTGATATACTTACAATTTTACATTCTATTGGTTTTCATTACATTTTGCAATGTCTACTTTATGAATGCCTTCCAATCTTTGTAATGAAAATGGAGAATATTGATGTAAAAGACTATGATATGAGTCTGTCTACGATGAATGTGTCTAATTAGGATGAGTTGTATGCTATTCTAAAGAATTCATGTGTTTTCTCTTGTTTTTCAAACAATTATAAGCTTTTGTGTGTATTAACAACAATCTTATAGGCATTTATCTCTGGGATAAAACTACCAGAGCTTAGTACATAATGCTTCCTTTGATCCCCTTCCTTGTATAGCTAAAGTTCGAACTGATGTAAAACTCAGCATACAATGGTAAAACTGTAGCTGAGCTCATACTTGATCTTAGACATTGGTGCCTCCATACCCAAGAAACCTTCTCTTCCTACCCTTTACCCTCCTTTTTTTGTCTCTTTAGTTAGCATTTTGAATCAAAACTCCCTGTACTTATAAGTTGTGTGTACTAGATTAGTGAGGCGATCGATTCTTAGATTGATAAGTGTGTTTAAACAATGTTGAGTTTTCGATAGTAGCAGTGCATCTTTCGAAGACTCATTCCAAGCAGGCTACATAATGGAGCCAATACTTGCAAATCGTGCCCTGGACTACAATAGTAGTAGTCCTAAAACAAACGGGCAAAAGCCCCTTTACTTTCTCTGGACTTTTGAGCATACCTAGTTCAATGAGTACATTTTGAGGTCCCAATAGGATGCAGCATTATCATGGTGGGTGGACAAATATTAGACACCATCAACTCATTAATGTCATTGTACCAAGCAAAGATAGACCATACTTCTTGAGCTCAATTGATTGTTCTAAGAAGCGCAAAGATGTCAAATTTTAGTTCTAGATTTTGAAAGAAGCCATTGAGGAGATTGGCCCTGTCAATGTTGTATATGTAGTCACAAATGTAGTTTATGTGTACAAAGCAACAGGGAAATTGGTGGAAGCTACATACAGGTATATCTTTTGGACCCTATTTTACCTGCATGCCATGAACAATGCACTGAAAGACATTGGAAAAATTCAATGGGTCAAACAGATAGTGGACAAGGCTAGAGAGGTGCAGACGTTCATCTGCAATCACCACACATCACTGGCACTCTTTCGAAGCTTTTTGGGCAAGCAATTCCTCAAGCCAATTGACACTTATTTTGCATCCTACATTGTTTTGTTGGATAGGATTTTGAGTTGCCCTGCAACTTATGATCATGACAAAGGAGTGGACTCGGTGGTCAAAGTCAAATATAGAGAAAGGGAAGAGGGTAAAGGAAGTGGTGGTGAAAGACATTTTGGGGCGATGCAAAATACATCACATCTATTGTATCTCCAGTTTTCAGCATCATCAAATATGGGGATTCTGATAGTCCCAACCTTGTTGAGATATATGAGTGCATAGACTACATGCTTGGCCAAATGAAAGTCATTAATCGAGTGAGGGACCCCACCCTAGACTTCTATAATGAGCATATTCAATCGATCATTCAAAAGAGGTGGGAGAAGCTGAACACTCCACTACATATGGCCGCATATGCCCTTAATCCAAAATGGTATGTGAACAAACCTGGTAGATGCACCCCTTGGGAGGACGACATGGTGAAAGGGGGCTTGATGAAGCCCCTGAAAAAAATTATATTGCAGAGGAGGCTTCACATCTCAAAATTGAGTGATCAAGTGTACAGAATTTGATAGCTACAAAACATCGATGAGGGTAGACAGGACAACATTGGCACAAGAGAAGCCAATGAGTTGGTAGTGACTGTATGGGTGTCCAAGACTGCTACGAACACTTGCAATTCGTCTCCTTTCATAGGTTTCTAGTTCCTCTATTGTCGAGAGGAATTGGTCGACATATGATTGAATCCACTCTCTTGAGAGAAACAAACTTACCTCTAAGAAAACAAAGAAGCTTGTTGTTGAACACAATGCCTTGCATTTGATGGATCGCAAGACTCCTCAGTACATGCAAACCCTGCTATTACGATAGGATGTAGATCTTGAGTGCCATGTCCCCTTTCCGAAATATTTAATGAGAGAAATATTTAATAATAATTCATTTAAGTTGTCCAAGTTGCTTTATTTTATAATGCGGAAAAATGACACTTAGGCGTTATTATTATTAAAAGGGGCCAAAAAGCAATATTGATTACATGGCCAAAAAGGAATATTTATTAAATGACCAAAAAGGTAATAATTGCCTAAGAGTGTTTTAAATGCTTTTAGGGTTAGGGTGAAATTGGAAAACTGAAATTAGAAAAGGACAAGTGGGGCCAAAAAGATGAGTTATTCATTATTCACAATCGAAATTAGAATTGGTTCAACTTCTGCTTTTGAAGACGGAAACCCTCCATTGCACTTCAAATTTGAGGACAAAAACCATTTGATCTTTTGCGATAGCTCCATCCAAACGTTGTATTTGAGTTTCATTTCAGTTTGATAGAGTAACAAGGCAATATTTGTAATTGTGGATCAGTCACATCAACTAGGGCAACACCTTTTGGGAGAATTTCAAGGTTGTTTGAGGGTTGACATTGTAATATCCCTTGATAATCTGATGTAAATTTGTTGTTTGACCCTCAAGGAATATTGTCAAACAGTTTGCACACAATCTTCTTGCTTGCTGTTATGAATTTCAGTTTGCTAGGACTTGCATGAAATGATGTTAATGTAATTCAAGAGCTTGTAAATGAATGCTACAATATCTAAACAATGATCTAGAATGACAATGGAATTTTGTTTGCCTTTGGAATGCATATACATGAATTTTACATGAATGATGTGCACCTACAGCGAATTGACATTTCGTCAAATAATTGGCATGCAACCTTAAGAGTGCAATATGAGCATAAGAATTCATACAATATGAAGGGTAACTTATAACTCCCTTATTAATGATCTAAATGGATGTATGACAGCCAAGACTCTTGGCTTTACAATATTATAAGAGACCTTAAATCTGAGTACAATGGCAGCCTCTTACACTAGACATCTAATGACTGAAATTGAATGCAAAACAATATGAAAAGATCTTGGATGGAGCGCCTAGGGCTAATGATGGAGCAAGCAATAGAAATCCAAAATGTGTCTCCTTCATGACAAATTGACCTCTTCAAACCAATCTATGACCTCCAACGAATGTCCAAATGGTGCTCCAATATGTACAGTCAGTGTTGGATGTGTACGGCTCAGCTAGTGTCTTGGATCAATAACAAACAATGCCAAATAACATCAAAAAGCTCTGTATATATCTGCATTAGTAAGGCGACCAAGGTAGCATGAAGATAGTTATTAAAACCCACTCAAAACTTCAGACATTACCCCAATACAGTACGGCTTGCTGCTGCTGTGGTACAGCCAGCAAAGAAATAATTGTAGCTGCTTCAAATATCCTTCAAAATGCATAAATCTGTCCTCTAAAAATCTTTTATCATCTGCAACAAGATAGCTCCATGAAATGTATTCATTCAAGCTCCAAACTTCATCAAAATGACTCCGATGAATGCACTACTGCGAATATTGGATGCATCCGCCTCAGAAGTATTTGCTAATGGAGGTTTTCGTCCCCAGAAGCCAAGATCAAATCAATCTTGCAGAGGTTTCCATCTCAGCAAGACAATACCAAACCCTAGAGCCAAGCTCCAGAAACCCTCGCAGGGAAAATCTCAAAAGAGAGAAGAAATAAAATCCAAGCATCCCCAAATGAGAGCACTTTTCCCTCTTTTATACTTTTTCAACTGGGAGTTTCTAAAATCCTCTTGCATATGGGATAAAACATGAGAGGTAAAATAAATTATAATTCTCTTTAATTCTTTTCTCAACATCACCCTTAAAGTCCCCTCTTTTAAAACAACATTAAGTTGTTGTGCCTAGGCACCAAGGTCCAATATTAAATAATAATGTTTAATTTAAGGACTTTGAAACAGAGGCCAAGATGATGTCAGAAACCAATGATCTATAGCTAGTCAGAAAGTCCTCGACGATATGAATCCAACCCCACTTTGAAAATCCCAAACCGACACTGTTATAAAGTTACTAAAAATAGTAACAGCCAAAAGCAAACAGAGCCAACTCTGAAGGTGCCAACTGGATCCACTGAACTCAAACCACACCACTGACAAACTAACCACAGTTCCCTAACCAAACTACTAGTCCACAAGAACCCAATGATAGACTAACCATGTATCTAGAAGGGGACATTACAGACATCACCAATTTAGGGGCTAACACCATCAATGGGAGGTGCTACACCCTGTCATGCAACAAGGGTTACCTTCTAGGGTTTGGAAACGCTGATTTATGCTTGGGATGCCAACATCAGTCACCTGGATCTGTATTTTTCGACAATTTTTGCATTTGCACAGTCAATTGTAATTTAATAATTCGTAACATAAAAATAAATAAATAAAATTGATATTTGAGTTGTATTTGATCTCCGCATTCAATAAAAATAAGATTGTCATTTTCAAAGGGTTTACCAGTGATTTTCAGACTCTGTGTTTATTTCATATAAGGGTTTATTGCAAAAATTAATATTTATTTAAATCTGCCCTAAGGAAATAGTTTAATATAAGAGTTTTATTACAAAAATCAATTTTTTGTCAATTTTGCTCTAAAGGGACATTTCATTGGTATCAGAGTTGTGATCTTGCCAGCGTATGAATTAGACGGAAAATCATGGGAGACAAGAAAATACTTATAAAAGAAATGAATTCCTTGCATGAAGCCATCAAAGTCAAAAAGATTTGACAAAGGACCGTCCAGAGGACAATGAAAGAATCCATGACAAAGATGATATAAGCCTTGCAGAATATAAATTAGAACAAAGCTACCCAAAGGAGTCCAACAATTAATCGACCCATGTTTCTTCAAGCAAAGTTCTTACAAAGGGAAGAAAATATAAGTTATATTCAAGAGGTGTTGATTAAAATTTAAAAAAAATGAGGAAAGATATAAACATGAAGACACTCAAATCTTTGACTAGTATCAAGGTATGCCTGATAGTTTTAAATCTCGAGTTTCCTTTGATGAGTACCTGGAGTTACTCAAAGTAAGATATCCGAATAAAAGATGTCTAAATGAATACATAAGAGAGTTGAAAAAGATAAGAAGAATCCGCCATGCAAGTTGAAGGTAATGATCTTTTATCAGAAAAAGATACTTCGTTGACTTCTAAAATTGATTGTCAACAAAAAGTTTGTCATGATGAAATCAAGGAGGAACAAACATCCCCTGTTGAATGCAAAATTGTAAAAGATGTTCCAGTAATTTCTAAGGGTATCCACGAAACACCTCTCCAGATCAGTAAAACCCCATTATGCTCCCAAGCAAAGAGGCATGAACTATCTAACAGGAACTCAAAGTTCATAACAGTTAACAAGTTACAAAAAGGCTAAATATCTCAGTTGCAAGCCACAGATCAGTAGTGGCAACAACAAAGCATTCAGTAACAACAAGATATGAAGGAAGCATATGGTGAGAGTATCATATCATCAAATGTTAGAAGGAACACACTCAAGACAACTACAACTCTAATTTTCAGCGTTGATGCTACTATCATCCCCATTAACAACGATCGCATTACTTCATTTGCACACATACAAGTGGATTTGCAGGGAATTCCAATCATGGGAAGGAGTACAGTTTGTGACTACTAATGGGAAGTTTTCAGCCCTTGCATGGCTGCCCACCACTTCTACATTGATTACATTGCAGAATTTTGCACGGGTTTTTCATCTTTGTAGCTGTTACACCATCTTTATATTGCTGGTTTTGATGATTTCGGTTATGAACAGCTGCAAGTTTGCACATTTTAAGGGAGTATCAACATTGGATGAGGTTTGTAGGAGGTTTCAGCTTAAGAAAATCATCATTTCAGCCACCCTAGTTCTAATTCAGATGAGATTCCAGATGGTTTGTGGCTGTTGTAACTTGTTTCCAGCCCATACACAGTCTGATTTGCACCATATTTTGAAAGGTACAGCTTGCAACATTATGGGAGGATCCATTGAAAATCAAGGTTTCAATTATGAAACTCTAATAAGCAAAGTTACCATATTCTTCCGAACGAAGTCCATATACTGTTCGGACCGAACTTTTTGAGCAAAACAAATTCGTTTGGTTATGGTCCATTTTGCTTTAGCATATACAGGAGCTCACAATTGAAAGTTGAAATTACGACGATAGGGTTTAGAAATCGCAACAAATGATGAATAGGGTTGCAGTCTAGTAAGTGGCAATCACATCGAACAGCGAATAGGGAAGTGGGAACCTAGAACAAGTAAGCTTCAAGACCGAAACGACAAGCCATAGATGGCAGATCGTTTTAACTTTTAGGCTTTAACAACTCAGCAATGGTAGAATATTTTAACATCAGGTGAGGTAAGTTTTACGGTTTACCTTGTATTTTTGTTTTTTTTGTTTTGATACTTCGAATTTACTTTTAGTTTTATTGTTTAAATTTTTTTAATGTTTAATAATTTTAATTTAGTAATAGTAATACTAATTTAGAAAATACTATATAATTATTACTATAATATTCATTATTTATGTTTTTTTTAGTTTGATATTATTATTTGTATTTAATAATTTACTTTACATTTTATTTTTGTGTTAATTTTTACGGTTAACCTTGTATTTTTTTTTTTTTTTTTCTGATACATTGAATTTACTTTTAGTTTTATTGTTTAAAATTTTTGAATGTTTAATAATTTTAATTTAGTAATAGTAATACTAATTTAGATAATACTATATAATTATTACTATAATATTCATTATTTATGTTTTTTTTAGTTTGATATTATTATTTGTATTTAATAATTTACTTTACATTTTATTTTTGTGTTAATTTAAAAGAAAAATTAAGACTATAAATTTATCATTTTTATTTTTACGTTATTTTATATGTATGATGTTGAACAATGAACATTGAAGTTTAACATTCCATTAGGTATTGTTATCATGTGTTATCAAGTTACTTATGTTTATGTTTTACAAATATGTATGATACATTTATTTTTTATAATTTATAAAAATTTCCTTATCGAACTACCAAACTTACCGAACCGAACTTTTTTCAAAATCCCAAACTTCCAAACTTTTTTCCCTTTTCGAACAATCCGAACTTTTCGAACATGGTAACTATGCATTATAATAAGTGTTCTGGATTCTTCATCAATTTGGAGAAGCCAAGTAGGGGAACAAAAACACAGTGGTGAGTACATGTGGCAGCCATTGGCCTTGTGGGAAGTCGAAATATGGAATTGCAAATTTCCAAGGATGATTAGGAATCCAGGTATTACAGAGATGATCAGATTGGGTGAGTCAAAGCAATTGAGCTTGTAATTGCTCGAGGGCAAGCAATTTTAAGAAGGGCGGACTGTTATGTCCCCTTTCTGAAATATTTAATGAGAGAAATAATTTAATAATTATTCATTTAAATTGTCCAAGTTGCTTTATTTTATAATGTGGAAAAAGGACACTTGTGTTATTACTAGTATTAAAAGGGGCAAAAAGCAATATTAATTACATAGCTAAAAAGGCAATAAATGCTTAAAAGTGTTTTCTAATATGTAATGCTCTTTAAGAGATGATTTTCTAAGAACTTCACCAAATCTTGGTAACATATTTTCTTGACAATGGGATTTATGATTCCAGACCATAGTCTCTTATGAAGATCTCAAAAAACAAAAAATATTGGATCTCGATGGCTCAAATTTAGACCTAAGTCCTTCTAACATTAAAAAATGCCCCACCATATCGATGCACGAGTTTGATTGCCTAATTGTATTCAAATATTGTGCCCACAATCAAAGTAATCACAATGGGAAGCCCTGGCACCACCAAGTGTGCCAAAAAGTATCGATGCACAAATTTGATTGCCTAATTGTATTCAAATATTGTGCCCACAATCAAAGTGATCACAATGGGGAGCCCTCGCAGTTTTAAACCAAGACAACCTTTGGATTAGGTCAATTCCCCTATCCTAGCGCTATCTAAAATGTTGGGGATGTAAAGGGATGAGGGAAAGATATAACAAATGTAGACGTAAAAGGGCAACAAGTCAAAACAGTGTTATTTGTTGTTCTTAAAAAGGAATGAGATCACATAACAATTATTTGGCTCGATATAATATTAGACATCATACATAACCTGATCCAAGAGGTAAGAAATTCAACATTGTAAATAGATCAAATCATCCACATGCAAGTCCAAACCAAGGGTAGGGAAATAGCTACAAAATCTTTATTAAGTGCTCCAAATATACATAATTGCACATAACTTCTAAGATAAAATAACATTAGACTAGAAAGTAAATGCTAAAGCTAAGAATTCACAGTGCAAACTCAAAGATAGTTGAAACATTCTAGGGGGAAAAGGACTTCACACAAAGCCCAAAGCTCAATATATAAAATCAAAATTTGTGTCAGTGGAATAGGATTGTGCCACATGCATACATCTATCATATCCCCAATGGGATCGAAATACTTAAATTTGGATTTTTCCTTAATCCTATTTAAGGGAAACTATATCATTGATATTTTCACCATTTTTTTATGAACTTATAAAAATAAATCAAATATAACAAATTTTTTATTCCAAATACTGAATTCTTGATTTATGTCTTAGACAAATATTCCGAATAAGAATAGTCAAATAATCAAAGTGAAGTACAAGTGTAAATCCTGAATGAAGTTGCCACAATAGACTTTTCGCCCTTGAGTCTAATTATAAATGAGAGTTTTCGTTCTCAAATGCATTATTGGAGCTGCTGCCCAAATATGAATATTTATTGAATAAAAGTTGACCATGCTCTTTCTCCAGGAACTGCCCATCACAAATACCCTTCAAGTGGCTTTTCCCAAATGGTGTGACTTCCCAAGGAGTGGCGTCCCTTGAAACCTCATATGGGCTGACTTGCTTTGGGTGTTGTTCCTTCATTGTGGCACCCCATTCATGTGGGACAACTTCATCCTTTGCACTTTATTTTTAAAAAGGGACATTACAGTTCTCCCTTCCCAAAATTGTTTGTCCTCAAGCAATTGTAAGTTGGGATGCTCTAAATGGTCGCTCCATCCCAGGTGGCATCCTCAATAGGTAAATCTTCCAACGGATCAACTATTCTTCGATGCTTTTCTTAACCTCTTTCATAATTTCAAAACTGCAACGATCTTCCAAGCTACAAGAGGGCCATTGTAGAAAACATGATCCTTTTTGGGCATTCTCTATAATAGTATTCCTTTTGAATATGTTCCAGTTGTGACATCAGCTGAAACAAGAAACCCATCCCTATGTAAGAGTTGTTGTGGTATATTTCCCATAAAAGCAGTCGAATCAGAGATCTAAATATAAAATTGAAAAATTTTGTGATCCTTCTATTGCCGACAAGCCAACAAGCCTAAACAATCGATCTTAGTTTCAGTTTCAATCTGAGTCCTAGCATGAACAACATTTGAAACACTTGAGTCAGTCATCTTTGATGATTTCTGAACAGCACCTTCCCAACAAAGCTTATCTGGGACGTGATACTTTTTAATCTCTAAAAATGAAGCCTTTTTCCAGTTTCCATCACTTGACAAGAGACCTGCTGCAAAGATATTTCAAGCATGTAAATTGATTCTTTAACGGTCCATAGGAGAAAATGGTCACATGCAACAGTTGCTTCTAGAACATAATAGTTCTCAAATTCATCCAATTCAAACTGTGGAACAACAAAGTAGGAGGAGCCAAAGTCCAACCCCTCAAGTGATGGCCATGTTTCAAAATTGAAATGAATGGATCCATACACTCTTATGAGAAGAGATCCCACTGAAAGAAACCTCCTTATTACCTTCCAATCTTTGATGGAGAAATGGTGGAAATTTTTAAAAAGTATTGTCGATCCAACTCTTGCCATGCCTCTTACAATGTTCTTATGCAATTGGTCCATGTCCTTAACAAGTCCATCTGTTGATGCTGACTCAACAATACCACATTCATAGAATTTTGACTAAAGCTGATATCTCTGACAACAATATTTTGTAATGTTTGCACCCCTTTCTTCCACGGTTCCATGCAAGAGGAGTTTCTTTGAAGGTTCTCCATCCTTATCAATAAATGATAGCTTTCGCAACCTTGTTCTCTTCTTTTTCTTCTGCCTTTTGTCCATTAAAGGTGTTGCAACAGAATCCATTACATTCTTGCTTGAATTGGGTGGTTCTGGAAATCTTTCCATCCCTAAGAGAGAATTGTCTTTACCCTCTGCTTTGTTACCATCCCCATTGTCAACCAGTTGTAATGACATGATCTTCAGTCTCAAAAGATCACTCGGATCCCACATGCCAAAACAAATATGAACTTGAATCAAATAACCTATATGTCCTATGCTTGGGCTGTCATCAAAGTGTTCACCTTTTGGAAGTTTGAAGGATAGTGCAAGATTTGGCACAGCGTCCTTCACCTTGAACTCTTCACATCCAACAAGTGAAGCCCTTTTTGCCTTGACTTCATCAATATCTTGTTGACATATGTAATCATTAGAATTTAATGAAACATCTTTCACTCCCCAAGGATCCTTACCTTCAACTTGCATGCGGAGTTTTTTTTACTCCTCATCAGGGTTTAGAGGTTCCGATCTTGACTTTTCTGTTTTACCTGACCACACTTCCTCATAGTGCCTTTTTCCATTCCATGTCTTCATCAACTCCATAAAGTCTATGAAAGAGATTTCTTCTCGAATCTTTGTTGGAAGAGTTTTGTATAAATCAAAACCGGCCACAATATCCTTATGTAGTGATCCCATGGTTCAAAGGTTGGCAAGAAAATGGCTCTGATACCACTGTAACATCCCCAATGGGATCGAAATACTTAAATTTGGATTTTTCCTTAATCCTATTTAAGAGAAACTATATCATTGATATTTTCACCAATTTTTTATGAACTTATAGAAATAAATCAAATATAACAAATTTCTGATTTCAAATACTGAATTCTTGATTTATGTCTTAGACAAATATTCCGAATAAGAATAGTCAAATAATCAAAAGTGAAGCACAAGTCTAACTCCTAAATGAAGTTACCACAATATAAATGAGAGTTTTCGTTCTCAAACGCATTATTGGAGCTGCTGCCCAAATATGAATATTTATTGAATAAAATCTGACCATGCTCTTTCTCTACGAACTGCCCATCATAAATACCCTTCAAGTGGCTTTTCCCAAATGGTGTGACTTCCCAAGGAGTGGCGTCCCTTGAAACCTCACATGAGCTGACTTGCTTTGGGTGTTGTTCCTTCATTGTGGCACCCCATTCATGAGGGACGACTTCATCCTTTGCACTTTCTTTATTTTTAAAAAGGGACATTACAACATCTCCACTATACAATGCTTCCACATAGAATAGATATTGAGCTCAGAGGAAAAGTAATCCCGCAAAATTGTGCTAATTCCTGAAGATCCATGTCCAATGTAATATTCCACACACACCTCTTCACAACGTATAGCAATTAGCCACTTAAAATCGTAGATGGTGTTCATGCCCTCTGATAGAAACCTCGGTTAGACCAATGGCGGGCCGCCATGTGTCTTCATGCCCCTTTGTTGGTTTTGATTCTCCTATTTTTACTAGGGTCCACCAATTGTTGGATAGAATCCAATATGGAGAGATCAACAGCAACTGGGAGCCTTACCACTAACAAGCTCTACTTACCTCCTAATGTTTCGATTGTCGTCCACATGGACAATCATGATCTTTCTTTATTTTTCAAAGGGGTTGAGCCCACCAAAGCTTGCATTAAGGTTGTCACCTTATTATATCATAATATATCCTCTTCCCTCCTTCCACGTCGTTGACCTATTTGGAACAACAGCAAGGGGAACATCTAAGATATGTCAGACCCTTGTCACTCTCCAAGCATTCGATCTCCATCCGTTTTGCAAGTTGAACTTTAATCGGAGGGCACAAAAAGCATCATGATGTAATGACCCTTTATTTAAAAGCCTTTGAACTATTTGGTCCCACCAAAAACTTATTAAAGGTTGTCCCCTTATCATAACATCAAAAAGCCACAAAGGATTCCACTTTAAACCAATGTCATTCAATCAAGGCACATAGATGACACGAAGAACACCAAGCAGCTGTCAAACTTCTGCCAGTTCTCAAACACCCAATCTTTGTCCATTTAAAAGGGGAAATAGTTTGGACAGTGTGGAAAAGTGCCTTCTTGTTGTGAGCCCTTATTTAATCTTTGGAGGGTCCGCCAAACGTACAATTAAGTATAGTGAGATCAATGGTAGGCGGATCCTCAGAATTGTTTGTCACTTACCCTTAGAGGCCAAGACCACCAAAACAAGCATGTGGGGCTTCATTGAACATACAAGGCAAAGCCTTAGGAGAACTACAAAATAAAGCCATGCTTTACAAGGGGAGCAATTAGGGATTACAATTATGTAAAGCCTTGGGCTTTGCAATGTAGTATTTTTGTAATACACCTGGGATGTCCCCAGCAGTCTGGGACACCCCCTCCAAGCATCCTAGAATGTTTATACATCCCAAAAAAATAAAATAAAAGATAAACATCCCCAAGAACACACATATTCAACTCCCAATAACCCAAGGGTGGGGAGGGGGGGAAGGGGACTTTTCGCCCATGTTCCCAAGTCTTAGAGATGCAAGGGATGTCCCCAAGGCATCCAAAGGGCCAGGACACATGCCCATGGAACACTCACTTGCATTAACATATACCAGACCCTATTTGGACAGTTGTGAGCAGCAAAGTGAGGACAAGAAATCTACCCAATTATTTTAGCAGGCAACACATAGATGCCACCTAAGAAGACAGAAGCCCTATGAGTCAGGAAGTTAATGCTCTAAAAAGAGGATGCTTTGCAACGAACACTTGATGATCTGCAAAACATAATTGCTAATAGCCTGCAAAATCAAGGCCATTTGAGTCCTTCAACAGCTGGGGTGGTGCTCCAAGTAGTTCAGCAGGAACATTTTTCACACCAAACTTATCCTTGCGAGGCTTTTGGAAGTTGGAAAAATACTTTAATGCCTGATATTCTGTAAGGTTGGGCTTTGGAAGTTGTAAAATTACTTGATACCTTTCATTTAACTGGAGAAAGTGCAGCTTGGTATATATGAGCTTGAAGGGAAAGCCGATGTCTGTTAGAAAAGTTACACTACCAGGTTTAAAGGAAAGAGAATCAGGCAGCCCTTCACATCAGCTGAGTTTCTTAGGGCAGTGAAGGAAAAGCAGTGGCCCCAGAATTATAGACGGGATTTATTCAAGGATTTTCATTATATTAGATAAAGACAAAATGAGTTGGTTGTTGAATACTATTAACAGATTTGATAGCTTCCGCACTGTGATGAATGTGTGCAAGGGTTCTCAACTAATAGCTACCAATTTTATAGTGGGTTAGATTCTCCATTCAAAAGGCAATTACGTTTTTGGGCCTGAGAACCCTGGAGGCACAACTGATGGCATTAACAGCAACACCAGAATGCAGAAAGAAAATTCGAGAAGGGACAAACAAACAGGTTGTGGCTCAAACAGTTATTACAGGGGGAACTGAAGACAAGGACCACGAGTTCAGCAACTAGTTTTGGGGAAAGGAGAGTTATCTCTTAAGACCAAAACCATGGACATGGTGGAAGAGGTCTGTGTATAACTGCAGGCATGGAAGAAGGGGACCTATAATTTGTTATCAATGTGGGGAAGATGACAGCTACAAATTATGGCAATGTCTGGTAGGACAGACTACTACAAGGCAAGTGGGAGCACGCACCAATATATTACAAATTGAATGCAAAGAGACTTTTCTTGAGGAAGAAGATTGTGCACCTGCCGATGGGAAGAACCTATTATTGCAAAGGATGTATCACACTGGAGCAAAAAGTGGAACAACGTTGGCTGAGAAAGAGCATGTTTCATGCAAAATTCAAAGTAAAGGCTAAGTTATGCTCTTTGGTTATTGATTCAGGCAGTCATGGAAATTTAATAAACTTCTGTGCTACTTCAAAATTGAATCTGCTCAAAGACCCTCGTCCAATTCCTTATAAGTTAGGTTGTGTATAAGATGTATATGAAGTATATCATATATGCTTAATTATTTTCATTTGGGGATTACACAGATCAAAGATGGGGCAACGTTTTTCCCACATCTACTTGACATATTTGTTCTGAACACTTGAATATCATTGGAGCATTGTGCATGATGGGAGAACTCTCACACCCATACATTAAACAGGATGGTAGGAAGCATAAACTCGTTCCAATAACAGTTATGCTTTTTGCATGAACTTTCAGCAAGCTTATATGGAAAACAAAGAATTTTTATCTTTTTTTTTTTTCTATGAAGATGAATGATGAAACGACAGATTTTTGGAAGGAAGATCTGGCTAAAGACTTTCAAGATTTATTGGAATTGTACTAAGAACTTTGGCCTGAACATTTTCCAGATGACTTGCCTCATCAAACAAAGCTATCTCATCAAATTGATTTAGATCATTGTTCTTCTCTGCCAAACAGAACTGCATACCATTCTTCTCCTATGGAAAACAAAGAAAGGAGGAGACGAGAAATAACTTTTACAGAAAGGCTATATTAGAGGGAGTCCAAGTCCTTGTGCCACAACAGTACTTTCATCTCAAAATAAAAAAGGAATGCGGTGTATTCATTCGGATTCAAGAGCACTTAATAACATCGTCATTAAGAACCTCTTCCCTAGAAATCTCATGGATGCACTTCAAGAATCAAAATTCCTCTGAAAGGTAGATCTAAGAAGCAAACATCACCAAATCCAAATCATGAAATGGGATGAATGGAAGACATGCTGTCGTTCCAAGGATACATTATATGAATGGTTAATAATGCCAAAAAGTCTGGTTAACAGACCCAGTACTTTCTTGAGACTCGTGAATATGATATTGCACCCATTTATTGGAAAATTTTTGTTGTTTATTTGGTCAATATTCTAGTTTTCAGTGGAACTTCAAAAGAGTATTAAGTGCAGTTATGAGCTCTGCTTGACAAATTACATGAGCGGAAATTGTATTTGAATGTGAAGAAGAGTGTTATTTGCCAGCGCAAGTTTACATACCATCATTGTATATTTTCAGGAAATGGGCTGGAAATGGACCTAGGAAAGGTCAAGGCAACTTGGAGTTGCCAACTCCCTGCAGTGCTACAGAGATAAGACGATTTCTTGGAATGGTGGTTTTTTACCAAACGTTCATTCTAAATTTCAGCAAGATCGCCCCACCCGTGACTTCTTTGATGACAATACATAAAAGCCTCATTTGAACAAAGGCTTATGAAGAAAGATCCAAAACTCTCAGAAAGTGTGTGGCAGAAACTTCATTTTTAGCTTTTCCAAATTTTTACAAGGGTTTTGAGGTTGATTGTGATACATCGGTTTTGCCTCTTGGAGTTGTACTTAGTCAAGAAGGTCATCCCATAGCATATAACAGTGAAAAATTTTATGAAGCCAAGAAGAAATACAGAACTTAGGATCAGGAGCTCTATGATATGTTGCAAGACCTATGCCCATGTAGTTTGTATAACATATGGATCATTCAACTTCAAAATATTTGTAAACTCAAAGGCCAGCTACAAGAAAAGATCCTACTTGGATTATATGATTCATGATGGATTTATTTAAAAAGTGACAATTATGCCTTCAAAAGGTGTGATGAGTGAGATGCGTATACTTGACGCACATTCTAGATGCTTTGAGAGATATTTTTGGGGAGATAAAAAGCCCACGAGCAGGTGTAATAATTGAAGGCTTCCACAAGTAATTTAATTAGATTATTAATTTTTGTGGGATTTTACCCATGTGTGTTTAAGTCATTTCAAGATGACCTTCATGAGTAATCATTACCCTAATGACATTTTTCTTCATGTATTTTTGGTAATAATCACAAGACAAAAGGACCCACTTAGGCAAGGGGACCCACTTAGCACACAAGCACCTAGAAGTATTTGTTAGTGCGGGGGAGGGGGGCGGGAACAATGAATGTAATCCACCACTTTTGGCTTCTCACCCTCTAGTGGCTTTCCCCATTGGCAAAGCTTTTGGAGCATAAATCCTTATAACCCACCCTTGTCTCACAAGCCTTACCAATGTGGGATTAACCCAATTACAGCCTAATCATGTACTTGTGTTGATGATTGAAGGCCTCTACAAGCAATTTAATTAGATTATTAATTTTGAAGGCTTCCATGTGGCTTGGTTTCAACAGGTGTCAATTTCCACAGTTAGGCAATAAAATTTGGGAAATACTAACCCTTGCTTGTGTTAGATAAAATCTTGGAAGCATATTAGCATGGATTTCATGTTGGGGTTAACATAACCCCAGAGAGGGCTAAACACAACAATATATGTTTGACTGTTTTCCAAAAATAGAGCATTTCATAGTTTGTAACCTACATAGAGATAATTCCCATATTGCAAGGCTTTTTCTTTGAAGGAGAGGTTTGGTTCCATGGATTGCCTATTTGTATCACCTCTTATAGGAATACATAATGCTTACGCCATTTTTCAGTGGACTCTATGGAAAATGTTAGGGACCCACCTTCAACATAGCTCTGCATATCATCCCCAAACTGATAGACTAAGGTAATTAAATTGAACTCTTGAAAGTTGGCTGGGTGTTTACTACTGGATGAACCAACACATTGGGATTTGACACTTCATCCGGCACGATTAACTTTTACAGATACGGCCAATTGCACTACTGGATATTCACCTTTGAAGGTTTTGTACGGACTCGTGCAGGAGGAACAACCAAATAACGCGTGAAATAAGCAAGTTGTAAAGAAATTGGGCAACTGGTAAGCCCAAAACGCCACAAGAGGAAATTAAGGAAATCTTGGAAATGTAAGTGACTGCTGTAGCTTCATGGCATGGATCTAAAGAATGGTACTCACTCACTGCACAAATATACCAATAGCTGATGCTACATGGATAAATGATCCAGAACTTGAGAGGCCTGCCCATGAATTTTCAGGCACATGAATTTTCAGAGGAATTCCATCAGCAGCATATGCTTTGTATTCTGAACCAGATGGGTTCAAACCTTTCAAACAGGGAGGATTTGATGGAGTATGTCAAAATCAATCCTGGATATGTATTTATTGTCTTGAACGATTTTTCAGCTGTAGTTAGAAAATGTAACACGTAGTTGTAATGTACATGCAAATAATAAGCCAATTTAGGACTACACTACCCTGTAGTTACTGTTCATTATGTAAATGAATTGGAGGAAGTGAACAGGGTAAACGAAACATTGAAAGTTGGATTTCCTTAATTCTTATATTCTTGTTGTGTAGCTATATACACTGGGACTCTACCGCTGCAAACCGAATTCGTCGTATTTCTAACAACAACGAAGTTCTCTTTACAAAAAATACATCCAGATGTTTGAAATTTATATTGTTATATGAACTTACATGCGGGCAACGGAGGACAATTCCTTCCTTCTTGCACAAATACGGAGGATTCTGCACAAATCAAGATTATTAACGTCTCCATTGAAGACCGGTTTGTTTGATCCAGTCCACTACACATGATCGACCCTACGGTTTTTTAAAATGTTGTAAAACAGAGTTATCATAACGGAAGGCAAAGGTTATAAAAACTACTGACAATGCTGTTCCAGACAGGAGGCAAGGAAATTGCTCCTGCGAGCAGAATGGCACAGAGCAAAGCCACATAAATCTTTCTGAAAAGCCTGTCATCTTTTCCAAAGTAAATGGAAGAGAAATTCCATCCTCGGATCTTGAAGTCTTCTTGTTGTTGCTTAGATTCGGCTAGCTGTCCTTCCTGCTTTGCTTCTTTGGACAGTGCGGCCGGCGCAGAGGGAGATGTGGAAGATGAAGATCTGGCCGACGAGGACCCAGAGTGCCTCAGTTCCGCTCCCCCGAAATCCATTTCATGTGACGATAATCAACTTACATGAGCTCTTCAAGGCATCTAACTGATAGACCCGATGATGGGGGCTCCTTTTCTTTATGACATGTTTTGTTTATATTTATTAAGGTATAAGTTTTTTTGAAATATCTAATATAGAAAGTCAAGTGGTTTATTTTATTGATTTAAATGTGTGTTTACTCAATGATTTAGATGTATGTTTATTTGGCACTTTCAATTTATTATATGTTTATTTTTGAAATATAAGTAGAGATGTCTAACATTCTATGTAATTCAATGATTTCATGTAATACTTTTGAGGATATCAAAAAAAATATGGAGAATTTATCATATATAGGGAGAGAACAAGATAGATAAACTTATAACAAAGTTATTTTACATTAACATTTTTTTATTAGTTTTATAAATGTTTCAATTTTGTTGGATTTTGATTCAAAAAATTATTGTTTTGTTAAAAGTTGGTTAGGTTATCTACCATCAAATTGTCGTTGTCTTTGATACAGATGTCACTAAAGGTTGCACAATCTATGGTGTAGTGCCATGAGCTAGTCTTTAATTGAGTTATCAACAATTTTGTCTTCTACTTGATTTATATCCTTATATAAGCCTTTTTATCTCTACCACCCCCTTATCACAAAATAGTCACGTTATAATTTCTCGCTCTTCCCTCAGTGTTGTCCCCCTATTGATCTCACATCTAAAATGATGTGAGCTAGTCTTTAATTAAGCTGTCAACAATTTTGGCTTCCACTTGATTTATACTCCTATGTAAGCCTTTTCATCAAGGTCCCATGTGAGATTAAACTTTGATATAGATATGTTTTAACTTGTTTTGAATTCAGGGTATCTAATTAAGCAAAAACCTTTGATAATTCAAATTGTATAAAATATTTCTAGATTACATAAATTTGAATGTAAAAAGCAGATTGAAACTAATTATTTGTACTTATTATTTATAGCAATGAACAAGATGATACACTACTTAGCTTGTTTATGTTTTGTTTTGGTCTATGTTAGTATAGAGTCGTGAGAAATGCCCTAAAATGGATATGTGGTCACTCGAATTGGTTGAATGACTATCAGAATATGCTTGGATAGATCAAGTAGTGCCTAGATGTCTATAGCTATCAAATATATATTTCCTACTGGAACTATCCTCTGTATTTTTTTTGGTGTACTCCACCACAAAGCGTTGTGCCTACCTATTAAGATGTTTCATGTTCAATTTTAGATTCTTATTCATGTGCGTAGATATAGATTTGTCTTCCTTCACCTTGAAACCCTAACTCCACTTTCCACACTTATTTTGCTTGTATAAAGGGGTTAAGCAAAAGGGATTGGACAAATCCAACCGCACCATGTTGTATGACTGAGAATTGTTTATGTTCCATGTTAGCAGTGGTCCCTGGATTTTCTCATTATGACATGTTAATTATTATAATATGAAGAGTTACAATGTAACTTGCAAAAGGATAAATTATTAAGACGAGTCATAAGAAACATAAGTCATACATGCATGTACAAAAAAAATTTATAACTGATCCAAAACTCAAAAAGTCTTGGTTGAAGAATATTTTAAGAACACACAAATAATAAAGCTATCTCTGAGAAGAGATGTTTTATTGCTTAAAATTACAGATACAACATATGCCTATCTCTGGGAAGAGATGTCTGATTTGCCTTTTCGAGCTACATCTATGTTTATACATACTTTGAAGGTAGGAGGAGGATGTGAAAGGTCACCAATATCGAGGGAGAGGAAGTGGTTTGACTTCCACAATTTACAACATTACAGAATTCGAGAAATAACTATTTTTAGAAGCTTACTATTTTTAGACTACACTACTAAAATTGAAATTTGAGGCACTTCTATTTAGTTTTTGGGGGTTAAAACCCATCGAGTAGAGCTTGTGTTATCTCACAGCATTCCCCTCATTTCTAGATTTTCAACGATTCAAATGGGGAATCAAACAGAGCTACGGTGCAAAAGTTATGGCTCCTAAAAGTTCTACCAACAATTGGGGTAGGACCGTCACCTGAATTATCACCTGAAGTGTTACCCGGATCATTGCCTGAAGTGTTGTCTAGATCATTCCTCCCTCCTCGATAAGCAATGGTCCCCATTGTATTAAGAGTCTTTATCAAGTGTGGCAGTTATGTCTTGATATGATTCTCATCCACTAGAGCAAAACTCTACAGATCAAGCTCACCAATGTCCAATTGTTCTGTTATGACTAAAGTGTTCAATAGAGGTGGATGATATGGAATGGCTACATCATTTAGTGTCATGGGTTGGAACCCAATGCAGACTTAGAATGGAATGTGCTTGATTATTCACCATTTCTATCTTACCATCAATATATGGATGGAAAGCCGTGAACTTCCTTAGTTTGATATCCATTCGCTTTTGTTGTGTTAATTATGTAGTCAGGATTGCAACATCAACCTTTTTGGATTTATGTGACTTGACCACCATGAGAATGAATTTTTTGGCACTGATCAAGGAAATAGATGTAGAAGGTGGTGCCTCTGGTACCATGTAGTGTCGTGTTCCAAGAGTGAGGGCGATCCTTCGAGTTCTTGATTCATAGATACCATGTCAATCATACATAAATGGCTGACCAAAGAGTACATCGTAAACATCCAGATTGACCACATCACACAAGACCTTATCTTGAAAAGGTTTTATTGCATATGAAAGAAGACATTGGTGGGTGACATAGAAGTTTTTCCTTGGACTCAACCATCCAATACTATATGGCTTTAGGTAAGGCTTCATGGATAGATTTAGACTTTTCACAACATTAGTAGAGATTAGATTCTTTTGACTCCCACTATCAAGAATGAAATGTAGAGGCTTACCTTTCACCCATAACTTAGAGTGATACAACCTTTCCTTGTCATCTAGCCTCTCCTCGTGGGTCTGTGATGAAGTAATGATGGCATCGAGCTCAGCATCTACAATCTCTTCTTCATCCTCTTCAACTATAGGGTGTGTATGAGGTAGAGAAGTAGATGTTGAGGATTATGACTTAGAAATCAAGGACTTGATGGCTCGACATTCTTCTTTGGAGTGAGTTCTAGATTTGTGGTAATCACACCATTTCCCAGTCTTCTTTTCTTTTTGCTTCCAATTTTGACCTCGTGTTTGACTCCTTTGTCACTTTTCTATTTTTAAGGTTGACTCTTCGTATTCATTCTTCCATGCTTCTGCTCAATCTTTATTGTGAACTTGTATGCCTCACTGAAGGTCTCCAAATTGAAGAGTTCTAGTTCCCCCCGTATAGACCATTGTAGTCCACCATGATATTTGAAAACCTTGTATTTCTCACTTTCTTGGATGCCCAATCTTGCAAATGGAGAATAAAAAATGTCAGTGTAATCTTGAATAGACTGTTCCTTACCTTGGTGAAGTTGTTGCCACTCTATGTATAGATCATCATATGCTTCAATGGAGTAGTATTCTTCTTTTACAGCTTTTATGAAATCATCTTAGGTAGATTCCGCCTCAAGGCCAATATCATTTATATTGAATCTCTTCTTGTACACTTCCCACCAATTTTTGACAAGTAATGATGCTTTCAAAAGATCAAAAGTGATCTTCTCTTTATCGGTGAATTTATTTATAGAAAAATATGATGACAATTGATCCAACCAATTTTCTACTATATCAGCATTGATTTTGCCTTCAAATGTAGGGATATCAAAATTTACCTGAACCTTGAAGAGTGTTGGGGCACTGAAAAGATGTGAGGTTGCAGATGAAGAGCTAGACTTTCCCATCATAATTTGTTGGAGAATTTGGGTGAATTATTGTAGCATCTACGCTTGTTATTGTTGAAGGGCTTCATTCACCATTTCTTTGAAAGGATCAGATGTCTCAGTATTATCCACCATTTGAGGTTGTTTAGAGCGAATAAGTGGATAGTCTATTGGATCTTGTATTTTCCACCCAAGCTTCCTGTAATCTGACCTCATCTTTGAAATCATACACTCTTAAGACAAACTATTTTGATACCACTGATCCAAAACTCAAAAAGTCTTGGTTGAAGAATATTTCAAGAACACACAAATAATAATGCTATCTCTGAGAAGAAATGTTTTATTGCTAAAAATTGTAGATACAACATATGCCTATCTCAACCTTTGGCATTAATGCATGATCAGTTTCAATCTCAATGACATCAAAGACATTAACCTTTGACATCAATGACAATTCCATGCTGCCCTAGATGGAAATGATAATTGTTCAGTCCTTAGATTGCTTTTTGTATCATGATATCAACGCTATCAACTATCTCCTTGCTCAAATTTCCAATAATCTCCCCCTTTGTCATTTATGGCAAAACATCCTTAATGAGCAAAAACATCCTCAAAAGTCCCTTCACATTATGCTTGATTGCTCTTATTCTGATTTCTCCCCCTTTGACATTAATGACAAAGAGTGTTTGCTGAACCAATAGGACACACTGCTGCTAAGCTATTCTGATCCTTGGACCTGTCTAGATAGAGCATTATGAAAAAGACTCCCCCTTGGATAATGTACATAGACATGAATTGTTCCTATGATTCTTTGGGCTTTCATATACTTCAACTGATCCTAGATATAACATTGGTCTAAAAGACCAATCAACAAAGATGAGCATAGAAATTTAGATCCAACATACCTTAGTATGTTCCTTCACATCAGATGATAAATGATGTGTAAGGTACATAGCAGATTGCCTTCACGCTTAATCTAGGAGCTTAATAAGATGCCTGCAATGCTCCCCCTAGACTTCTAACCTATCACAAGAGGCTAGTGATATAGGGTGGGAGCTACAACTCCTAACTTCTCTCTTAGATACTTGAATTGCTCCTTAGGAAGAGGCTTGGTAAAGATATCTGTAATCTGATCCTTGGTTGGCACATATTCCATTGTGACCTCCTGACTTGTTACCTTTTCTCTAAAAAAATGATATTTTATGGAGATATGCTTGGTTCTGGAATGCATCACTAGATTCTTTAATAGGTTTATGGCACTTGAATTATCACAATAAATAGAGATAGGTGCTTGATATTCTACCTTTATGTCCTTGAAAGTTTGCTTCATCCATAAGACTTGAGTGTAGCAATTAGTTGTTGCGATATACTATGTTTCAGTTGTAGAGAGTGTAATCGATTATTAGTTCTTGCTTAGCCAAGACACAAGTTTGTTACCCAAAAAGAATGCACCACCACTTGTGCTTTTTATGTCATCCACACTTTCTACCCAATCAACATCAGTATATGCAATCAAAATAAGATCCTTACTAGTTGGGTATTGCAACCCATACTCTATTGTGCTCTTGATGTACCTAATTTTTTTTTATAACATTAACATGTGATTCTATGGGGGCTACTTGATACCATGCAACCATGCATACTGCTTCCATGATGTTTGGTCTTGATGTTGTTAGATACAACAAGCTATCAATCATTGATCTATATAGCATATTATTTACATCAAGAAACTCATCTTCCTTGCTTAGCTTGAAACTAGTCATCATGAGAGTACCAAGTGGTTTGTTGTCCTCCATTCCAAATTTTTTGAGCATCTCCCTTGCATACTTTGCTTGATATATGAATATCCCTTCATTAGTTTATGTAATTTGTAAACCAGGGAAGAAGGAGAGTTCTCCCAGCATTGACATTTCAAATTCATTTTGCATTTGTGTGGCAAATTCTTTGCACATGTTACTATCACCACCTCCAAAGATAATATCATCCACATATACAACAGTAATTAGCATACGCTCACCTTCTGATTTAAAGTACATATTGTTGTCTGTGCACCCTTTTCTAAAACCTTGTCGTTACAAGTATTGATTTAATCATGAATACCATGCTCTAGGTGCCTATTTTAGACCATACAGAGCTTTCTTTAGTTTGCACACATAATTTTCTTCCTCTGCTAATTGAAATCCTTCTGGTTGTTCAATGTACACACCCTCTTCTAAGTTTCCATTTGGGAATGTTGACTTCACATCCATTTGATATACTTTAAATTTCTTGTGAATAGAGAATGCCAAAAACATTCTAATAGCTTCAAGTCTTTCCACAGGAGCAAATGTTTCTTCAAAATCTATGCCTTCTACTTATGCATATCCTTTGCACACCAGTCTAGCTTTATTTCTTATGACTGCTCCATCTTCATTGAGTTTGTTTCTATAAACCCACTTAGTTCATATTAAATTCTTGTTTGAGGATCTAGGAACTAATTCCCAAGTTTTATTCTTTTCAATTTGGTTGAGTTCCTCTTCCATGGCTGTTAGCCAATTTTCATCTTTGTTGGCTTCATTGAAGGTCTTAGGCTCAATTTCTGAAAGTAGCACAAAGTTTACTTGCTCATTTATTACAGCTCTTCTCCTAGTCTGAACACCCTCATCTTTGTTGCCAATTATTTGCTTTCTGGGATGTTCTTTTTGAACAAACCTTACAGGTGCCTCTTTGCTCTTTTCTTCCTCCTCTTCACTATCTTCTACTTCATTTTCTGCTCCTTTTGATTCTTCAATGTTGATCTCCTCATTTGGCTCAACTTGTTTGAATCCTTTTTCTACCTTGATGTTGATGATTTCAACTGTTTTATGTATCCATCTATTGTAACACACATAGGCTTTGTTGTGAGTGGAGTATCCAAGAAAAAATCCTTCATCACATCTTGACTCGAAACTTCCTAGTTTGGCCTCTTTTCTTCTGATGTAACACTTACTTCCAAACACTCTAAAATATTTAATGGATGTTTTTCCAAACCATAGTTCATATGGAGTTTTATCACTCTTTACCCTGAGTTAAACTATGTTTAGGATATATACTATTGTTTGAACTACATCTTTCCAATATCCATCAAGAAGTTTTGCCTCTTTCAGCATTGTTCTAACCATCTCCTTCATAGTTCTATTTTTTCTTCGTGAAACTTCATTTTGCTATGGAGTACGTGCAACAGAGTATTGTCTCTTAATCCCATACTTCTCACAATATTCTACAAACGCATTTGAGGGGAATTCTCCATCTTTGTATAATCTTAGACACTTGATTTTTCTTCCCATTTCATTCTCAACCATGGCCCTGAAGATCTTGAATCTCTCAAAGGCTTATGATTTATCTTTCAAGAAAGTTATCCATGTCATCCTTGAGAAGTCATCTACAAATAGCATAAATTAGTATACCCCTTTGGATCCTTTTGTCCTAGCAGGTCCACATAAATCTGTATGAACCACTTGTAGTGATTTTGAGGTCATATATTATTTTGTTTCAAATCTAACCCTTATTTACTTTCCTAGTTGGCACGCTCTGCATGTGACATCTATAGGTTTGACAATTTTGGGCATATGTCTAACATACTTGTTAGAACTTACTTTGACTAGCTTGTTAAAGTTGATGTGACCCATTCTTTTATGCCATAACCAACTCTCATCAACTTTTCCCATGAGACAACTTGCATCATTTTTTTTAATTAGGTTGTATATGTTGCTTTCAATTCTTCTTCCTTGGTGCAATGGTTTTTCTAGCTCTTTTCAGTTTACAACCTTCAGCATTAAATGTGACTTCATACCATAAATTTTACTTGTAGTGATTTTGAGGTCATATATTATTTTGTTTCAAATCTAACCCTTATTTACTTTCCTAGTTGGCACGCTCTGCATGTAACATCTATAGGTTTGACAATTTTGGGCATATGTCTAACATACTTGTTAGAACTTACTTTGACTAGCTTGTTAAAGTTGATGTGACCCATTCTTTTATGCCATAACCAACTCTCATCAACTTTTCCCACGAGACAACTTGCATCATTTTTTTTAATTAGGTTGTATATGTTGCTTTCAATTCTTCTTCCTTGGTGCAATGGTTTTTCTAGCTCTTTTCAGTTTACAACCTTCAGCATTAAATGTGACTTCATAACCATTATCACACATCTGAATTACACTTAACATATTGTGTTTAAGTCCTTTAACATACATGATGTCATGTGTATGAAGCTTGCCATCTATGTGCAAGGTTCCTTTGCCTCTTATTTTGATTGTAGTGTTATCATCCAGACTGATAGTCCCTTCCTTGCATCTGCTTAAACTAGTGAATTTGCTCTTATCTTTAGTCATATGCTTTGAGCAACCATTGTCTATGACCCACAAGTTTTGTTATTTGGCATGGAGTGTTGTTTAAGCAATTAATGATTGATCTTTTACCTTCCACATCCTTTTGGGTCTCTCATTTGAATTTATCTTCTCTTTAAAAGTGGTCTTTGAAACTCTATTCTCATTTTAAAACCTACCTTTACCTATACTATAATTTCTTGTCATTGCAATGTTAGCTCTACAATACTTAGCTATATGTCCAGAATTATTGCAATTGTAACATATTAAATTTGAATCTATTAAAGGAGCAAATGAATTTCTACTAGCAAAATTAAATCTTTTAGTAGGAAAGACTCTACAATTCACACCCCTATGACCAAACTGATTACAACTAAAATAATAACCATAAAAGGAAGGAACATACCTGGTCATATCGTTCTCTGGTGCAGTATACTGAAAAATTTTACCTTTTTGCTTTTTCAGGTCTGTCACTTTGAAGAATCCTTCTGCATCTTTCCTTGGATTAGTCTTTATGTCCTTTTTGGTCTTTGCCTTTATCACTTCTTTGTTGTTCATAGCTTTTGCTTCTCCTCCTTTATTTTTAAGTTATCATACAAGTTCATTGATGTACAAGCTGAGGATCCTTTTTCTTTATCATATCCAAGACCTGACTTTTCATTTGAAGGCTTTTATACACTGATCAGTTCACTAAGAGCTTCTAATCCTTTTGTCAGCTTTAAGCTTTTGCTTATATGGTCTCTTGCCTTCTCAAGTTCTTTCCTTAAGAAAACTACTTATGCTTCAAGTCTCGTGCATTCATTGGATTTTGACTAGAGATTTATTTTGATAACTTTTACTATTTTTTTGGCTTCCTCAACTTGAGTTTTTAGCATCACAATCATTTGGTTAGCCTTTTCAAGCTCCTTCTTCTCATGCCTCTTTTACATTGAGTTTTCTTTTCTCAGATTTTTTATTTCTTTAAGAGCACACACCAGTTCACCTTCAAGATCAATGTCACCTTGTTCTCCTTCATCACAATCTTCATCTTCATTTTGTTCTTGATTCAAGGAAGTGATTTCTTCTTCCATAAATAGGAACTTATTTCCCTCAGCCAGAAAGGCACAATCATTCTCATCATCAAATCTGTCACTATTACTTTCTCTTACTGAGTCACTTTCTTCTTTTATATATAACCCCTTTTTGTTCTTGAAGAAGTTTTTCTTCTTAGCATAATGCGATTTTACCTTTTTGACATTTTCAACTTGCTCAGTGTTGTCCTTCTTATTGAATGGACAATTTGTAGTGAAGTGTCCTACCTTGCCACAATTAAAACATTTGAATAGAAGTTTTCATTTATACTTGATCCCCTCTTTAGTCTTTTGACAAAATTTGCTTCTTCAACATCAGTCTCCTCAGAATCGAGCATATAGGTTTCTTCTTTTGTATATTTTACTACTTTAAAGGCTGCTTCTCTCTTGACTGTGTCTGTCTCTCCCATATTCATTTCGTATGCTATAAACATTTCATGTAGTTCATCCATGGTAAGCTTGTCCAAATCTCTCACTTCTTTAATGGTCAAATTTTTTGAGTCATATCTTGATGGAAGGGATCTCAGAACCTTCTTGATAATAGTCGATTCTTCTATTGTCTCTCCAAGTCCTCTTATGGCATTGACTATCTCATTTACCCTGAGGAGGTAGTCCGTTATCTTCTCTTCTTCATTCATTTTCAGGCTTTCAAACTGTCCTTTGTGCATTTGTAGCTTGGCCTGTTTTACTTTAACATCTCCTTCATAGATACCTTTCAACTTATTCTAGATGTCTTTTGCACTCTAATAGTGCATAACTTTGACAAACTTAGAGTTTGATAACCCACAGAGAATAACATTCTTAGCTTTGGCATTGTTTTCATAAGCCTTTTTGGCCACCTGATCAATAAGAGTTACAACAGGAGCTGTGTAACCATTTACCACTGACATCCATACATCAAACCCTAGGGAAGACAAATATGCTTCTATTCTTATGCTCTAAAAATCATAGTTATACCCATGAAATAGAGGAGCCTTGTTTAATGAAGATCCTTCTTGGCAGGCCATTATGTTCACCAACCATGATCTACCTAAGCTGATTAAGCTTCTCCTAAAGAACCTACACTCTGATACCAATTGTTGAACATACTATCTATTGAGAAGGGCGGTGAATTAGTAGATGAGCTAAAACCTGGTTCTTAGAACTTTTAAACAAGATACTTAAAGTATATGCAAAGTAAAGAATATAACATAGATCACACACACACACACAAGAGTGCTCAACACTAGATTTTAATGTGGAAACCCAAAGGGAAAAACTACGATGAGAAAATATGCTAGAAGCTACTATTCTAATCTAGCCTCACAGAAAAGAAGTCTCACAGACAAACCTCACTGGTTACATTCAATAACACCCACTCTAAAGAAGCATCAACTTTCTGACTGAGCACCAACTCAGTTTTCTTGATGGCACCAACCTATCAGAGAAATGAAGCTATAACTTCAAAATATAGAAGAGATTTAGAATGAATCTTGTTCACTTTTCTGTTACAAGTCTAGTCTGTAACTGCACCTACATTGTGTGTCTTCTCAACTTCTCTACCTTTATCTCTTTGTGTCTAGATATCTTCTACTTTGACACACCTTATTTAATTTTCCCCTTTCATGCTATTTGCATATGTCCTCATTTGACAATTTTGAGTTAACACTCTAATTATTATTGCAGCAGCAGTAGAAAGACAACACTCTTCAAATGATTTGTTTGTAGCATTATAGGCAGATACATCTTAGGGTTGTCTATATGTAAAGTGTTCACACTTTAACTAAAATTAACTGGGTTAAGCTTTTGATCTGTATTCAATGTGACTTTGACTTTGTGTCTCGATTCATGCTTCACTTGATAACGTTTAAGTTTCCTTACTTATTTAGCATCTACACTTCTACTGTAGTTAACTATGTCACTTCCTCAAACACTTCTGATCTACATTCAATGTGACTCTAACTTCATGTCTCGATTCATGCTTCAAATGACAACTTTTAAATGCCTTTACTATCTTTGGCATCTACACTTCTACTTAAATACATCGCTTCCTTGATTACTTCGATTGAATTATCTCGAGCTCTGTGAAGATATCTCGAGTTCATCACCAGTTCCAATTGTTCCTTTGTAAATAATTAGAAGACATTGATTGTGGGATTTTCAAATTCTTTCATCGTGCCAAGTCCATGTTCTTTTCTGAGTTAGATCTTTCCTTATGACCTTTTGACACTTGTTAAATACACGTGCTCTCGGAGGATCATCTGAGTTTGCTTTGAACCATTGGATCTAATGCACTGATCAGACATGAGCCATTGATCTTTTAACACAACATTAGTTTAAATACAAGATTTTCCATTAACCATCGAGCTCTTTTTCTTCCCTTTTTGCATCTCACTACTTTCTATATCATGGGTTCTCTTCTACTCCTTTTGATTATCCTTGATAAGCTCAATCTTTACCCTTTGTATTGAGCATTAAACTTTGGCATATTGGCATAATCTTATTTTCTTCAACATTCTTATAATGCTTTTGCATTGTTTTAGATTAGAGGTAAAAGCAGGTTTTGAAGGGGCCCCGAAACCCTTTTACAGAGAGCAAAAAAAGAACAACAAGCCCATAGGCAATGCCTAAAAACACTACAGATAGGTAGCAAAAACAGGTTTTGAATGGTCCTGAAACCATAAGAGATACATCCGGTCAAAACCCAGAAACAGAAGTCTGGTGGTACAACAAACAAAAGCTAACAAAAGAAGAACAAAGATCAGTACCAGTTTCTTTACCAACAAGAAGGACCAGATTATTCATCCAATTCCAGTATCAAGTTCATGGCTTCTTTTTCTTTCAAAGCAGTTTCCTGGGTGGTAACCTCCAACAAAGCTCCTTTTTGTGTATCTTTCTTTCTAGAACTTTGCCTTGTCCTTTTGCTGGGACCCTCTAGTGCTTTGGTCTCCTCATTGGCTCGTTTACCTATATTGATAGCAGCTGCACAAATGTTGGATGTTACTTCCTCCATTTTCTTTCTGTTATCCTTTATTAACTCCCAGAGATTGTTTTCGTAAGCTTTGAGCTTCACCGGGATCTCACTTAACTGATTTTCCATGTTGTTCACTTTGTTCCAAGCAGCTTTCAGAGAATCTTCCAAAGTTTCCGCTTTTTTCTTGAGATCAATGATCTCCCTACACAACCAGGAATCTAATTGGGAAGAAGACTCAGCTTTACTGTTAACCCAAGTCATAGGAGTGTGTATTTCATCATTCTGATTCTTCCCTCTCCAATCCTCAGACTTTTTATTTAGGCTATTCCTAGCTTCTTCAAAGAAGTCATCTTTGCTCTTTTGTTCCCGCTCATTGATTCCATCTTCAATTTCCATCTCCATGTTTTGAATATCTTCCTCGACAGATATTTCCTTTTCTTTCTTAGAAGTTGGGTCCTCACCAGGATCTTCCTGGACAGTGTCTTCCTCCGCCACTTTCTGGTTTTCCTCCATCTCTTCTATTCTGGTAACAGAATCCTCCTCTGTATTGACTTTGTCCTTTTCAATTTCCTCCGATCCTTCTTCATCCTTACTAGAGTTGGTATCCCAGCTCTCTGTTCCATCTTCTTCCTCTGGTTTTTCCTCCTCGGGTTCTTCAAATCTCTCCCGACCCCTTTCTTCTTCTGCATTCTGTTTATTAGGACTAGGGGTCTTAATTTTTCCTCTTCTGCTTACATTTTCATTCTTTTTATTCCCTGGCAACTTATTTTTCCCCTATTTGGGATACTTAACTAGTGCCCTATTCTTGCAATAGCCTTCAATAAGCAGAATAAGGCCTTCGTGAAGAATAGGGCGCAAATCCTTTTTCCTATGAGCATAAAGGCTTTGAATCAGGGAGTAGCGAAGATAGAAAGGAAAAGACAAGCTAACCTTATGCCTGAAGTGGTTGAGGAAGACAAAATGGAACTTATGCACTCATTTGCTTCTTCCGTCCAAGATGAAGTACTCCCTTATACAGCTTAGGACGTCCCTCCAAATCCCTTTAATCTGATCCAGCTCGTAAAAATCCCCATTTTTGACCAACTTTTGCTCCTCCTCATCTGTTTTGGGGAACTTACAAAATGCCTCATTCGAAATGCTGGTCTGCTTTGAAAATTTGATTCCTTCCGTCGACAACCCTATAACCTCAGCAAGAAAATCCTCAGTTAAATTTATAGTTATACCATGCAGGGTGACCCTGTCGTCAGACCAATTTTTGAAGAAGGCCGTCGTGATATGCGGTTTAGAGCCGTGGAGTCTTTCCATGTAGCTCATAACATTTCCTTTCTGCAATATTTTCTAGACTTGGTGTTTCTCTCTCCATTCTGCACAACTCTTGGGCTCCTGTTTACGGGGTTCTCCCTTCCTTTCACGCGCCATACTCATTTTCTTTGAAACCCGATTACTGTGGATTTTACCCTGGATCCTCCTGCTGTCAAGTTGATTGGGACGTCAAATTTGTTTATGGCTTTTCAGGATCCGCTCCTCCCTCTTGCTTTTGCATTGTTGATCCTTGTAGACTTGCTCGATATCTAACATGCCTTGTCCCTTTAAGGATGCCCTATAAGACTTCCACACTTTATCTTTGGCAAATTTGCAAGTGACCTTTCTCTTCAGACAATTTGTTGCAGGGTTTTTGTCAAGGGCATTTCATCAAACTTTTTGTCCGCAAGGCTTTTCTTTAGACTTTTTGTCTACATCATTTCTTTAGACTTTTTATCCATGAGGCATTTCTTCAAACTTTTTGTCCGCAAGGCATTTATTCAAACTTTTTGTCTGCAAGCCATTTCTTCAGACTTTTTATCTACATCATTTCTTCATACTTTTTATCCATGAGGCATTTCTTCAAACTTTTTGTTTGTAAGGCATTTCTTCAGACTTTTTGTTTGCAAGCCATTTCTTTAGACTTTTTTTCCATATCATTTCTTCTAAATTTTTTCAAGTGTCCACATGCCCTTTCCAATGTTTAAAAGATACCCTTCAAACTTTTTTCAATCTACCCTTTAGCTTTTCTTCAAGTGTCCACATGCCCTTTGCAATGTTCAAAAGATACCCTTCAGAATTTTTGAAAAGGTCCACTTGCCCTTCAAAACATTCAAAATATAACTTTCAGATTTTTTGAAAAGGTCCACTTGCCCTTCAAAATGTTCAAAAGATACCCTTCAAACTTTTTGAAAAGGTCCACTTGCCCTTCAAAACGTTCAAAAGATACCCTTTGGAATTTTTAAAAAGATCTACTTACCCTTCAAAATTTTCAAAAGATACCCTTCGGACTTTTTGAAAAGGTCCACTTGCCCTTGAGGGACTTGATAATTTTTTTGAAAGACTTGTCCTTGCCATTCTTTTTGAAAGAATTCCTCTGAAGGAATTCTTCAAGACTATTCCAGGTTTTCCATTCTTCTTGACTTATCCCAGTTGCCTCTTCTAAGTAAGAGCACTTCACAAATGTGATTTACTCCATAAGTCTACTCAACTCAACCTTTGGCATTAATGCATGATCAATTTCAATCTCAATGACATCAAAGACATTAACCTTTGACATTAATGATAATTCCATGCTACCTTAGATGGAAATGGTAACTGTTCAGTCCTCAGACTACTTTCTATATCATGATATCAAAGCTGTTAACTATCTCCTTGCTCAAATTTCCAACATGAACTAAGTTGAATGGAGAATTTAAATACTAATTGCCTTTATATCATAACTACCACTATCATACTAATGGTATATAACATATTGTGCTTGTCACTGAACATGATGAACTCTATGGATTTTTGGAACCCATTATGTAGTGTATAAATCATGTGTTGATGCCTTATTTGAAATACCCTTAATGACCTATAATATCAAATTGGGATGTGTAGGAGTAGAGAGAGGCTCTATAGAATCTATGACAAATCTTTGTTGAAGTGGCATTCCAATGATAGGCCTTCATGGAATGGTAGATACCTATTATATAAATTGTTGAGTAGGTTGCACCATTTTAGGTGGCTCAATTGAAATGTTATGTATAGGAACCATATATTTCTATGATAGGGGTATTCATATGGGATATCCTAAATGGTGATGAAATCATTAGCTCATTTATACTTTAAATACTTGTGAACTCTAGAAGGAACTATGCAAATATGATGAATCTAAGGGTGCCCCAATAATATATCAAAGGCCCCTATAATTAGTACTGTTATAAATCTGGTGGCCACATGTGATGGATGGAAAAGTAATGGTAATATAATTTCACCAATGGATATCTAAATGTAACCATTAAATCATCTTATTACCATGGTGGTGGGAAGCCAATCCTAATATGTGTATCCAAGATGATTAATAAGCATGATTGTACACATATTCACACTTGAACCATTATCAACCATGACACTCTGAATAATCTAGTGATCAATGTGAGATTGAATGAATAAAGAATGCAAATACAAGTCATGATCTACTATCTCATGCTCTGGAAATGTGATGAGTGGCCTAAATGGCACTGAAGTATGGTAGGTACCAATGATGTCGTTCAAAGGATGTGATACCTCTATATTAGAATGGTAAGAAATTAGTGAAGGGTGTGCATTGTATGTACAATACAATCCTAATGTATCTATTATCTCATTAATTATATGCTTAGGAAAATGATCACTAGAGATTTTCATTACTTTAATTTCACTGGGTTGCACTTTTCAACTATTTATTAGTTTGCAACGCATCAATGATGTTTGCATCTATTGAATCTTGTGCCTCAAACCGATACATGATGTAGCCTAATGCCTTATGATAATCACAAAAAACATTCTAATCAAAACCTTTTAGAAGAGGCTTATTCACATCAACATATTTAATAAGAGGGAGAGATATGAGATTGCATTCCAATAGTGTTTGGAGGACCTTATATGGAGCTTCTAGTAGATTGGTAAACTATCTCCTTAGAAGAATTAATAAGGCAATGCTGGGAGTGGGCTAAAAAACTACATGCATTATTTTCTTTTTGTCACATCCTAATTTCTCTCTAAGCTAATTTACTTGATTATCTATGGATTATTATGGTTGTTAAATTAATTAATTATTATTTATTTAAGCTATAAGTCATATGTTGTTATGGGACAATTATATGTTGCTTAGATTACATCATTAAATTATTATGAGTTAGGTGCACTTGTATATTTTTTACATTATGATCATGTTGTTAGTTTTTATAGCAGTATTTTATGGATATTTATCATGATATTATAGGCTAACTACCTTCTTATCGTGAGTTGGATGAAGGATAGATCCATCCCTCAGAGCATGACGGAGGGAGAGCATCATCAAATAGGATGGCATAGATTGAGGTGTTGGGGCATGATAAAAGAAAAACTAGAACCACCACACACACCACAATAGATAGCATTCTTTGTATGCATTATTTGAATTGTTAGCTTTAGTATGTTTTTGGTGTTATCTATATTTAGATGATTGATTATGTGTGTTTGTGTGATTTCATTATGATTGTAGTATATAGATTGAGTACATAATGTTGTTTATGATCAAGTCATGTTATTGTATTCATGATAACAATGATATTGATTAAATGAGTAAGTAAATTTGTATGATTAGTATTTATTTACTACTATCTATATACTAATTGGAATGTCTTTTTAATGTCTTAATACATTGCTGGTTATAATGATATTCAGGAAATATCATTGTTTCGACTTAATGCCTTTATATATAAAACATAGTAAAGACATTTGGATAGTCTATATAGAGTGGTAATAACAATGAGTATGTTGTTATAATATCTATGTTTTGGTATAATAATTGTTTGACTGTTTATGTCAAAAGATTGTTAATAACTTTTTACCAGTCACTTACTATTTGAAGTCACGTTGATTCTTGATAAATTGACGATTTAATGTTTACCTAAGATATCATATGAACTAACCTTAACTAAAGGGGTTGAATACATTGACCTTAATATATGAGGTTGTTATTTTAGGTTTGATAAACTTGGATTAATGACAATCATATGTAATGATTTTGTAGTGGACTTTATAAAGTTGAAACATGGGCATGTTAGGTCAAAAGAACCATGCAGTGATTAAAGGATCAAAATATTGTTTATTGTGGAACATTTGAGTGATTAGGGATAATTGAGTGATTAGGGCTTTTTCTCCATTTATCTCAAACTCAAGTTAACCAAGATTAGCAAATAAATTTGCAGATAATGGAGTTTTGCATGATGAAAACAATGACAAACTATGAGTTTGATGGTATAGTTGTAGCAATGAATGTATGAGAGAGGTTGACAGAGAAATAATTATAAGAGGACGCAGAGAGAAGGGGACAACATGACATGGTGGAAGAAGGAATGAGAAAAAATAAATAAAGAGGAGACATTATGGTTCAATAATTTACAAATTTGGAAACTATTTCGAGGTTGGTAATGAAATTACATTGTTTGGTTGTGTTGAATATAGTAAATTATTTGCTTATGTTTTACTAGGGTTTTTTTGGAAAATACCTAGTAAATTATATTTCAATAAGATATTGATTTAGCCCTGTGGATGGCTCGACCATCCATAGAACTAAAACAATATCTCCAAATTCCTTAAGTCTATTGAATAAGACTATGTGTAATAAATACGGCAAGATAGGCTTTTTATTAGTGTGTTCCCTATAGGCTAAAGCCATGGAAACATGAGTACTATAGTTGAGATTATAATATATAAATATAGATTAATCTATGCTTTGTTTCATTTAGGAAAATACTTAAGCCTATAAAGGGTGTACTGTGTACATGAGTGTTTTGATATAATGAGGATATATACTAAAACCATGAGTTTATAAATGTAACCGGGCTGAGAATATATTATATAAAATTTGAGGTCTAATATGTTATGGTCAGTTATTATATTTATGATTTCTCTATAATATATAATTTAGGTTTGTTTAAATTATTTTAAAGATGGATTGGTTGATGATTCATATGGATATAGGGAAAAATTATATGTATAGAAATATTCTGTATAAACTTATTAGTTTTGTATTCAAATGGAATACATTTATGAGGAGACTATGTAACCATTTTTAGTATGCATGTAATATATTTTCTATCATTGAAATATTAGTCAAAAGGGAGTTATGTAATGTGGATTTTCTTAGACATACATATACATACAATCGTTCTAAACGATTGTATTATGTTTATGTGTATTGGGAAAGACATACACATACATACAAATCGTTATAAACGGTTGTATCATGTTTATATTCATGGTAATTGGTTCAAACCATTATATAGTGGATAATCATTAATGTATTTTTAGAACTCCACTAGTGATATTCGAATTGGGTTACAAAGTTAGCTGGCAAGTTTGAACCATAAAACTGAGCATGAAATTATAGTTAACTGTGTAATTATTATAGTTGGTTGTGTGTTGGAATTGTTGATTAACAATTCTTTTAAATCTAAGTTAGATAGAGGACTATGTGAGAATTATGATGTATATGATATGTTTATTTTGTACCTATATTGTGGGTAAACGATAGAAAATGGAATTGTATAATTTTCTATGGATAATTGGACTTAAAACTACAAGTTAATAAATAGAACTTGGAATAGGGTTCGTGAATATGATTTTTGTATAATTGTTTCCATTAAATAAATTCTAGAATTGGATTTTAGATTGATTATTCAGACTGTATGAGTTCTAAATGAAAAATAGCTATTAAATAGTATAACAGTGTATACATTATACTCTGAGAATTCAGTAGCCAAATACTTTGAGCATAATGAACTCACTATTAGTTATAACAATACATAAATTTTAATATATGGGAAGTTAAATTTAAATAGTATATGTCTTGTATGAATTTGATATATACATTGTTCATATATATGGTATAATCTGTATAAAAAGGAATAAGTACATATACACATATATGACATATATTTGTATATGTGAAAAGTATGCTTATAATTATGGTATATAGCTATGATCACTAATTAAGCTAGTAAATCATGTGATGTGGTATACCATATCTATATTCATATAACTCTAGAAAAGTATAAACAATGTTATGAAATTTTGGTTATTGTTTATTATGAGCATTAAAATTAATTATGACTGGTTAGTTGTGATTTGTAAAGTATATATATAGAATTAAATTATGATAAACATGGCTTGTCATCAATGGTTCTATATTGAGTTACTTCTAAAAATTAAAGACATGTAGTTTAAGCATAAAATATATTGGTTGGTATAGGCTGTACTTGTTTATGTTATTATTTATGTATTGAATAATATAATTGAGATTCATTGCATATGTTTGATGGACTAAATGTATGTACTTTCATTATTTATGTACTTAGCATGTTTTACACATATTGTTATGAAGTAATCTGAGTGAATCTTTTAGTTATGGTTTAAATTAACCAAATCTCGCATTGTTGGTACTAAATAAGTAGAGAGATGGACTTCCCTAGCTTAATTAGCATCACTAATGCCAGATGAATGTAATCCAATCAAGTGGTGTGTATAAATTTGACTGATCCTAGAGATCATTAACTATTTGAAAACTTTGGTCAAAATAATGTTTAGTTAAACATTATCATTTCTTATGCATGATTTACATGTTTGTACGATATCATGTTAGATTGTATTTTCTTTATGGTACACATCATGTATTAGATATCTTACAGCACACATGTACTAACATGCCTCTCTGGATTCTCACATCATCACTATCTACCCATCCATGAAGAGAGGGCCATTCTTTGGTTGGGGGATTGTACAGGGGATCGATGGTACATGGTTGCTATGGAAAAATGCTTGGATGATGCTCTCCCTCCCCAAAATAGTAATTCATTGGAGACTAAACTTGAGATTACCATATATACTGGAGTTCATGAGACTCATGCTTCATGGAGCCTTGTATCTTGTATTGATTTTATTATCGAAACATTATTCCTAATGAAAATTAATTTATTTATTCATATGTACATTGACAATAGTGGTTGTAATATTTTACTAGTTGTGGCTGAAATTCTGTAATTACTTTTTGGAATATATGCAACTATGTGTTGCTTATTTGTTTCATTATGATCAGTAATTAAATGTATTGTTACATGCCTATTTTATGGTTAATATATGCAATATGTTTTTATTAGGATCACTAATTATATTCTCATGGTGAATTTTAATGTTTGAATACATGGAACTACTTTAAAAAAATATGTTAGTCAAGTAAATCCCAGTGGAGATGTTATATTGTGGTATCAGAGATGCATCTCAAACTCTAGGACTTAATGAGTTCACTAATTTTTTATTATCCTTCTATTTAGCAGAAAGAAGAATGGTGTTAGTTAGAGCTTATGGTGAGGGTCTTTCAAATGTCAATGAAAATAACCCTCTATTTGATCTTAATCAATTTACCACTAAGCAAACAACAAAGTTAGATTAGATTCTTGCAGCCATGAGTAAAACTAGGGATCAAATCACAACCTTAGAATAGGAAGTTCATGGACATGAAGATGAATCCCATCAAGATGTGCGTAAAGAACATCCTATTAAGCAAGAAATACCTCAAGAGTAGAGGAATGAGGAAGTGCCTCAGGATGCGAGAGCTCGTGTAGTTGCAGAATTATATAGAAATATGAAAAAGGTGAATCCACCTAAGTTTTATGGAACCATTTTGAGTGACATAGCTAAAGCATGGATGAATAAGATGGAGAAGTATTTCGAGATTCAAAACTACTCTGAAGTCACTAAATAAGTTTGGGGTGATGACTAGTTGGTTAGTAAAGCAACTACATGGTGGGTCAAAACAAAATTAGAACTGAATCTTAACTCTACTACCACCACATGGGAGTAGTTCAGACATTGTTCAGATCATAGTGGCTTCCAAAATTATATTTTGAATAAAAGCTTACATATTTTTAAAATCTTAAGTAAGGAGAGCCATTGGTGAATGAGTATTAGGAATAGTTCACCAAATTTCTAAAGTTTATACCTCCATATCAGTAAATGAGAGGTTCATAATTAAGAAGTTCATCATGAGATTAAAACCCCAAATTAGTGGTGAAGTGGACATGCATAGGCCATCTACCATGGACTAGGTCTTTAGAAGGCAGTCAAACATGAACAATAGTTGAAACCCCTTGTGCGGGCCAGAGATAAGTTCAAGAAAAAGTTTGGAATTTCTAAACCAACTTTCAAAATGAAGAACTAGAAGTAGAGGAGTGGAGACTCTAAGAGTTAGTTCAAAAATTAGAATGCTAGATTCAATAGTGGTTCAGGTAACAAGAAATTGGGTAATGATTTTAAAGGTGATTTCAAGCGAAACCAATCATCTAACAAGAAAGGACCACCTAGAGGTTGCTTCATTTGTGGAGGTGACCATTTTTCTCATGAGCGTACCCAAGATAAGTCAAGGAACAAAGGTTATATTACACAACAAGGAATGTTTCAACAATCCAAATTTCAAGCTTTGCCCATATAACTGTCAGGTATTTTGTTTGAACATCTAGTTTTTATTTTGATAGATACAAGTAGGCTACAAAATGTTTTATCGCTCCTAGAATACTTAGTAAGTTATCTATAAAATCTAGAGTAATAGAAAATATATGGTCAATATAATATGGGAATGAGTCAAAGGTCAAAGTTGACAAGTGTTTAGTTGAAGCTGAGATTAGGTTGTCTGAGTTCACAATAGTAGTGGATCTTTATACAACACCACTATGGTCATATGATCTAATCCTAGGAGTAAACTGGCTTACGAAGCATAAGGCCAAGGTTAAATGCTATCTACATAAGGTTGAGTATCAGGATGATTTTGGATATCAGAGACAAATTCAAGGTGAGAAAAGAGAGTTACGGTTTAGGTAGATTTATGTAATGCAACTCAAGAAGGCTCAAGGCAAAGGATGCCAAACATTTATCATCAATATAACTAAAATGGAGGAATGTAAGGAACCATCCCTTAAATATTATCCTTTTATTAGGAATTTTCATGATGTGTTTCTAGAGGAATTATCAAGATTGCCTCCTAAATGTGAGTTTGATTTCTCAATAGATATCATACCTAGATCGCATCCACAGTCTAAGGTACCATATAGATTGACAACCACCAAATTAGTTGAATTAAAGGCTCAATTCTAGGAGTTTTTATCAAGAGGGTTGATCAGACCAAGTGTATCGCCATGGGGTGCACCAATTGTCTTCATCAAGATGAAGTATGGTACTCTTTGCCTTTATATTGATTATAAAATGTTGAATAAGGTGACTATCAAAAATAGATATTCACTACCTCGTATAGATGATATTTTTTATTAGATGTAAGGAGAAATACTATTTTATAAAATTGATCTTATAGAAAGATGTTATTAGTTGAGGATAAGAGATGAGGATATTCCAAAAACAACATTTAGAACTTGGTATGGGCACTATGTGTTCACTGTGTTACCATTTGGGTTAATAAAAGTTTCGGTAGTGTTAATGAACCTCATGAATAGTGTTTTTGGAGATTATCTAGATCACTTTATTTTGGTCTTTCTAGATGACATTCTTATATATTATAAGGATGAAAAATAACATCTTCAACATCTAGAACTGGTTTTACAATGGTTGTAGAAGCACAAGTTGTATGATAAGTTATCTAAGTGTGATTTTTAGTTGCAAAAAGTGTAGTATCTAGGACATATTATCTTTGTGAATGGTATTTTAGTAGATATAAAAAATATAAGAGCCATTATGGAGTGGCCATCACCAAATAATGTCCATAAGATAAGAAGTTTCATGGGATTAGTGGGATATTATAGGAAATTCATTCCAAAATTTTCTAAGATAGCTAATCTGATTACCTCTCTGTGGTGTAAGAACCAAAGTTTTATTTGGCTAAATAAGTTTGAAGTAGCTATTGTGGCATTAATCTTCACCTTTGGAGAGGGTTCTTCAATCTCTCTCCAACTAAGCCACAAAATAGAAATAACCTTAGGCAGTGGGTATCCTATGGTGAGGTTGAAACTCTGGAGAAGGCTGGATTCCTCTTGATAGATCACCTAAACTACTGCTTGAACAAATGCTAATTTAGCATAATACAAAATTTTCTCACACAACCTCATAAACTAACTAATTTGCATAAGTATTTCATAAAATAGGCTCACCAAGCAATCCAATAAGTAAAGAGGAATTCTAAGATTCACACTAAGCATCCATTAATGGTAAAAGAACACAAGTTCAGATATACAAATTGCTTGAAAAAACCTTAAAAGAGACAAGAAAGAATGAGAATGGACATGGAAGAACACTGCTTCATAAAGCCATCATGCACAAGCTTACTGAACACAAGCTAAAGGCAAGAGATAGGTAAATTTTAGTCTTATTACTTCAAGAGGTAGTTTTTACAAATTTTGATAGGTTTCTTGCCTTGTCAAAATGAGAAAGAGTCTCTTTTTCTCCAAAAAAATTTGAGTGTCAAAATTTGAGAGTCCTTTATAGTGGGGGAGAAAATGGGAGATATAAGAGAAAGGGGAAGAGAGAGAGAGGAGAATCATGCAATCAAAGATCAATAAATGAGATCCAACTACCCTCCATGAATTCTTACCCACATTTAGGTTAATTAGAGCTAATGTTTACTTGAAAAATTAACCTTCATTAGTCCCAATAGCCTTCGAGCCTTCTCATTGGCTTAGAAATACACTAGAAGACAAGAATTTGTTGAGGATGATGATGATATGATCCATTGGGAAGGAAAGATCTTTAAAGACTCTAAAAATGTATTGAATGATCCACTTGCATTCTCCAACCACTAGATCTCTCTCTTATATTTCAATTCCATCTTCCACTTGCTCTTCATTATAAAGATAAAATCCTCATATCCATGGATCTGATAGAGCCATGACTATGTTTGCTTTAAGGGGTTACATGTACCTATTGAAAATGGATTATATGACTATGTCGAAAGATAAGACACTCCTCCAAATGACATTTATATCTTGATATGTTCTTTACATTATAAGATAGTCACTTGAGCTCATTCATCTGATGTTGCTTTTGATACTCCTTTCAAAATCATGACTCTGCCTTTACTCCAAACCTTGAACATAGGTCCACTATAGATGAAAACCAATCCCATTTATTGGTTTTCATATAGTCATAATTTTAATGAAGATCCACCAGGCTGCTTAGTCTCATTCCAATAGATAATATCCCCCTTTTGATCTCTATTAGGTTTAAATAAACCTATTCTACCCCTAAGCATTATAGAAGCCAAAAACTCATTGTACACATGGATCCCTTTGAAAGAATAATAGACATAATTATGAAACAACACTGTAACCTCATAAAATAGGGCCTATAAGTTATAAATCTTCAAACCAGGGGTCTAAACTAAGATTTAAAGGCAATGTTCAAATTTGAAATATTTGATTTGGCTCAACCTGAATCATATTTGATCTCAGCTTTATGCATTTGCCTGCCTGGGTTCACAAAATCCTTTGATCTGATATGTATTCTTGGTGACATCTCCTTACCATAATATTTATCATATTTTACAAATATGACTACTGTCACTTTAAACATGTGTCTTCATCTCATGCCCCCTAATAACTAGATCAAATCCACTTTATTGATTCATTTAGAGTCTCTTGGCCTTGACTTTCATCATTGGTCGTTGATCCCTGATTCAGGCCTCCTAGATTGTGACACTTGGTAGTCCCGTATTCATTCTATGGACCCTATTATCAATCTTCATCTGGTTAATGATCTTACACCACATGATAGCCTTTCATGCAATCTAGGCTTATTGAATTTGCTAACTTGATTGTGCACCATTGATCTTTGATCTATTTGATTAACGTGTACCATTGATCCTTTGAACCATCATGACTACGACACACAACAATGTTATGTTCAATCTCATGATCCTCTAACTTGTTGACCTCATGCTCACCATTAGATCTCTATTTGTATGATTTAATGTGTATCATTGATACTTAATGACCTATTGACCCCAATCTTTAATATAGATCATCGATCAAGATTTATATGCAAGAATACACACTGTTTATTTTTATCTGGGGACTCTTGAATTATTAACTTCATTTATCACCTATGTGTTATTGATATTTGATTCGTTTAAGTGAGGTTTCAACACTTGGTAGCCCCACATTCAAATTTAGGGTCATTTGAAGATTTTAAAACCAAATGATTATTTCCTATGGATTTAATTTGATGTCCTTGGGCATGTCCTATACTGCTAGATCATCTTTGAAGGGTTATATCTTGAGATACAAAACTCATCAAGACACCAAACTTACAAGGGATATTCATAATACAAAACATACCATTTTTATGCAATCTTTCAACTTTGATTAACTTCCCAAATACACTTATTAAATACACAACCAAACTGATCTATTCATTCTTGCATGATGTGTTAAGATGGCCTGGTTCCTTTAGGATTGTGCTAGTAATTATTTGACCCATCAAGGCTTTGATAACTTTTGAGATTTTGTGCAAACCTATTTCATGTCCTTGAATGCTTGAACATCATGGAAACCTGTTGGATCCTTCACTTGTAATTCTAGACATGTTTCCTAAAAATCATTAAATTCAATTTAAAGCTTGCTTAAAGTGTTTCAAAATCTTGAAAGTGATATGTGGTTTTCCCCTTCTACCATTGGATCACTCAACCAAAACTCTGCTCAGCTTCTCAATCCACAACAAGACCTCTCAGAATATTGCATTGCATCATCAAATCAGGACCAAAAAAGGACTAGTCATGGGGGTATAAGGTTGTTAAAGGGTTCATGAGAGTGGCCTGATCCATCTACACAAAAGTTTTATATGTAGGCCAATTTTGGCCAACATTTCTGGTGACCTCTTGGGATTGCATGCTTCTTATAAACATATTAGTTATCTTGTCTGATCAATTAGGCATATGAGGTCATAAGGCTTTCTTCCCAACTGATATGAAATTGATACAAGGCTCTCCCTTTCTAAAGACCTCCTCTTTAAGCAACAAGGACAACAATAAATTGAAATAACATGGTGCCCAAGGCACTTCTAGAATGGAAACACACAACTAAAAAGAATGTGCACAAGGCACGTAGAAGAAAATATGAAAATCTATTCTAACATATATAAAGGCTAGAAAATCATTTAATAGTAAGGCTTTAAATGAATCTCATTAACTAGGATGGGTAATACCTCTCCATCTAATTGGGTAATCTAAAAAGCATTATGTTGTTTGCATTTATGTATCAAATAAAGGCCACTTCACAAGCTGTCAAACTTGGTATGGTTACTTGACTTAGCCTTATTTGAATCCCACTTGAGGACTAGATCCCCTTATTTGAAGTACCTTGATGTGGGTCTTTTATTCAAGGCTTTCTTGACTTGAGCTTGATGTGACTCTAGTGTCTTCATTACAAGGTCCCTTGTTTCTTCAAGCTCTATGAGCTTTGCCATCATCATGCTCATAGGTTCAGTCTCCATCAACTCAAGCTGATGGGTTAACTCCAAGGTAGGTAACTCAAGAGAGATGGGTAATTTGGCCTCCCTTCCATATACAAGGATAAATGGTGAGTTACTAATGATGACTTTGGTAGTCACTCTATCAGCCCATAAGGTTGTCCTTAATTTTGTGTGCTACACTCTCTGATTCTCTTCCATAATCCTCTTGATAATCTTTATCAAATTTTTGTTTGTTGATTCTACCAGTCCATTACCTTGGGGGTAATAATTTTAGGATGTACTAAGGTATATGCCTAGCTAAATTACCCACTCACTTGTCTTCATGCCAAAAAATTCTAATGCATTATTTGAAATTATTGTTTTTGGTACACCAACCTCATTACTATACTATCATAGAAGTCCAACACTACTATTTAATTGTCTTCTTTCAGGGTAATTGCTTCCACCCACTTAGTGAAGTAGTCAGTAGTAGTGAATACTATTTGTGTCCTCTACCAGAAGGTGGATTGTTCATTCCTATGAAGTCTAGACCCCATTGCATGAAGGGCTATTCTACATGAATTGGGTTGAGAGGAAAGGCTACCAATCTTTGCTTACCTACAAATAGAACAAACTTTTGACATTTTCTAACCTCTACATATGCATCTTTGAAGAGGTTGGGCTAGTAATAACTATCTCTCATCACTTTTGATGTTATATTCCTTGGAGCAAAATGGTCTCCTACAGGCCCATCATGAAATTGCTCCAAGAGCCTTGTCACTTGGTCATCATCTATGCACCTTAAAAACACTCCATTGATGTCCTTTATAAATAGAACACCATCCACCAATACATAAGGTATGGATTGAAGTCTAAAATACCTTATTTTTGCCCTATCCATTCCTTGTGGGCACTCACCTATTATCAAGAAATGTGTTATATTCTAAAGCCAATTAGTGTGAGGTGGAGGTGCATCTATTTGTAGTTGTCTTGTGTCACCAAGACATCCTCTTTATCTTCTTTAAGGTCATCACCCATATGCTCACATAAGCCTTTGCCTCTCACTAGCTTAGTGACCTTGGTTTCCATGTCACACTCCATAACCTTGGTAATCTAACCAACCCTCTTCTCATTCAAGTCTTTGTTAAGAAGGAAGTCCCTCTCTCTAGGATGAGACAACATAAGATAGATTTTGCTATTAGAGAGCATTGGTCTAAAATTAAGGCTTCTTACCACTGCAAGGACTTTCTTTTCTACAAAATTATAACTTACCTCATATCCTTCAAGTTCTTGATTGAAAAAGTAATTGGCTACTCTAGTCCCTCACCATTCTTTTGCATCATCATAGTTGATATATTGTTAATATTGGCAAAGGCATACAATATGAAATCCCCTAAAAAATTAGGATTTATGAGAGTGGGTGCTTGGGAAATAGTTTTCTTGATAGCCTCAAATGTTGATTTACCTTCATTTGACCATGTGAACACTTGGTTCTTCAATATGGTAGTGATGGGTTTGACCAAGTTTGCAAAACCAGGTATAAACTTTCTCACAAAGTTTATCTTCCCAAGGAAACTCTAGAGTCACTTCTTATGCTTAGACAAGGATAATGCCAAGATAACACTTATACTATCAATACCAATAGCTAATCCCTACTTTGATATAATATGTCCCAATATTTTACCCTCATGGACAACAAACACACACTTCTTGGGATTCAATGAGATCCCATATTATCTGCATCTTTCAAAGATCAATCTTAGGTGATCCAAGTGCTCACTAGCTTTCTTGGAAAAAAATGTTATGTCATCCAAGTAGACAAGCACCATCTAATTTAACAAGCCTTGGAAATCCATGTTCATGGCTCTTTACAAAGTAGTCCTAGAATTTGACAAGCCAAAAGGCATCTTCTGATAAGCATATGTGCCCCACTTTGTGTTAAAGGCAGTCTTGTATTGGTCTTCTTCTCTTACCATCACTTGGTTGTATCTTTAGTATCCATCCAAAAGAGAAAAGAATTCTAAACCAATAACCACATGAATTAGTTACTCCATGGATGGTAATGGGTAATGATCTTTCAAATAGACCCTATTCAAGTCCCTAAAATCCACACACAATTGGATCTCACCATTCTTCTTCCTCACAGGTACCAAGTTGGCTACCCATGAGGAGTGCTTGATGGGAAAGATGATGTTGGATTCAATCAATTTGGTCAATTCTTTCCTTAAAAGCTCTTCAATTTTTGGGTTGATGGGCCTTTGCTTATGCCTCATAGGCTTGGCATTGGGCTCTAATTCTATAGTGTGTTGGGCTAGCTTGGGATCAAAGCCTCTCAGATCATTGTATTCCCAAGAAAATATGTCTGAATATTCTTTACAAAGTTCAATGAAAGCATGCATTTTAGCCTTATCTCTTACTTGTCCAAGCTTGAGGATCTTGTCTTTGAGGATAAGGATTCTTTCATAATTTTCTTCATTAGTTGACACCACCACCTTGTCTTTCCTCATATGGTCTCCCTCACGGAAAAGACCTTCTAGGGTGACCAACTCTTTAGGAAGTTTTTTATACCTCAACTGAACAATTTGATCTTCATATTATTGTTGAAATTTACCTTGGTTCATTGAGGAAAACTCTACTTCCTGTTTCCAAAAACAAACAATCTGCTTGTCACTATTAAAAACCTACCTATGAGCTTCATTATCTAGCACTGATGGTCTCACTACCACTTTAACATGTAGATGTACATTGGACTTCTTCAACTCATTTGGGATATAAAAATGAGCCCCCATAGCTGCCAACCTATCAACATGTTGATTCTAGTTCCTTGGCACTATTTGGATGTTGAAGGTTTCAAAGTTCTTAAGTATATCTTGCACTTTATGTTTGTAAGATTTCATAAAATGATTCTTTGTGGTGTTTTGTCCTCTAACCTAATGCATTATTAGCTCATTATCCCCATATACTTGTAACTTCTTGATTCCCCTCTTACTAGCCCACTAAAGGCCATGAATAAGACCCTCATACTCAGTTGTATTGTAAGAATAACTAAATTAGAACCTATAAAAATAAAAGTACTTATCATTGGAGGGAGATATCAACATTGCATCTTCACCTACCCCATGTTTTCTCCTTGAGCCATCAAAGAACAATTTCCACAAACCATTAGTATATTCTTGTGGCCTAGTCAGGGATGGCATGGATTCATTCTCTTCATGCAAGTAGGCGACTCCCATGCATCTTTCTTCAACACCTTCCAAAGGGTAAATTAGCTAATTTTCACTCCATAACTCATCCAAGAGCATATCAGGTATGTCTTCAGGATGAGTGTCTAGTTTTTGACCAATCAAGTGTTCATCATTATTGTTTGAGCTATCTGGCCCATAAGGCATAATGTGAAATTGTGTAATAAACTTAGTTTTAATAGACACCTTGGTCACATACCTTGTCCTGAAAGCCATGTAGGACCAATATACTACTGGATAACCCCTAATTTTGGCTGTGAAATCTCTAGATAAGCATAGAGAAAAATGAGAAGGCACATCTAGAATTAACACATCTTGAGCCACTAAAACACTAGGACAAGCATGTAGGGTCAAGTTAAGACCTTTGATAATTCTAGCTGGTTTGGTGGAAGATCCATCAAGCTACAAAAATACCTTAGATTGGGGTTCATACTTTAAGCCAAGCTAGTCTGCTATTGACTTTGGCATTACTGAAGTACTTATTCCATTGTCTATGACTAAATTATGTACTAAGGAGTTACCAATGTTTATACAAATATATAAGGGAGGAGGTTTGACCACCTTATTTGATTGTCCTTCATTAGGTCCTTTCATTGCATTAGTGAGAACCATGCTCTCCTTGCTTGGTGGTTTGTTTGAAACATTGATCTTTGATAAAACTTCTTGAAGGATATCCACCTAACTAGGCATGGAAAGCACGTACCACATTGACACACTCACATTAGACTTCTTCATTTGTTCAATAATATTGATAGGAAAACCACCAAATTTTGCTTGTGCTTTTGGATCCACAACTGTACTTTGAACTTGTGAGTTTTAGGGTATAAAGGCATTCCTTTGGTTTTGATTATTTGAAGTTATTGGAACCTTTGGAGCAACAACATGTTCAATTAGCTTTGATAGTAATGGAGTATCCTTCACTACTTATTGACTACCATCCATATTCCTTCTTTTGAACCTTATATTATATGCCATTGGAATGTATGCTTGGTTAGAACTAGCCTTTTGATTAAATGCATATCATTCTTCTTACTCATAATTATCCATTGTAACACCCAACTAGTTTGGTCCCTCATTAGACCCTTGGCATTGTTAGGGCTCTTCTGGTTTTCTCATTATAGGTATTTCTATATTTTGAGTCATGAGAGATTGATTGTACCCATAATTAGCACCTTGATGCCATTGGTCATTGAAATCCTAATTGAACTTAATACTTGGGACAATGGATTGATCGAAAGACTGATTCCAAGGCATAATACCCTCACTTTATTGGGCAATGTTATTCTGAGTAGGGAACAAAGTATTAGAGGTGCTTACAGCATTTGGATTATAATTATTTTGCCTAACATAGTTAAGCTACCCTTGTCCCTGTTCTTGGCCTTGGAAATTTCCTTTATAGGGTGGCATATTTACTTGATAAGATTGCTACTTAGGCTGATATGGGGCTTGATAAGGTTTATTGATCTAGGCTTGCTGCCTCTTCACATTCACCAATTCATTTCCCAAAGATTGAAACATGATCTTAAGCTCTTGGAAATTCTTATATTCTTGGGAGTCACTATATTGACTAGTTGAAGCCTTTTCATACTTTGGTGTAGGTATGGTAGTAAGTGTTGGCGTAGGAGGAATGGAAACAAGGCTCTGGAGGAATGACAATAGGAGGTGGTCGAATCTTAGGAAATAAAGGCATTGGTGGCCTAGGTGTAAGCTTGCCAACTTGTACTGGACTATTCTCTGCTATGATTTCCACCTTATAAGCATCTAGTAGCGCGTTTCCTCTCATAGATTGAATCATTACTATAATATCACTATTGAAGGTTTTCATATAGTAATTGAAAGCATAGTTAGGAGTAAGCCTGATAAAGACTATAATCCTATCCCATGTCTTTTGAAACCTGGTATTGAAATCTTGCATAACCTCATGAGGAGCCCTATTGATTTTAGTTAATTGTTTTGTAAGTGACAAGTGGTCACTTTTGTCTTCAAAGATTTTACACAAGGCATCACCTAACTAATCCCATGATGTGATGGAATTAGCAGTGAGTCTTCTATACCAATTCAAGGCTTTACCATTGAATGAGATGGCCAACAATTTGATAGCTACATTTTCTTCATTGACATTATGAATATTGTAATTGTTGGCTACATCCATGAGGTGCTCAGAAGGGGTGGTAGATTGGTCTCCCATGAAATAAGGGACACTTTTAAGAGCTGACACTAGAATAGGATCATACTGTTAGAGGTCAAAAGGACTATGACCATTGAATGCCATAAAAGGGAAAGCTCTAGGGGTTACCATGGTAGTGAAAGAACCCAACAAAGATCTTCTTTTAGAGGTAGATTTAGAAATTGGTTTAGGAGGAAAGTTTCCTTTGTATGGATGAGTATTAGCAAATCTTAACCTTTTTACCGAGTTTAAAGGCAATTCAACAAATTCAAAAGGAATACCTCTAGAAGATGATCTTGTATTCACCTTTGGCATGAAAGATAAATGTTGCTCTGCCACCATAGTGTTGAGTGTTCTTTGGAGTTTACAGATGCTATTGTATGAAAGCTATAACCATTGAAAATTGATCAAACTAGCATCAAACTTGACCAATCTTCTTCAATCCATGGTTCCACTGGGCATGCCAAAAACTATTGTGACATTAATCTCTACCCTTGGAGAGGGTTCTTCAGGCTCTCTCCAACTAAGCCAAAAACTAGGAACAACCTTAGGTTATGGGTATCCTTTGGGGAGGTTGAAGCTCTAGAGAAGGCTGACTTCCTCTTTGTAGATCACCTAAACTAATGATTCAGCCTTAAAAAGAGATAAAAAAGGGATGTAGGGTTACTAAGAGAGATAAAAGGGTGATGCACCAAGTTTAAAGGACACTCACATAAGCTTGAACAAACACTAATTTAGCATAAGACAATATTTACTCACACAACCTCACAAACTAACTAATTTGCATAAGTATTTCATAAAATAGGTTCACCAAGTAATCAAAGAAGCAAAGAGGAATTCTAAGATTCACACTAAGCATCCATTAATGGTAGAAAGAGTACAAGTTCAAAACTACAAATAGCTTGAAAACACCTTAAAAGAGGAAAGAAAGAAAGACAATGGACATGGAAGAACATTGCTTCACAAAGCCATAATGCACAAGCTTACTCAACACAAGTTAAATGCAAGAGATAGGTAATATTTAATCTTATTGCTTCAAGAGGTAGTTCTTACAAATTTTGATAGGGTTTTTACCTTGTCAAAATTAGAGAGAGACTCTCTTTTTCTCCAAAAATATCAAAGTGACAAAAATTAAGAGTCCTTTATAATGGGGGTGAAAATGGGAGATATAGGAGAAAGGGGAAGAGAGAGAGGAGCATCATGCAATCATAAATTAATTAATTAGATCCAACCACCCTCCATGAATTCTTACCCACATTTGGGTCAATTATAACTAATCTTTCCTTGACAAATTTAGTTTCCTTAGTCCTAATAGCCTTTGAGCCTTCTCATTGGCTTATAAATACATTATAAGACAATAATTTGTTGAGGATGATGATTCTATGATCCATTAGGAAGGAAAGATATTTAAAGACTCTAAAAATGTATTGAATTCTCCACTTGCACTCTCCAACCACTAAATCTCTCTCTTGTATTTATATGCCATCCTCCACTTGCTCTTCATTATAATGACAAGATCCTCATAGCCATGTACCTAATAGAGCCATGACTATGTTTGCTTTAAGTGGTTTCATATACCTGCTAAAAGTGGATGATATGACTATGTCAAAAGATAAAACACTCCTCCATATGAAATTTATATCTTGATATGTTCTTTATGTTATTAGATAGTCACTTGAGCTTATTATTTTGATGTACCTTTTGTCACTCCTTTCACAATCACGACTCTGCCTTTACTCCAAATCCTGAACATATGTCCACTATAGATGAAAACCAATCCCATTTATTGGTTTTCATATAGTCATAATTTCAATGAAGATCCACCAGGTTGCTTAGTCTCATTCCAATAACGAGTAGCCCCCTTTTGATCTTTATTAGGTTTAAATAAATGTATTCTTCCCCTAAGCATTATAAAAACCCATAACCCATTGTACATGTGGATCCCTTTCAAAGAATAATGGACACAATAGTGATAACACTATAACCTCAAAAAATAGGGCCTGTAGGTTCTAAATCTTCAAACCAAGGGTTTAAACTGAGCTTTAATGACAGGGTTTGAATTTGAAATATTTGCTCTAGCTCAACCTAAATTGTATTTGATCTTGGATTTATGCATTTGCCTACCTAGGTGCACAAAATCCTTTGATCTGATGTGTTTGCATGGGTGGTATCTCTTTGCCACACTGTTTATCATATTTTACAAATATGACTACTATCATTTTGGATACATGTCCTCATCTTGTGCCCCCTGAGAGCTGGATCAAATCTACTCTATTAATCTATTCGAGAGTCTTTTGGCCTTAACTTTCATTATTGGCCATTGATCCTTAATTTAAGCTTCCCAGATTGTGACACTTGGCAGTTCACATTCCTTCTCTGGACCCTATTATCAATATTCATCTATGGTGGCCTTGCCTATAATCTAGGCTCATCAAATTTTCTAACTTGATTGTGTGCCATCGATGTTTGATTTGCATGATCAAAGATGTGTCATTGATCCTTTAAACCATCATGACTGTGACACATGGTAGCCCTACATTCAATCTCAGGATATTATGACTTGTTGACTTTGTGCTCACCAGTAGGTCTTCATTTTCATGATTGAATGTGCACCATTGATCCTTGATGACCTATTGACCCCAGTCGTTAACATGGATCATCGATTAGGATTTAAATGCAATAATACACACCATTGATCTTGATCTGGGGAGTCTTGAATTATTAACTTCATCGATCATTCGCATGCCATTGATCCTTGATCTAATTGAGTGAGGTTTCGATACTTGGTAGATCTATGTTAAATTTTAGAGTCTTTTGAATATTTTGAATCTAAACAGTTATTTCCTATAGCTTTAATTTGACATCCCTGAGCACATCCCATATTGCTAGATCATCTTTGAAGGATTATATCTTGAGATTGGAAACTTATCAAGACACCAAACTTGTAAGGGATATTCATGGCACAAAACATACAATTATCATGTAATCCTTCAACTTTGATAGATTTCCCAAATACACTTATTAAATACATGACCAAACTAACCTGTTCATTCTTGCATGATGTGTTAAGATGACCTGGTTACTTTAGGCTTGTGCTAGTCATTATTTGACCCATCAAGGCTTTGATAACTTATAAGAATATATTCAGACCTACTTCATGCCTTTGAATGCTCGAACACCATGAAAACTTGTTGGATATTTCATTTGCAATTCTAGACCTATTTCTTAAAAATCATCAAATTCACTTTAAAGCTTGCTTAAAGTGTTTTAAAATCTTGCAAGTGACATGTGGTTTTCCCTTTCTGCCATTAGATCACTCACTCAACCAGAACTCTACTCAGCTTCTCAATCCACACCAGGACCTCCCAAAATACGACACTACATCATCAAATCGGGACCAAAAAAGGACTAGTCATGGGGGTAAAAGGTTGCTTAAGGGTTCAAGAGAGTGGCCTGATCCATCCAATTAAATTTTTTGTATGTAGGCCAATTTGGCCAATAGTATTTTTTAGGAATTGAAAAGGAGGCTTACTTTAGCACTAATGCTAAGAGTTCCCGATCCCAATGGTCAATTTTTAGTGATAATAGATGTGTTTAGGGATGGACTTAGAGGAATTCTTATACATGATGGTGTAGTGGTAGCCTATGAATCAAGGAAAGTGAAGTCTTATGAGGTTAACTATGCCCCTCATGACCTAAAACTTGTAGCAATTATATATGCTTTGCAAGTTTTGAGACATTATTTATTGGGAAAATTATTTGAGCTTAAGACTAACAACTTGGGACTCAAGTACATCTTTACCCAACCAAATTTTAATGCTCATCAAAGGCACTAGTTAGAGTTCTTGTTTGATTATGATTTCAATATTAACTATATCAAAGGCAAGGAAAATAAAGTAGTTGATGCCCTAAGTCATATGAGGTAAATAATAGTTATGGCTACTATTAGGAGTACTTTCAGGGATCAAGTGATCAAATTCTCACCAAAAGATGAAGTCTATGTCAGGTCAAGAAAGTGCTGTCTAAGAATGCTTAGAATCCTAAGTATAAAGGATACATAATAGAGAATGATGGTATTTTATGATATAATAAAAGGATATATATACCAGAAAGAGAGAATCTAAGGAACATAGTGCTAAAAAGACTACATAATGCCCCATATTTAGGACATATAGGAGTAACCAAGCTCATGACATAGATTATACTACTCTATTTATATAAGGGAATCAAGAAAGATGCAATGGACTTTATGTCTCATTGTCTGAAATGTTAGCATGTAAAATTTGAACATGTACATTTAGCTGGATTATTGTATCAACATGATATACTAGAATGGAAGTGGTAGGTGATTAGTGTGGACTTTTTCTAAGGTTTACCATTGTCATGGGGTAGGTATGACAGGATCTTGGTAGTAGTTGATAAACTAACTAAGGTAGCTCATTTTATACCAGGCAATTTGACAGATGATGCACCTACCCTTATGAAGAGATTCATAAAGGAAGTGTATCAATGACATAGATTTATACAGGATCATTTTGGACCATGATTTAAGGATGACTTCTAGGTTTTTGTTGAATCTAAATTTAGCTTTGGGTATGCAACTAAACTTTAGCACTGTATATCACCGACAGACTGATGGTCAGACTGAGTGAGTTAATCAAGTTTTAGAGGATCTCCTTCATATGTATTACATGGATATAATACAAGTTGGAGGAGTACCTTTCATTGGTTGAATTTGATTATAATAACTCATACAAATCAAATTTAAAGATGATGACATTTGAAGTGTTGTATGGAAGAAGGTACATAACACCAATAAGCTGGGATAGGTTGGAAGACATGGTAGTCTTTGGACTTGAGATGATTTTAGAAATGGAAGATCAAATTAGATCAATTAGGAAGAGGTTGGCTGAGGCGAATGATAGACAAAAGAGTTATGCTAATCTGAAGAGAATATCTAGGTAGTTTTTAGTAGGTGATAAAGTTTTCTTATGGGTTAAGCTATAGAAAAGCTTGATTAAATTCAAGAAGTCAGTGAAACTTTCACCAAGATATGTGGGACCCTTTGAGGTCTTGGAAGTGGTCAATCTTGTAGCATATAGTATTGAATTGCCACCATCCCTAGATCTATTACAATATGTCTTCCATGTGTCTTATCTTTAAAAGTATATATGTGCTGGATTTGAATGCTTTATAGGTTCTAAATCTTGGGGTGGTCATGGTAGAACCAATCAAAGTAATTAACACTCACAAACTTCATTTGCAGAATAGAGAAGTGTATAGTGCAAGGTCCTATGGGACAAATACTCTAAGGATAGTGCCACTTGGGAGGATTATGATGAGTTTTATAGGCTATTTCCATATTTATTTGCTTGATTTATTGCTTCATATTATGTTTTTTTTTTTGAATAATGTTTTTAATTTAGAACTAGTGTTTGAATAAGTGTCATCATGATGATGACTAGATTTAGGGGGAAGGATGTCACATCCTAATTTCTATCTAAGATAATTTACCTGATTCTTCATGGATTATTATGGTTGTTAAATTGATTAATTATTATTTATTTAAGGTATAAATCATATGTTGTTATGGGATAGTGTATGTTGCTTAGATTACATGATTAAATTGCTATGAGTTAGCTACACTTGTATATTATTTACATTATGATCATTTTTTTAGTTTTAAAAACAATATTTTATGGATATATATCATGATATTATAGGCTAACTACCTTCGTATTGTGAGTTAGATACAAGATAGATCCATCCCTCAAAGCATGATGTAGGAAGAACATCATCAGAGAGGATGGCATAGGTGGAGGTGTTGGGAGATGACAGAGAAACAACTAAAACCCAAACACACACGATGATAGATAACATTATTTGTATGTATTGTTTAAATTGTTAGCTTTAGTATGTCTTTGGTGTTATCTACATTTATATGATTGATTATATGTGTTTGTGTGATTTCATTATGGTTGTAGTATATAAATTGAATGCATAATGTTGTTTATGATTAAGTCATGTTATTATATTCATGATTACGATGATATTGCTTTAATGAGTAAGTAAATATGTTTGATTAGTATTTATTTACTACTATCTATATAATAATTGAAATGTCTTTTTATTATCTTAATATATTGTTGGTTATAATGATATTCGAGAAATATCATTGTTTCAAATTAATACCTTTATATATAAAATATAGTTAAAGACATTTGGATAGTCTATATAGAGTGGTAATAACAACTACATTGTTATAATATAATTATGTTTTAGTATAATAGTTATTTAACTGGTAAAAGCTTATTAATAACTTTTGACTAGTCATTTGTTTGAAGTCATGTTGATGTTGATTCTTGATAAGTTGATGATTTAATGTTTACCTAAACTATACCATGAACTAACCTTAACTAAAGGGGTCAGATACTGGCCTTACTATATGAGGTTATGATTCTTGGTTTGATAAACTTGGATTAACTATAATCATACGCAATTATTTTGTAGTGGACTTTATAAAGTTGAAACATGGACATGTTAGGTCAAAAGAACCATGCAGTGATTACAAGATTAAAATATTATTTATTATGGAACATCCAAGTGATTAGGGATTTTTATCTATTTGTATCAAACTCGATTTAACCAAGATTATCAAATAGATTTGTGGATAATGGGGTTTTTCATGATGAGAACAATGATGAATTGTGAGTTTGATGCTACAGTTGCATGCAATGAATGTATGAGAGAGGTTGGCAAAGAAATAATGACAAGAGGAGGCAGAGAGAAGGGGATGAAATGGCATGGGGGAAGAAAGAGTGAACACAAAGAAAGAAAGATGAGACATTTTGGTTCAATAATTTACAAATTTAAAAATTATTTCGAGGTTGGTCATGAAATTACATTGTTTGGTTGTGTTAACTATATTAAATTATGTGCTTATGTTTTATTGGTGATTTTTTGGAAAATACCTAGAAAATTATATTTCAATATGATACTAATTTAGCCCTATGGATGGCTCGGCCATCCATATAACTAAATCAATATCTCCAAATTCCTTAAGTATGTTGAACAAGACTGTGTGTAATAAATATGGAAAGATAGGCTTTTTATTAGTGTGTTCCCTATAGGCTAAAGCCATGGAAACATGATTACTATAGTCAGGATTATAATATACAAATATAACTCTATCCGTGCTTTGTTTAATTTAGGAAAATCTTTAAGACTATAAAGGGTGGATTGTGTACACGAGTGTTTTGATATAGTGAGGACATATACTAAAACTTTGAGTTTATAAATGTAATCGGGCTGAGAATATATTATAGAAAACTTGAGGTCTAATATGTAATGGTTTGTTGTTATATTTATTATTTCTCCATAATATATAATTTAGGTTTTGTTTAAATTATTTTAAAGATGAAGTGGTTGATGATTCGTATGGATATAGGGAAAATATCTATGTATATCAATATTCCTTATAAACTTACTAGCTTCATATTTAAATGGAATACTTTTGTGAGGAGACTGTGTAACCATTTTTAGTATGCATGTAATATATTTTCTATCATTGAAATATTAGTCAAAAGGGAGTCATGTATTGTGTATTTTTTTAGACATACACATTAATACGATCATTATAAATTATTGTATTATGTTTATGTGTATTGGGAAAGACATATGCATACATACAAATCATTATAAATGATTGTATCATGTTTATATTCATGATAATTGGTTCAAACCATTATTTAGTGGATAACCGTTAGCATATTTTTAGAACTCCACTAATGATATTTGAATTGGGTTACAAACTCAACTAATGAATTTGAACCATAAAACTGAACATGAAATTATAGTTATTTGTGTATTGTTATAGTTGACTATGTATTTTTATAGTTAATTGAGTAATTATTATAGTTGGTTGTGTGTTAGAATTGTTGATTAATAATTATTTTAAATATGATTTAGACAGAGGACTGTGTGACAATTATCATATATATGATATGTTTATTTTGTACCCAGATTGTGGGGGAATGAGAGAGAATAGAATTTTATAGTTTTCTATTGATAATTGGATTTCAAACTAAAAGTTAGTAAAATGAAAATGGGAATAGGTTTCATGAATATGATTTTTGTATAATTATTTACATTAAATAAATTCTAGAATTTACTTTTAGATTGATTATTCAGACTATATGAGTTCCAATTGAAAATAGATATTAAAGAGTATAACAATGTATACATTATACTTTGAGAATTTGATAGCTGAATACTTTGAGCATAATGAACTCATTGTTATTTATAAAAATACAAAAATATTAATATATGGGCACTTACATGTAAATAGTATATGTCTTGTATGAATTTGATATATACATTGTTCATATATATGGTATAATTTGTATAAAAGGAATAAGTACACATACACATATATGGCATATATTTGTACATGTGAAATGTATGCTTATAATTATGGTATATAGCTATGATCATCAATTAAGTTAGTAAACCACATGATGTGGTATACCATATCTATATGCATATAAATCTATAAAAGTATAAACAATCTTATGAAAGTTTGGTTATTGTTTATTATAAACATTAAAATTAATTATGACTGGTTAGTTGTGATTTGTGAAGTATATACATAGAACTAAATTATGATAAACATGGCTTGTCATAAATTGTTCTATATTGAGTTACTTCTAAAAATTAGAAACACACAGTCTAAGCATAAAATATACCAGTTGGTATAGGTTGTACTTATTTATGTTATTATTTATGTATTGAATAATATAATTGGGATTCATTGCATACATTTAACAAATTAAATGTATGTACTTTGATTATTTTTATATTTAGCATGTTTTTTCTTAGTTGATAGGAAGTAATCTGATTAAATATATTGGTTATGTTTTAAATTAACTAAATCTTGTATTATTGGTACTAAATAAGCAAAGAGACAGACTTCCCTAGCTTACTTAGCATCACCAATGCTTGATGAGGGTAATCCAATCAAGTGGTGTGTATGAATTTGACTGATCCTAGAGATCATTAACTATTTTTTGAATTTGTTTAGACAGGGCTTGCTAAACCTATGGGTCAACCCATTACATGAATTTAAATTTGGAAAAATAGTCATTATTTGGTGGGAAGACAAGAGTGGTGAAATTGTCACTCTTGGGGAGCATTATTATCCAAGAGGCATAAAAAACTGATCTAAGTGTAAGGAACAGTCTGTGGGTGAGCCTGAACTATTTTTTATGAGGAATATAAACATTTAGGGTCATTGATTTTATTAATAAGAATGGGTCATCTTTGCAAAAAGTGAATAAAAGTGGTTAAAATGCCCTAAAATAAGGTATGAGATGTGTGTGTAAAAAGGGTGGTCACAACTGCATTGTTTAAGCCTCAATATTATTTTATGTGTCTACACACTGATATTATGCATAATAAATCATTCTAGTATGTCAAAAATATAAAAGCATTGAAATATGTCAAATAATTAAAAAACATTGAAATATGTTAGAAATTCAAAAACATTCAAATATTTTAAAAATATAAAATATTTCAAAATATTAAAAAAAAAAAATCAAGACCTGAGCATGACTTGAGTTGCTAGTTTACTTATAGATAACATTATTTAACCCTAAATTTTGATAATAGGTGTGGATAGGGTTAAGAATATAGACATAGTTATAACACAAGGGGGACAAACTAATCTATAGTATGCTAATTAATTAAAAAAATCCAATAAACAATATTTTGAATTTATACAAATGAGATTACTAAATAGTAAAGTAAAACTATTGTAAAATACTAGAATAAATAAGAAACAATGGTACTTATCTGGTTTACTGTATACATACAAATCAAAATTAAAATAGGTGTAGAGTATGTAGGATTAGTATTCTGAATTAGTCATCAGATTCTAAAAATTATACTTTTGTGGCCGAAGACACTACCATTAGATCTAGACACTATCATCGACACTAATGTCTGACTGTGACACATTGACTAATACAAAATAATGATTAGATCTGGATGTGACCAACTTCATTATTCTAAGTTTTCTATCACTTTTTTGCTTATATATTTAGATCTTGGATACAGATTATCACTCTTTGTTGATTGATCAAAACCTAGTTCTTCACCCTTGGAATAAATTTACTGAAAAATGGGTTAGTGAGCTCATAGTGTCGAGTTACCCCAAAGATCCCTCTATTAATGGGCACTGTCTAAATAGCCAATGCTCCAAAGAGGCCTCAAAACTATATAGTTCTCCCCTATGTGTGGGAAAGTGTGTGCACAAGGGTGAAATATACTTTATGAATATGAATGCAATGACCTAGCTTGTAATTTGACAAATATCATTTATGGGTTACTCTTTGAATGCTTTAGACTTATAATATGACTACTCCTACACTTTATATTAAAATAGGGATGAATAGGGAAGAATAAAGTGCTTGTGTAGTTGATTTATTTAGATTTTTTAGATGTTTACTTGATATTTGATAGATGAATAATGAGAAGGCTTAGACTTGTATTTATACCACACCTTTTAAAAATATCTAATGGTAATGTTTAATAAGACAAATAGGCTAACCCATAAGTTTTGAAACATTTTCAATTTGGATGAATTTTAGAAACTAGACACTAGATAAGGATTTGGACACTACCATTGGTGGTAGTGTCTCTTTATGACCAATCGTGTCTAGAAGGCTAAAAATAGGTATGGATATAAAACTAATAGTGAAAGATGTTTATCAAGTTTTAAATTTTTTATGCAGTACAAGAGACCTAGGTCATCAAAATGATATGGATCAGACTAAGAGATAATCATTTAAGCACAATGAGATTGAGAATGCAAACCTTTTGGTAGCAGGGATGTCTAGAATTGAAGGGTAGATCCCTGATTGATATTTATCAAATATATAAGGTTGAGATGCTATAAATATTTAGTTTTAGTATCTACAATTCCCTCCTTTAATCTAGTAATGCATAAGGATGAAATTACTAAGTTAAGGGAAATCAATTTATACCTGGGTGTGTATAACACACTTTGCCTTTGTTTGAACTCATTTTGAGTGTTTTTTTGGTGTATGACCTGCAACTAAGAGCATGCTATAGTATAAATCAATGCATATAATCTGAAATTTGAAATCATTTGAATGGCTGAAAAGAAAGAAATAAAGGAAGGAGCACACCTATGTGTCAATGCAACCATGTTTCCTCTTGATGTTTTGAATTAATAAAGATGCTTTCTTATGAATCATTATATCTAGTTAAGGTTCAGATTTGAACCTTGGAAATTTGAAGAGGGATATTGAAAGGTATTATGCCCCTAATCCAATGTAAGGAATTGTTTTGAGATGACCATTGAGATCATTATATCTCAATCACATAACTTAAGTGTGAATATACATAATCTGGTAAGCGTGAGTGATTTTATCAACTCATCTTATAAATCTAGTGAGATTAGATGATTTAATCACTCCAATCTATAAATATAGTGAGGTTAAATGATTTGATTAGTTCAACCTATAAAATTAACCAACTATTGTAGCATAAAAGGCTCAATAATAATACATCCTGGTCTAATCGATGCATCTTAGTGAGTATTATAATTGGTAGATTTTACAATTTTTGGTACAATATCATGTCATATTCACCTCTGATATGTCTGAGATGGATTATATGTGTCACAGATATGATTTTTTTTGTTTTAAATTTATGCAAAATCAATGCAATTTCTAGGATTCTAACATAGGGGTGTATCTAAATCATGGAATTGAACTAGAGTTTATGAAAGTGTAGAGGCCATGTTCTTATGACTTGCCCCCATAATAATCTAGAAACTATGAAAATGCATAAGTGTGGAGGTTGTGTTCTTATGACATGCCCCTACTATAATCTAGAAACTATGAAAATTTATAAATGTGGAGGTCATGCCTTTGTGACATGCCCCCATACATTTTGGAAACTATGAAAATGTATAAGTGTGGAGGTCATGCCTTTGTGACTCACCCCCAATAAAATATAGAAACTATGAAAACATGGAGGTTATGCATTAGATGAATACCCCCAATGAAATTCACCCCCTTTTGAGGTGATGTAAATATAAATTGGTAGGTACCTTACCTCAAAAGGATAAAGTATCTATATAATTTATGTATGAGTCATGTAGCATATAATGATAACATGTCAAAGTAGATATATCAATTAGGTTCATAGTATGTGATCACATTAAATCTTAATATACATTATATAGATAATGGAAATGTCTAGATGGTAAAAATGCAAGCTCACCAAAAAATCAAACACACACACAAGAGCATTCAATGTAATTCAAATGAATGGTCCAAGGAGACCTCATATAATGGGCATGCTCAAATGACACATAATCAAAATGAATGACATAGTTAAATGTCCAATCAACATAGAATGCCATATTCAAATATCCAATCAACATGCAATGGCATAAGGGCTAAGGAAAGGAACATATTCAAATGTTCTACAAGCAAAACAACAATAAATAATGTAATACACTCAAAGAAGTGAGAATGTGAATACATGAAGTATAAGTAACCAACATAAGCATATTATACAAGTCCCTACATATATGTGTTATCTAAAAAGGTTATGTAGTATAACATATCAAGTACCCTATAAAAGATATGAGCATGGCTATAGACATGTGTAAGTGTTAGCATATAAGCTTAAACATGATAATGTATAAATGACCATAAAGGATATATAACTTGTATCAATCATTATCAAATAAATAGATTGCCCTAATCTATTATATGACATGAGTAGAGGAATGGTCTAAAATCTAGAAATACACAGATCATTTATCTAGGTATGCTTATATCACACTCAAATATATGTGAAACATATGTGTATATTGGAATTAAATGATATGATATCTACTAACATAAAACAAACAACACAGATGCCAAGGAGCTATTAAAATCTAAGAATGTTGAACATTTTTTAATTATTTGAATGTTGTTGTATTTTCCAAATTTATAAAGGACCAATCCAAGAAGTCCTCATCATCAAAAGATGTAGGACCACTTGTAAAATTTATCAATCTTCATTTATAACAACATATTACCACTTCCTCGATGTTTTCATGTTGCTGGCCATTGGAAACCATTAGTATTGGCTTACCACCATATCCATTATATTTTATGCAAACTTCCTTACCCTCAAAGGGAAAGGTGATGCACAAATTTGTAGTGTCCATTGTTGCATTCAAGTCGGCCAACCAATGCTGCCCAAAATTTAATGTCAAATATGGATCTTGATCTAATGTCCATATGACCATGGGGACCACCTTGGTCCACATGTAATGGGTAATGTAATGTATCCAATAGATTATTAAAAGAGTGGAAAATGTGTCAACTCCTCTGTAGTATATCCTAGCTATCATAAAAATGCAACACTACAAACTATGTTCTAATTGTGAATATCAATCTTGAGATGCTTGTAATAGTTTCCATTGATATTTAAAATAATGGTTATATCCTATTATTGTGGGTGCTTTCGAGTATGCCCCCTTGTGCTTTGTATGTTTGAATTGTTTGAGATCACATATATTTATTTTTGTTCCTACGTAATCTATATATGACCTTCTTTTTGTATTTCTTAATGTAGTTTTACAATGTCTCATGATAATCTCTATCAGGTTAATTATTGAATGATACTTAAAATATGGTGATCCTTATGTATGAATGATTCTACTGCTTGATCTGTGTCTGTTAGGAGCTAAGGAGATCATTTTATGATCAAATAACATATAAACTATTGTATACAGAGCATTTTGTGATGTTATAATCTATAAAATCTATTGTAGAGACTTATGTGGATTTTCCAAACTATTAACATGATATATCAATATTTGTCTCTTGTAGGGTTGACTTAATGTTTCTAACCAAGAGGGATGGATTGACTATCAAACATTTACATGTTCATCGACTAATTTTGCTTGAACTTTATTTGAATTTAATTTTGTATCATTCGATGGTGGATTTATATTGTATGTTCCTAGGCCCTCTAGTTAAAATAGGTTATCTAACAGATTATTAAGTGGATCAAAACTTAGTTTTTACAATTATTCATTAGTAATATCACAAGGAATGTCATTGTCACTATCATAGTAATCTAAAACTTTGATGTTTTTCTATTCAATATTAACTAATAAAGGAAGTTCAAATGTTTTGTTTTCTTGTTGGTTTGATCTCATTGGTTCTTTTGGTAAAGTTTATTGCTCTAAGTGTGCATCCATGTGCGCCTTAGTGGCTAATGCCTTATAAGAATCTTGAGGTAAATGAGTTATTTTTCTTGATTCACCTATCTTTTATGTTGGTATGATTTCAAATGGAATATTTTTCTTTAGTGGTATGAGTTTTAGAACCCCTTTTGTGTCAAAATGTAACATTTGACAAAATTTGAAAGGTTCATTATCGATAGCCATTGTTAATTGGGTCCCATCATGTATGAATTTGACACATCGATGTAATTATATGCACCCAAAATTTACATGGTGAGACACTTCTAATACAAATTTGATGATGATGATCTCTTGTTTTTGTGCTCCATGGGGAACTCTCTAGCTCTTCCCCCCCTCTACCTTCCTAATTTTACCTTGACCCCCTTTTGTCCCCTTGGTTTTAGTTTTCATAGCTTCTTTCACCTTGTTTTTAAAACTGACCATGTGTGACAGAAGCATTACTCCAAATGACACAACCACCCCTTCCATCCATAAACCACCCCTTCTATTACACAACTACCACAACATTTTTATAACTTAGGTAGTGGTTTTGAAACTAAGCAATGGTTTTGTATTAAAAAAATAATGGTTTAATAATCTATAGTGTTAGTTTTGTCATTTTATGTGGTGTTTCTATAACTTTCCCCTGTGTAAGGCATCAGTTCCATCACATTTCAAACCTCTTCCAAAATTAGCTCCCATGACTCCAATTTTGACATGTTTTGCATGACTAGTGTCATGTTTCTTATTTTTATCACCTTTTGTTTGCCTCCAATAAGGCCCAAATCAGTCCCCCTTCTATTTTTGATCCTCTTTAGTTCCTCCTATGTTGAACTCCCATTGGACTTAGTTGAACTCTCCATGTAAGCTCCCAACTCTTTCTAAAGAAGGCTAATTTTAGTTTGATTTCATATCCAAAAATTGCCATTAAAAGTTGTTATTGTGAAGATTTGGTATCCATAGTCATGTTATGATTACCTATTGATTCAACCTCTATTATTTTTGAGTCAACTACATTGCTATAAGTGAATAACTATTATTGGTGTAAACAACTCATAAATTGCAAGCTAGGACATTAGATAACCTTAGTTCAATTGATCTCCATTTATGGTTATGTCTCCTATTTTCACCATCTTTTTCTAGAGCTTGTGCATCCTCTAGCTAGAGAGTTTCTAAAATTTATACAAGAGCATAAGGAACTAGCATACTAAGGACTATTTTATCAAATACGTCACATACATTTCAAATAATCTATGCATTGATCAGGTTGGAGATATATTTGATTTCAAGTATTTGTTTTCTTTATTATATTATATTTAGTGTGGTTTTTGTTGTGATAGATTAGTTTACACATTTTAAAAAAAAGATCAAATTTTATAGGGAAGTATATTTTTTTTCTTTTCACCATCTTTACTACAAAAAAGATAGTTAGCTTTGATTTGTGTTTGCATTCCAATAGATTAGTATTCTTACAATTAGGAACTCTTTTTATCAATTATTATAGGAAATATGTTGGTAAATCTTCAAGTTATTTCCAACCAAGACAACTTTCCCTTTTCAATATCTAAGCAAGTTTTTCTTGCATTTTGAATGGTCAACTAGGCAGTCATAGAAACTTAGACATTCATAGGTACATACACAAGGGTAGAATATATTTGGTCTTATTTTCTTTGGTGAGTTGAAAGAATTATCATTATCTTATATAAAATAGAAAATCATAACTTGTATTTCTTGTTCCATCTTAGCAATTCATTCAAAAAAACTTGCTCATAGCAAATTAGAGAAGTTAAAAAGTTAGTCTAGTTTGTTAGTGAACAAATAATATCCAAAGAAAATGTTGTGTTTTTCCTATTTTAGATTAGATTTATTGTTGATTTATTTTAACATATAGGTTAAATCTACATACTTAGTCCATCTCATACAAAATAATTGGAAATAAATAAAAACATTGTCATCTAGTTTGCATACACATATAGCTAGGAAAATTCTGCATCTTGCTTAGTAGCATAAATTCATTCTCTTTTGCTTTAAATGCATTATAAAACTTGGAAAAAGATTAAAAAAATAGATTTGATTTCATTTAATTTTAAATTTGTTATTCTATTACTTTCAACATTTCATTTTCAACAAACAAAACATTTATTTTTATAGAACCAAGAAAAGTAAAAAACAACAAAAAATTAACAAAAATAGTGTCAAAAAGCCTTGATAATACACATAAGCCCCAGATCATACAAAAAGCCTTACCAAAATGTGAAAATAACCACATACCATATAATATTTGTCCATTCATATGAGCATCCTATATAAATCCTTACTTCAACATTCCAGAAAGCACACATTACAAAGCCTTACTTCAACATTACAACAAGCACAAATTATAAGCTATTGTATGAACAAGCTTATACAATTTTTCTTGGCTTCTACCTAGCCTCCTTTAAATGACCCTTATTGAGACACCATGTCTTGTCTAGTACGGTCTATGCCCTATAATTAGAGCACTCGATCCCACCAATATCACATAATCTAATATTAGTACTGAGTTAAGGCATGAAGTTTTCCACTCCACTCCCATTCATCATCTCACCATAGACTCCTTAGACACTTTAGAAGAACAATAAAATATTTATGATTCACCTATCATTGTCCTCCCATAAAACATAGGATGCCAATATAACATCATCAAAGCCTAGCCTGTCATCCACATCTTCTTCTCCTTAAGTCTAGCCTCATCTTATATTACTTACGCCCAGTGGATGACATTGATTAGGCATAGTCAACCCAAAAGAGTATGCCTTTTTCAATGAGTCATCCAACCTGATCTCCCTCATTTCCCTAGTCCTAGTATTGACCAAGAGTGTTGATTTCATGTGATATTAGAGATTTAAGGACTTGGAATTTTGTTTCAACACAACTTGATGCTCCCAACGAGCATTGAGATGCTTCTGAAATATTTTGGTTCCATCACAAGAACCCATTATGACCACTTGTCTCAAATATCATTCCATTAAACAACCAATTAAACCTCTATCCCATCCATTACATCAAATACCCTGGCCAAACCTCATGTGCATACAAATTGGTGAACCTAATGTGAAGGACTTCATCTTTTACATTTCCCTTTCCTTTTTCTTATCCTTTCCCTTATCCACCTTCCCTCCTCCTTCCATTTATTCTATGGGTATTCATATACCCAAAAAACTTGTCTAGATAGGATATTGGCATATATATTGGCTAAGAGGGCTATAAGAGAAGCCAACTCAACTCTAGTGAGCCTTCATTGATGAGTTGGATCAACCTAACCTAAGACAATAACATATAATATCAATTTTATGATCACTCTCTTCTTAACACCTAGACAAGGAATGAGGTTATCATTCGGGAGATACAAGATGTATCTAAAACCATGAGTAACACCATGACTCCAACACCATGACATTTATGGGTGGAGGCAAGGTCACCCCTCATATGGCCACAAGGCCATGGATCAAATTGTAGAGATTAGATGCATAAAGTGTCACCAAATATGATCATTACCTAAGAAGGATATGTCACTTAGAGGATGAGGTTAACCATATGAAAGCTATGACACATCTTCTTAGTAAGAGTCAAGATGCCTCCAACCCACCAACATTGACCACAAACACTACTCTTGGGGTGCCCACCTTGAATCAACCTTCATGTACTACCTTGTCTGACTCATTTAGCCCTCCTACATTGGAGACCCATTGGACCAACATATAAATTGGCCTGAACTAACTCATTAACACCCTAGTGGGTTATATCCTTGACCTAGAAAATAGTCAATAAGCTCTGGGTTAAGGTATGGTCCCAAACCCTCTTACATCAGCTCATCCCTCTTCCTCTCTCATTCAAACAACAACTTATCCAACATCACAATAATAAACCTACATGCTTCCACCACCATAGGAGCATATGGCACCATAAAACCATGTCTCTCACCAACCATTTGGAGATATCCTCACTTATGGGGTCCCTGAACCCAACACCTCCAAAACTCATTTGTATTATCAAATACCCATTCAAACTATAGTTGGGAGTGTATACATGTACACTCCACCATTATAAAATAATGCAATAAAAAATAATTTATTATTATTTACACCTCTAGGCCATTTTCCTCACACCTACAATCCCCCTCTACAAACATGCTATGTCCTACCCTATGTGGCATCAAGTTACGCATAAACTACATATACCCCTACACAACAAATCCCTATGATACCTACATCTAATGATCTCCATCTATACATTCACATGTATTCCAAGTCTACTCACTTGAATAATTATTTTCCATCTTATTATACTTTACCTTATTAGGCTTTCACTTTTCCTTCTAGCAGTTACCAAAATAACCCCTATGTGGCTCCCCCCTTTAATCCTAGTCCTACTATAACAATGAGACTTTATCACCATGAGGACCTATGCTAAATATTTGAACCTATCAATGCCAGTATATCAGGGTTTCTTCTTCCACCTCCCTTACCAAACCTTCCTAAGTCAAAGGGGAGAGGGATCACAATGCATAATTAAGATCCTACACTATTGCTATTAGGGAACTCCTACCTTGGGATGGGGTTGTCGTAAATATTTTTTCCAAAACCTTGGAAGGGATAACAATTGATTGATACTATTATCTCCTCGAGTAGTATATACACTCTTCCTACCAACTTATGGTTGAGTTAATCTAAGCCTTTAACATGAACAAACTTATAAATATTGTCATACACATGTCCTTTCACATCAATCAATAATAGAGCAAGTCATCCACCCATTTCATCATGAGGTGGTAGCACATTTTGTACTCCTTTGTCAATGTACCTAATATGGAATAATGGGAGTGATGTGATCTTTTCCTCCATTCCCTTAACAAGGAAATGAGAGAGGATGTCCAAAAGTTCCCATATTGATCATATGAAGAATCCCTCAAAAGTAACCTATGTATTGAATAAGCAACCATTGACAGTGGCTGGTAGACTTATGTGACCAATGGGTGTATTGTCACCCCAAGTCAAAATAATGGGGGAGCAAAAAACATAAGCCCAAATAATGCAAACAATCAAGGTCCCAAAATCTTGAATTGTAATAGGAATGCTACTAATGATGGCATCATTGATCAAAGTAATAAGGAAAACCCCATTAATAATAGTCAATATTAACCTATAAATAATGCCAATAACACTTATAATAATGCAAGAGTTAGGAACTAAAATCCTCCTTCTAATATTCATGTAGTCAATTTTAATTGATCACCACCTCGTAACATACAATATCAAAATCATAACCAAAATCAATACCAACTAGATGAATAATACCCCTAGTTCCAAAATCAAAACTACTACCTGCCTAATAACCAATAGGGGTTCAACCAACAAGGACCAAACATGAGATATAGGGATTAAGCTCTCAATGTTTATTACCTCTTCCACAAGTTCATGGGTCATGACACTTGGATATGTAAAGAGTATAAAAAATTCATATAGAGACTCTCGAAGGATCAAATGTAAACATTCATGGACACATTCTTAGGAAATGATAATATGAACACCTAAACATCCTCAAAAAGTTTGGTTGCTCCCTAAAAATAGAACCTATAGATCTGCCACAACCCTTTCCCTAACCACCAAACACATGTTACTCAAAATCAATAACAAGGTAACCTGCACCGTCATCCCATTCAACATGGATAATGCATGGTTGTAGGTGCTCATGACACTGAGGCTTCTAACTCAACAACCATAATACCAGATGTGGCTCTTCAATTGGGAGTGCAAGGTAAAACTAAGAGATAGGAATCATGGAATTAGAGGTCAAAGAGGAAACAAACACTATTACTCACACTAGAGAGTATTAGCCTATGGTTCTCCACCCATTGAACATCTTAGAGATGGAGGCAATTCTTAAATCTATGGGAAACTATGATTTAATCTTTGATTTGACCAAAACATTTTCTCATATTTCATTCCTAAAATTACTCAGGAACTCTCTCACTCATTAGTCAACCTTTCTCAATCAGCTTAGATTGGGACACTTATATAGTGTCACCCCTCTATTAAAAGCTTAGATTAATCACAATGACATAGACATATTCTTGCTTGGTCAAGAATCATGATATGTTGGTTATTTCTTTGATTTTTGAAGCCTTCCCCTTGACTCTAAAATGGTAAGAAAGGGGAATCCAACCTTATTTTTACAAGTATGGATTTACAACAACTATGTGAAAAGATCCATGGTTGATGATGGAGTGGATTAAACATCATCCCATTTTATTTCTTAAAAAAACTTGGTTACAAGGAAAATAATTGTTTTAAAACATACAATACACTATGGGGCTACGACAGTCTCAAGTTGACTTCCATAGGGACTATTGTAGTCTCAGTCACCTTGGGTCCCAAGATAGTACTAATAGATTTTTATGTCATAAACAAGGATACCAATTATAATATGATCTTGTTAAGACCCTAGATACACAAAATGAAGGCCACACCTTCCACCTTATTCCAACAAGTCTGATTTTTAGCCTAAGGGGATCATAACCCTTTGATATGTTATATACTACCATGAACAAATAACTTGGGTTACACATCGATTAACACTTACCTACCAATGGGGTCATGAAACCCTTGTAATTTGTCGATGTCACTTGATCCTCAAAACCCAAAGTAGTCATCTTAAAGAAAGGGATGAAAATACTCCAGGCCCTGTTAAATGATAAACTAGAAGAAGAAGACATAGTAATGGTTGAAAAGGCCCATGACTTAGAATTAGTCACTGATGTGGTGGTTTCTACTATGTCTAATATTAAAATCATTGATCTCTTAGAGAAGGACAATCCCCTATTATCCCATTTGATCTATGGCTTCTTTTAACCTCATGGCCAATAGACCTAAGAGGGGTTAGCTAGCCAACCAGACCTTTACATGGTAGATGTGTCTAGGAAAGAGGAAGGTCCCCTCCACAACAACCATCTCAATGGTTATAAACATGGTCAGCTGAAGGTCAACCATGAGGGAATAAAACATAACTCACATTTCACCCTCGTCACTTTCAAGCCACTTCAGAGTATGCTTATAAACAATGCCATGATAGGCCTATACCAATTTTTTAGGGTCCCTAACCCATCATGTTTATTCCCTTTAGAGATGTCAGTCATTCTCCTCTGACCTATACCCAGTCTTGTTTCTCACCCTATTCAAAGTCCATCAATAATTAGCTAGGTCACTCCTCCTCCTCAAGGCATCCTAGTGCTAAGGGAAGATATTTGCATAATGATCATAGGTAGGATAGAAATCAACATTAGAACTCATTATTACCCAAGGATTATTGAGAAAGGACCTCTCTTTCCCATAAAAATGAAGAGGATCCCATAAAGTCACTCATTAGATTCCTACAAGCCTTCTCACACATAATGATAGCACAAATAGTGCTACCCATGTCTCACTTATAGTATTACAAGCTACATAACTACACCCATGCACCTCCTCCAGTAAGACAAGATTGTAATTATGCTGGTATACTCCCTACACCTAGATGAAACCATGACTATGTCAAAAATACTTCCCACCCCAAAGAAAAATCCAAACAAGTAGTCTTTTAAGTTTTTGGAGGTTCTTACCTACCTCGACCTAGAGCCTATAAAATTACCTTTTAGGTTCTTAGAAGTTTTCCCCTTCCTTTATCTATGACATGAAACTAAGCCATCCATACCTTCAAAATCCCTTCTATTTTCCCATCATATGGGACAAACTCATTATCTTCTTGAGCTTCAAAACTAGGGACCCCAAAGGGGATTACCTGACACCTTCAATATTCATATGGTTAAAATATCAAATGACTAAGAAGCCCCACCTGATGATTTACCCCATTATACACATGATCAATGGACCTACACTATGATGGGTCCAAGTACCACCTAGGTGTTGGGGTAGGAGTCATCCTTACTTCCCTTGAGGGGTGAGTTATGCCTTTTAATTTTAGGATAGACTTCAAGTATACATATAATCGAGCTACGTATGAGTCTCTATAACTTGGCATGCTCATTGTGAAACACCTAGGTGTCCAAAATTTAATGATCTAGGGTGACTCATAGTTAATTACAAACCAAGTTTCTAATTTCTATCAGACCAAAGCCAAACACCTTTAATTGTACAAGACTAAGGTTCATGAAGATGCTAAAGGCTTAAACTTAATTTATATAGAAGTAGTCACTAGAGAAAGCAACCAACTCGATGAATCTATGATTACCTCATCTTCACATTGTATTCCCATCTGATGATACCAAAATTTGATATCATAATATCAAATAGGACAAAGTATATCATCCCTAAGATATCTAATGACCAAGCTTCTCATAAGGGAGGAGGTGATATCCCATTAGCCCTTGATAGCCTCCTCCCTCCCATAATTCTTAATTTCCATATGATAGGAAAGATAGAGAATGATGGGGTTTTCATTAAATCATTCTTCTATTACCATCATGACCACCCGATACTTCATCATGCAAAAGAAAGTGGTAGTCCAAGTTGTCCTGTCAGTTCTAGGCCACTTGCCTAAGACATTCATATTTCCTTGACCATGCCCATTATTGAGGAGAGGGGTCATACCTTAATTATAAGCACCATTAAGATCAACATTTATCTGTATGATTGCCCAAACATTCTCAAATTTAGGCACCCTCCTCCTCTTGTTGAAGAAATCAACCCAATAACACATCTCGATAAGCTATCACATGAGTTTTTTCTCTGACATTAAAAGGTGAAAAATCAACCATGTCATAACACCAATTATGTAAGCTATAAGACTATCTTGGGATATTTCCTATGTCAAGAGGGACTCATGGACAGTAGGTGTTTGAGTTCTTAGAGGTGCTTTTCCACACATGGATGGTCAAGCATCTAGAATTAATTATACCTCACTAATGGTATTATGAGTTTTATAGTTATGCCTATAAATTCCCAATCTATGTAGGAGACCTTGTACTTAGACTTGATAGTCAAATTGACAAGAAGAAAGGATAAGGTCAAAAATTTAGACCCAATTGGTAAGGCCCCTACCTAGTGATATAAGATTTCGATATAAGATTTCAATAATGGAGCCTATCGGTTATGTATTCTAGAATGCAAAGAGTTTGGTGAGTCTATAAAATTTTGCATATAAAACCCTTCTATATCTAATTCTTACATATCACTTTATTCTCACTTGCATTTCATTTTCATAAATTACATGCCCACTTGCATAGAAAATGTGTTATTTCATGATTATTTAGTTAGTTAGTTCATACAACGTAAAAACTTTCAAAATTTGGCATATCACACTACCTCATTCGCACATTACCCTATCACCCCATAGAAGGCATTCTCAAAATCAGCATGTCACATTATTTTTTGTCTTAGTTATTATGAGTAGAGTGCACTTATTTCCCCATATCTTCTTGCATGACTTAGAAAAATACTAACCTACAGTGGAGTCTAAAAGCTTATCCATGATAGAGTCTCCTCTTACGGTGAATTTGGAAGATAAAACATTAACATGCTTACAATAAGGAAAATTTACTTGCCCATATTGGTCCTTGGTGATGATCCCTTACATCTTACTAGTTACATAGTGCCAAGGTTTGGGGATAAAAATTATATACACATAATATTTTCAAACTTTTATCATTTACTGACACTTCGTATCTTGTAGGAACCCATTGAGTCTCAATCTCTTTGAGTGCATGTCCTAAGGGGTGCATCATGAGAGGGGTGGGTAGACCCTTAGTTCTTCATAATATTATTGTTCCTTTTTCCACTCGCCATCTGCACACTAGCCTCCTAAAACCATTAAACCCAAAATTATTCTTCTTAGTTCTATCCATTCCTATCATTTGCTATGTCTTATCCCTCATTTATTGTCTTAGAAACATTTTAAACCATCAATTGTGCTAAGTTGACTAGGTCAACCTAGTATAATTTAGGGACTTTTCTCTCTTTTGGTTTATTGGCTTCTCAGTCGACCTAGCACAAACCTAGTGAGTTAGACCCAAAAACATGCTAGGTCAACTAGGTCGACCTAGCACAATCGACGTACCCAAATGATTTTAGGGTAAGATACTAATATATATATATATATACAAAGTAATTTACCACCATTTACAAGAGAGAATAATTACGTGAAGAAGTGTGAATGAACATCTACCTATTGACCATTCTACTTGGGGAAAAAAGATTTAGGGTTCAATACTTTCTTTGGAACTTTGATCTCATCTTGTGGATAAGTCTTTTGGATGCTTGGATAGGTTGTGTAGCCTAGAGTTGATTTATCTTAGTTATCCTTACATACCATGATAATCTCTTGTAAATCACCTTGGCCAAGGGGGAGATCGAGGATTAGTGGATTCATCTTCAAAGGTAAGTATTCCTAACTTTATTCCTCATTTGTAAAAGTAGATAGATAGTGCATTTATATTCTTCTCTTTCATATGTTAGAATTTTATATACATTGATGTGAGTATATGTCTTATATAAATATTTAGTTTAGTTGTTTATTTTCTTTTGTTTCTAACCCCCACTTTGTGCCACTAAATTTGGTGTGCACTAGATTAAATTTACTTTTTTTGTTATTAGATTAGTGAAATATTAAATCATAGGACTCTTTTAGGGTTGTTATGTGATTGTGTTATATTGTAAGATTTAGAACCCTATCTCACATGGTGTGTTGTGACAAGTGATCCCTTAATCAGGTCTAGTGGATTCTCACATTGGTCAAGATCCTACTTAAAAATTGTATGCCCCCAATTAGAAGTGTAGGTGTGCTCTATCCCATCTAATCCAGGATTGATTTATGGACATGATGTATTTTTGATTGCACACATTCTAGTGAACCCAACATGAATCAAACCCTTACAATATTTATTTCACTTATTTCATTTCTATTTATCATTATTTTTATCATATCTTTACTATGCTGGATCAACCCTATCGACTCAATTTATTTATCTCTGTGCATAGGTTTGTAGGAATAGGTAACTGGATCAACCATCTCAACCTAGTATAGGTTTCTAAAACTTGTAGAATTATATTCAAGTAAATAGCTTGAATAGATTGACCTAGTGCAGTTTTTCAAGTTTCCAGATGATCTAGACAACAATTTAGGTGATAATTCAGGTGACGGTTCCACCCTAATTGATGACAAAACTTTTGGGAGCCATAACTTTTACACTGTAGCTCCAATTGACTCACCGTTTGAACCGTTGGAAAGCTAAGAATAAGGAGAATGTGGTGAGATGGCATTGATATTAACTTAATGGATTTTAACCCCTAAACACCTAATGAAATTGCCTCAAATTTTAAATTTATTAGTGCAATCTAAAAATAGTAAGTTTCTTAAAATAGTAATTCCTCAAATTTTGTATTGTTTTAAATCATGGAAGTTGAACCACTTGATATACCTAGAGATTGGTGATCTTCCACATCCTCCCCCTAATTTCAAAATGTGTATAAATGAAGATGTAATTTGAAATGGAAATCAGACATCTCTTCCTAGAGATAAACATATAATTGTATTGTGATCTTGAGTAATTAAACATATCTTCTCAAATAATTCATTATTATTGTGTTCTTAAAATATTTATCAACCAAAACATCTAAGTTTTGGATCAGTGGTATTAGAGTGGTTTGTCTTGAGAGTGTATGATCCTGAGGATGAGGTCAGGCTATAAGAAACTTGGGTGGAAAACAACAGAGCTTTCAAACTATCCACCTATTCACTCCAAATGACTTCAAATGGTAGACAAAACTGAGGCATCTAATCCTTTCAAGGAAATGGTGAATGAAGCCCTCTAATGACAACAAGCACAGATGCTACAACAATTTACCCAAATCCTTCAACAACTTTTGATTGGCTTCTCATATGTACTTCTTGGCTCCTCATCCATGGAACATCCTTTCAGTGCCCCAACACCCTTCAAAGTTCAGGTAAATTTTGATATTCCTATATTTGGAGGCAAAATAAATTCTGATGTAGTAGAAAATTGGTCAGATCAATTATCTTCATAATTATCTGTAAATAAATTCACTGATGGAAAAAAGATCAGTTTTGCTCTTTTGAAAGCATCATTGCCCATGAAAAATTGGTGGGAAGTGTACAAAAAGAGGTTCAATACAGATGAGATTGGCCTTGAGGTGGAACCTACCTGGGATGATTTCATGGAAGTGGTAAAGGAAGAATACTATCCCATTGGAGCATATGATGATTTGTACATACAGTGGCAATAACTTTGCTAAGGTAAGGACCAATCTGTTTAAGATTACACAAACATTTGTCATTCTTTGTCTATAATATTGGGCATCCAAGAAAGTGAGAAACATAAGACTCTCAAATATCATGGTGGACTAGAATGGCACATACGGGGGGAAATGGAATTCTTTAATTTGGAAACCCTTGGTGAGGCATACAAGTTCACAGTGAAGATTGAGCAGAAGCATGGCAGAAAAAATACAAAGAGTCAGCCCTCAAAATGGAAAAGTGATAAGGAAAGTCAAACATGAGGCCAAAATTGGAAGCAAAAGGATTTTCAAGATAAGAAACCTAAGAAAGAGAAGGTTGGAAAATGGTGTGATTACCACAAAACTGGAACTCACTCCAAAGAAGAATGTCAAGCCATTAAGTCACTACTTTTTGAGTCACAATACTCGACATCTACTACTCTGTCTAATACACAACCTATAGTTGAAGAGGATGAAGAAGAGATTATAGATGCTATGCCCGACACCATCATCATTTCATCACAAACCTGTAAGGAAAGGCCAGATGACAAGGAAAGATTGTTCCACTCCAAATTATGGGTAAAAGGTAAGCCTCTGCATTTCATTCTTGATAGTGGGAGTCAAAAGAATTTAATCTTTGCTAAATTTGTGAAAATTATAAATCTATCCATGAAGCCTTACCCAAAGCCATATAGTTTTGGATGGTTGAGCCTAGGGAGAGACCTCTGTGTCAACCATCAGTGTCTTCTCTCATATGCAATAAAACCTTTCCAAGATGATGTCTTACGTGGTGTGGTCAATCTAGATGTTTATGATGTACTCCTTTGTCAGCCATTCATGTATGATCGACATGGCATTTATGAATCATGAACTCGAAGAATCATCCTCACTCTTGGAACATAGTGCTATAGGGTACCAGAGGTACCACCTCCCACATCTATCTCCCTGATCAGTACCAAGCAATGTAAGAGATTGATGGAAAAGACAAAGTAATTTGTTCTCATGGTGGTCAAACCATAGAAATCCAAGAAGGATGATGTTGCAGTCCTGACTACATAATCAACATAATAATAAAATCAGATGGGACAAATCATAGGAGAATATGATGACTTATTCAAGCCATCCACAGGAGTTCCACTACATTACCAGGTAAAACATTCTATTGATTTGATCCTAGGATTACCTTTGCCTAACCATCCTATGTATCATAGATCAGTTTTGGAGAATGATGAGATAAAAAGATAGATTCAAGAATTGATCCAAAAGGGTCACATCAGGCCAAGATCTTCACCTTGTGGCAGCCCAATTGTCTTGGTACCAAAGAAAGATGGAACATGGAGGCTTTGCATTGACTATCAAGCACTGAATAAAATCACTGTGAAGAATTGATACCCCTCCCTAGGATTGATGACCTGCTAGACCAACTCTGAGTTACAAAGTTCTTCACCAAAATTAATCTAAAATCTAACTATCACCAAATCCCCATTGATTCCATTGATGTCTAGAAGACTGCATTCAAATCTAAGGAGGGGCTCTTCGAATGGTTGGTTATGACTTTTGGCTTAACTAACGCACCTACAACCTTCATGAGGATGATAGATGACATCCTATGACCCTTCACCAACTCATTCATGGTTGTCTACCTGGATGACATACTCATCTATATTAGAACATGGGAGGAACATCTGCAACATGTTCGTAAGGTGCTTCAAACTCTTCAGGAGCACAAGTTGTATGCAAATCTCAACAAATGCACATTTAAAATGACAATAATTCAATACCTCAGGTATGTTGTGAATGAGGAAGTGGTCCATGTTGACCTAAAAAAGATTTGGGTTATTCGAGAATGGCCTAAATGAAGGACTCTCATAGAAATTTTCAGCTTCTTGGGTATTGTAAATTTCTATCATAGGTTTGTTCTTAGATTTTTACATGTTGCTTGGTCACTAACCCAAGTGGCTAAAAGAGGAGCTAAAGCTACATTTTAGTGTTGTGAAATACAATAAAGGGAATTAGAGAATTTGAAGAACAGACTTTTCTTAGTCCCTATTCTTCCCTATCCCAATTTGCATCAACCTTTTGAGTTGATGACAGATGCATCTGATATGCCATGGGAGCTGTCATCATGCAACATGGCCATCTTGTTGTATATCATAGTGAAAATTTCATTTATACAATCAAGAAATATTTGACATATGATAAGGAGCTCTATGGCATTATGTATGCCTACAAACAATGGAAACACTACATCTTGGGGAAAGAGATGGTCATCCACACTGACCATAGACCATTGGAATTCATCTAGACATAGAGCAAATTGTGAAATGAGAGGCACCAAAAGTGGGCCACATATCTTTAACAATTCCATATAATAATCAAACACAAAAAGGGGAGCTCAAATATGACTATAGATTATTTGAGCTACCCACCAATTATTATACTCACAATAGTTCTTGACCTATGCAGACATGAGACTACCACTTGGGGTGCTCTGTATGAAGCAGATCCCACCTTTGCTAATACATATCAAGTGCTTCAAAATGGTAAACATGTTTTTGATTTCTATTTACAAGATAATATCATCTATCATATGGGGTACATTTGTGTTCTAGCTATAGAGCAATAGAAGATGATATGGGAAGCATATTTTAGTAGGATACCTGGACACTTTGGTGTAAAAAAGACATTGGCAGTTCTTCAAAAACACTTCTACTAGCCTCATATGCAAAAGGATGTGGAAATGTATCTCAAATCTTGTACCCTATGTGTGATAGCCAAGCAAAAAAATAAGAAGCAAGGATTGTACACACCATTTCCAGAACTAACCAGGCCTTGGGAATCTATCTCAATGTATTTTCTCTTAGGTTTGCGCACTTCAAAACATGGTAAGGACTGTATTTTTGTTGTAGTTGATCATTTTTCAAAAATGGCTATCATGATTTCTTGTAAGAAAAATATATCTGCTGAAGAAATTGTTCAACTATATTTTAGTTATATATGGCTCCATTTTGGTCTCCCTAAGTCCATTATCTCAGATCGAGACAATAAGTTCCTGAGCATCTTTTGGTCCACTCTATGGAAGATGATGGATACCAAGCTGATGAAGTCCACAACCTTCCATCCATAGATTGATGGTCAAATAAAGGTGGTGAACCACTTGATTGTTCACATGATTTGTATGTATCACTCCAAACATCCATGCACATGAGATGAGGGGCTTCTTTTCATACAACATGGATACAATTGGGCCTTGCAAAACTCAACCAATCAATCCATTCCAATTATGCTTCAAGTTCTAACCCATGGCACTAATTGATATAGCCATTCCATTCTCTACCATGGAATACACACCTCATGGAAGATCTAAGGTAGCAAAAGCAATAAATTTTATTGAATAAAAGCAACACATCCAGCAACAAGTTCATGACATCTTGGAGAAGATGAATCAGAAGTATAAGCAACACCATGACAAACATAAGATTGCACACCATTTTGCTATGGGTGAAAAGGTTTGGTTGTGGCTTCAGAAAGAATAACTTGCAAGCCCAAATATAAAAATTTGGCCTCTATGATATGGTCCTTACACCATCACCAGAAAAGTTGGAGAAAATGCTTTTGAGTTGAACCTACCAGCCTACATTGGTCTACATCCAATATTCAACGTGGAGCTCCTCAAACCATCATCCACCTCTGTTAGACACTTCAGTCATAGTAGAACAACTAGACATTGATGAGTTTGATCCATTATTTTTTTCTCTAGTGGAGGAGGATAAGATTGTAGACACCTAGATGAAGACAACAAGAGGATGCTCTATTCTACTTTATCGGGTGGTCAAAAGGGGCCAACTTAGCCACCAAGATGAGTAGTCCATAGAGAATCAAATCAAGACACAACTACCACACCTTATGAGGAACATTAATGTAATGGGTACTATTGATTCTTAAGGAGGGAGGAATGATCTAAGCAACAATTTAGGTGACAATTTAGGTGATGGTTCCACCCCAATTAATGATAGAACTTTTAGGAGCCATAATTTTTGCATCATAGCTCCAATTGATTCACCGTTTGAACTGTTGGAAAGCTAAGAATGAGGAGAACGTGGTGAAATGGTATTGATATTTTATAAATGGATTTTGACCCCCAAAAACCCAATGGAAATCCCCTAAATTTCAATTTTAGTAGTGCAGTCTAAAAATAGTAAGTTTCTAAAAATAGTAATTCCTCAAATTCTGTATTGTTTTAAATCATGGAAGTCGAACCACTTGATCTCCTTCAAGATTGGTGACCTTACACATCCTCAACCTAATTTAAAAATGTGTATAAATTAATATGTAACCCAAAATGGAAATCATACATCTCTTCCTAGAGATAAGTGTATTGCGATCTTGAGTAATTAAACGTCTCAGAGAATTCATTGTTACTATGTTATTTCTGTGTTCTTGAAATATTTATCAACCAAAAATTTTGAGTTTTGGATCACCAAAATTCTAGTTCAACCTAATAGGTCAACTAGGTCAACCTAGTGCATTTTCAACACTTTTTTAGTAGGTTCTTGTATAGCTTGATCGACCAACTCAACCTAGTTTTCCGGTTACTTCTAGTTTTCTCTAAGGTCTCATATCAACAATATTCTCCTTTTCATATTTAATCCATTCAAGTAAATTTATATTTTATTAGTATCTTTATATTTTTGTACTTTCCTTTCAAGTTTATAGTCTTCAAAACCACCTCTGCATAGTCAACTAGGTCGACCCTGTGGAGCTAGTTTTGTGTTCTATGTTTTCTGAAATAACTAGGTTGACCTGACCGACCTAGTTTACTTTCAAAATTTGCTTACAAAGTAAAAGTTCAACCATGTTGACCCTATTCTATATGATTGTCCATATAGTTTCTCAACTATACCTTGTTTCAAAGGTGAAATTAACCATTTATGTTAATCACATCTTTCTTTTAAGTTGTTTGCATGCTTAGAATAATTCACATAGTCTAATTAGGGGATTTTCAATCAATCACTTGATTGCACAATTTTTATTATTTTGTAGACATGAAAAAACCACATAAATATCAACAAGCATTTAAAACTTTTTACTACTGAGGTCTACCTACTTGGATTTCATCACCAAAGGGAAAGCTGACTTGATGTTTTGGTCAAATATAAAGCATGGTTAATGGTATATTTTGGCTAAGCACCTAACACCCTTATCACTATAGTGTGTGAAGTGAGGTGGTATGCCCCTTAACCAAACATGTATCATTACCATTACAATCCCTTTCATCCTAAACTTACTTGAAACTATCCATAGATTGCTATCTAGTACCTTGCTTATAGCCAATCTCCCTTTCACACTTAAAATCATTCTTAATAATCTAATCAACATTCTAGGTTGACCAAGTAGCTAGCTTTACTTTCAAGTTGTTTGCTTGTTCTTTGATCAATTGTGTGTGCAAAAGCTTGTATTAGCCAGTGTTAGTGTAAAATTTTGCTTTGTGTGCATCAGTTGGATTGGCCAGTGTCAATCCAATTGACTATTTGTTTCCAATTTTGTACTTATTACTTTCTTACATTACTTGTAATTATCTTGCTTCAATTCATAGCTTGTTATCAGCTTCTTTCCTTCCCTATTTGTTATACTTGGTCGACCCTATTGACCTTATATCTTTTTTAGCCCCTATATATTGTGCTAGATTAGCCTGGTCAACCTAGTATTATTTGCAACATCTTTACCTATTTTTTATAGTCATTATTCACTATACTGGGTCGATCCTATGGACCTTGTATAGTTTTATAGTTCCTATTTTTGCGCTAGGTTAACTTGGTCAACCTAGTACTATTTCAATCACTTTTTGATTCTTTACTTTATCATCTTGCCTCTTTTCCTTTCATCATGGACTTTATTTTTGGTGACAACACTGAAGGCCAGACAATAAACATGATGGAATTCACCAATCCTAATAGGGTCTCCCATAGAAAAAGTAGGGTTCTTTTCGTGAATGCTAGTAATGTTCATATTACAACCTACATGATGGAATATGGGACCCTTCCTCATACCTATTTGCAAAAAAACCCTCCTCTTATCTTAGAGGATCAACTTGAGTTAGAGTATACTCCTGAAATGCTCTTCTTTATCACATAATTCCCTCTCCATAGAGGGAAAGATCCACCATCTATAAACTCATGATTAGTCATCAAGTTGAAGAACCTCATTCTCCTACTCCCACCTTCTCAACTAGATTTGGGGGTACCAATTTATTTACTTCTCAACCTCTTCCTTTAATCTTGACTCTTTCTTATGCCATGACATCTTATTTAACTTCTTCTACCTCCATGCCTTGTATCTCAACTAACAATGTAGGTTATACTTCTAGTGGGCCTCTCATAAGATCCACTATCCTTAATCCTTCCACTATTTCATATATTGCTACCCAGGGCACTCATGCTTCTAGTGCTTCATCTTCTCAACCATTTACTAGTCCATATTTTGCTTCACAAGCAAATCTTTCCACTAGTGCCTCAAATTCTCATAGCTCTTCTCAAGCTCGTATCAACACTAATAGTGGTACCCAAGCCACTAGCAGCAACACAAACACCAATAATACTTCTAATAATGCTAATCAAACTCATCAATTATTTTTTCAAACTCTCAACCAAATAAACACATTCCAAGCTCATAATATGAATCAAATGATGATAATGCAAAACCACCTTCTTAATCTTCAATCCAATCCTCAACCAATGACTTGGGGCACACATAAACAAAGTGTTCCTCCTCCTCCCTTTCAATATTCTCAAGGTAATCTCATTCCTCAACCTTTGTTAGTCAACAAAGTCATCAAGAATTTACAAAATTAACCTCTTATCTCCCAAATTGCTAACATTGACATTAGAGGTATAACACCTATAATTTCTTACAATAGATCAACCTATCGTATTCTTCACCTCAAGACATTTGGAAATATTTACAAGAATTGGGTCAAGTTAAATACCTTTATCGCTACCAAACTCCTAGCCAAAAATCTCATAGGTGATGCCTTGGATTGGTATAATCAACTTAAAACACACTTTATCACTTGTTTGGAGGACCTAGTAAATGCTTTAGTGCAAGAATTTCAAGCTAGTGATCTTCCATAAAACACTTTGGCCCATTTCATCTACTGCAAATAAAATGAAAATGAAACTACCCAAGCCTTTATCAAGAGATGGAAGACTTTATCAAATAAATGTGAGAATAACATGGTAGATGACAATCTCTTTCATCTCTTTACAAATGATTTATTTCCTAAATTACAATATCGAGTCCGTACTCTTCTCCACGTACTTTGGAAGAAGCTATAAATCAAGCCAAAAGACAAGATTTCCTCATGCATCAATTTGAGCCACCCAAATTTTTGTGTGCCCTCACCTATTAGTAAAGAATAAAAACTACAATATTTTTAATGCTAGTGTTATTGATTCATTTGACACTATTCATAATATGCAAGCTATCATTCCTACCCCTTCTTTGTAACCAACTCCTTCTCAATAATTTACTAATCCTCATTTCTCACTAAACAACATTAATGTCCATAAACCTTTATCCTCAGTTGAATTACTTAAATGTCTACCCAAGCCTCTTTCATGAGAGCTTGACCCTAATCGAGCTATGAAATCATGGTATGATCCTTAAATGTTTTGTTGATTTCATGTTAGCTAGGGCCACTCTCATGAGATTTTTAGACAACTCCACAATTTATTTATGGATTTTCTTCTTGGACCTAATTTTGATCATGATTCCATTATCCATAAGTGTCAACAATCCTACGAGATTGCTTTCAAAGATTATAAATCACATGACAAAACTCAAGCCTTAAATCAAACAAATGCTTATTTGGATATCTATAAAGACCCCTTGCCTAATCATCAACCAATCCAAGAAGGTCAAGGTAAGCCCACTTCTTCCACTAATAACATAGAAAGTCTTGTTGAACCAAATTCCAAAGAGAATGTGGTTACCATGACCGTGAAGATTGGTGGCTGTCATTGATTCATAACCTATCTACACTCTTCCTTCCTATAAGACACACCTTGTCATCCAAGATTCTTATCCAACTAAATTAAATGAGTTGGGGCAAACATATCTTATTTATTTTGAAAATATAATTTATGATTGTCCCTTGGATGACACATTTCATACTATTTATAGTTCTTTCCCATCAGCTTCTAATACTAATAACAATCCAATTTCTACTAACACTTCTTCATCCAAACTTCAAGATAAATCTAAACCAACTACTTCTTCATCACCAAATGATTTACAACCTTATTCTCAACCTTCTCATTCTTATCAACATAAATTTCAATGCTCTTTAGATCCACCTTCTGAAGATCTTATTAATCATTACACATATATATCTAATAATATCCTTATGGGTTATGATGAGTGGGATCCCATTGCAGAACTCACTAATCTTCCATCTTAGATACCTTTCCTTGAACTCTTATTCAATATGAATGTCCCTCATCCTCCTCCAGTAGGATGGGAGGCCACTTTATCTAGATATGAGGATAATATCTTACAATAATGTGAAGAGTTTTCTATTAACATTGATGAAACCATAAACACTTCTCTTTCTTTATGATTTCCTATCGCTTCTATGATTTTCGATGAGTTTTTACTTTGTGTGGATGATCCTCCTTTATTTATTAACATACAAATATGTGATATCCAGGTTAAGTGTGCCTTAATTAATGAGGGTTCTGACACATGTGTCACTTCCCTTGATTTCATTAAGAATATTGAATATTCTAAATGTAATCTCAAGTCTACACGTAATCCTTGTCAAGGATATGATAGAAGGTAAATGCCTCCTTTAGGCTAGGTGTGGCTTGCCATTTCCATGCCACTTGTCACCACTTATGTGAAGGTGATGATCTTCAAATTTCCTCTTTTGAATAACATATTATTTGGTAGGCCGTGGATACATCGTATGTAAGCTATCACATCTTTTGCTTGTTAATGCCTTAAATTCCCTCATAATAGATCCATTTGTAAGGATTCAAGGAGACACTAACCCTTGGAATTTTGAACATTTCCAAGATCATGGTGTCTTCAAGATTCCTACTCTTGAGCCTTTACCTAGTGTTCCATTCCATGTGTTATAGCATCTAAAATTTCCTATCAACTCAACCAGAGGTTATAATGGGCATCTTGAGCTCATTGGTAACATTCCTCCCAACCTTTTAGACTTCAACAATGATGAGCCTAATGAGATCAATCTAAATATCAAAAATTCCAATCTCTCACCTCATCTCATCTCTTAGCTTCCTACCTCATTACAACCTCATTCTCGTAAACCTCTTTGTGATGACATTCCCATAGTCTTAACCAAGACTAGGCACTCTATTCACCAAGCTTTCTCTAATGATAAGGTCATCTTGATTTGTGTCATTAATATTCATACTCTAGATTATGATGATGGATATTATTTAGATGATCCTCTTTTAGGTGACCTTGTTCAGGCCCATGATGCCAAGATTGTTCATTATCACTCTTCTTTACTTGAGTCTTTTTGTTCATCTCATCATTCTATTTCATATATAGTTCTTGATTCTTGCATTTTTCATCTTTATCACAGGGTAGAGATGGTGTTACTACCTTTAGTTTCTAAGGATCCAATTAGGACCATGCTATGACTAAACTTTATCACTTTTACACACCTAGGGTAGTCCTTCTTATACCTTCTACAAAGCCCACCCCTCATTTAGTATGACCAACTATAGTTAATCCTATTATTTTCCACTATAGTTGAACCTATTTTCACTCCTAGTGTTGATGAGGCTCTACCTGCTTCTCATCCTAGTGCTCCTCCTGTTGATCCTAGTTACACTTCTTCCTCATCATTACCCTTCCTTGATGATGGTTTGATTCTACTACCTAAGATGGCTCCCTTACTCACCAAATCGGCTAATGAGTCATCTTCAACTTATTCCATTCCTATTTCACCTCCTTCTGTGAGTGCTCTTAAAACCACTCACAAGCGTATCTATTGCTTTCATGGGATAGATAACCATTCTTCCACCAATTATTGTAAGTTGTGAAAATATCTTGATACCTTGCATCCTTCTTCCCCATCATCAGATAAAGCCATACCTCCCCTGAAGGTACTTCCTAAATATTTTCCTAAGCATGGTGAGGTATATTATCTATGGCACCTAACATGCATCACATCAATCATTACCACATTATACAACAACATTTCAAGGATCACCTTATAGCCATCCTTAGACCTTCTACCATTCCTCCCATAAGTTATTATCATAAGAAGGATCCTCCTTCTTCTCCTATGGTTCCACCTCTAGTGGTTTCATCACCTCTTGTGGTCCCTTCACCAACTTTAGTACCTCCACCTATGATTCCTTCACCTATGGACCTTCCTCACTTGTTGATCCTTTTTCACATGTGAGTCCTTCACCCGTGAATCCTTCTTCACTAGTGATTCCTTCTTCTTCCATAGATCATATTTCCACACATTCTCCTAACCAACCCTTGCCTACCTTTCCTCCTCAGGATGATCCTTTGATAATTCCTACTCTTTCAGTTGAGGAGATCAAAAAAGATGTATTTGCCTAGTATTCACTAAAGATTGATGATATCTTAGCAACAGTTTGATCATAGCTTCATAGATATTTATCTGATGTATTGGATAATGTGTGTGGATAGATTTACTAGTATTTATGAGCACATGCATGGTGCTTTCACACTTTTATTTGGAGTGGACATGTGCTTCACTCATATCATATTTTTATCTATTTGACTATATCATTTGACACTGTGTCAAATTCTTTCTTATCTTATATCATGTTTCTCCTTCTTGCTGCACTAAAGTTAGCCTATGTTATCATTTTACATTTTGTATATGATTTTATTTTCCTTATCATTATTATTTTTCCCTTATCATTGATTTATTTTCCTTTAGATTTTTTCTCAAAACTCTTCCCTTGTATCTTTATGATTGTTTGCTTTCTTATCTTTATTTTTTATATATAGTTGTCATGGTGACTTGGTTATACTTACCCTCTTCCCTTTGGTTACTATCTCCTATTACCATGTGATCAGTTCACAAGCAATATTTCTCATTACTATTTTTTTTCATCGGTCCTCCTTTGGATCTCCTTTTTTCCTTATTTTTTCCACAAACTAAGCATATACATTGTTGAGACTTGAGATCACATGCTAGTTCATTGTCAAGCCTAAGTGTCCTATTCAGTCTTTTGTCTTAGGTTACTTAGCTTTATTTAGCCTTAGCCTACAAATCATTCATGTGTAACACTATTTATCTCATGATTGGTCATTCCAAATTTGTATGGAGGAGGAATATTAAAAATCCTTCAAAAGAAAGTTAAAATCCAAATCATTTAAACAAAAGGCAATGATATCAAAAGGCAAAAATATTGAATATTCTAAAAAGTCTAATCACACTAAAAGACATGATTCAAAGCATATCTCCTTCTTCTAGTCAAAGATCAAACTCCACAATTAGCCTCATGATAGAGCCAAGGTCCTTTGGGGTGCGGTAGGCTAGTAGATTAGAAGAGGAGAATATATATATATATATATATATATATATATATATATATATATATATATGATCTTTTAGTGCTACCTACTTTCTCATGAATGTACCCAATCTTAATAGTAGACCAATGAATTTATAAGGGTTCCTGAGGATCAGGGAACACATCATAGGAAGGTAGGTCCATTTTACTTTTTCTTGTACCAATCTACCATCATGAGTTGATCTTAGTAGCACACCTATTTACCTATACAACTTTATGTCTATAACAAGCAGATTTATTTTATAAATAGATGACCACTATTCACTTAGTGTCTTTTAATGTCTTTAGTATGCCTCTTTCCTCCTAAGGTCTTCTCATAAGATGCTTAATTCTTAATTCTTACACTCCCTTTTTCATTCCTTTTCCTTCGTATTTCCTCTTGAGAAATATTGTTTTGCTTACTGATCACTCCCTATTAGATATCATGTGAGTTGATTTATAAGACCATGGATAAGACCTGACATCCCTTATAAATTACCATCTTTTCCATCCTATTACCCACATCCATGATTTAACATTACCTATCCTTCTACTTACCAATGCTATTTTGGTACCCCTTGGGTTTTTCTTTTGCGAGTTGCAGTGTAAGACTATGGATGGGACTTGACCCTCCTCACAAAATTTTCCAATAATCAAGTCATCATCCAAAATTACATGTGTCAAATATAAGATAAGATTAAATTGATTATGAGGTTACATGTCATTGACATACTTCCCATCTTGAATTAATATGTTTTATGCTTAATTCATTTTTTTCACCTTTTATCTTCTTATTTTTTGAGTGCATGTAAGATTACCACCATTTCTTGAATTTCTCATACTTCTTAACTTGAACTAGTATGATAAATTTAAGACCAAAATTTTGCAATTTATTTTCTTTTATACTTCCCATCGTGATATAATATAATTGATTTACTTAATTTTGATTTGTTTTTATTACCATTTGTGCCCTTTTACATACTTTACATTTTATTACATTGTTTGACATACTTCCCAACATGATATTTAGTATGATTTTACATGTCTTAATTTGGTACAAAAATACTTTACATTGGTTTTAAAAACAAATCCCCTTTTACCATCTTGTTTGCCATTTTCTTGGATTTTTATACTTAGTCATTTTTTGTTATTACACATTTTCCAACTTGAACTAGTGTGTAGTGCATTTTTAATTGATTATATTTTTCTAAGTCCTTGTCTCCTATTTATTTTTAATCATGCATGTGTAATCCATAATTATAGAAAAGAAACCACACCACATATATTTCCTGTAACATATGCAACAAAGCTAAATACATGTGTTAGAAAGAAATATATCCAAAGCATCCACAAACATAACCATCATAAAGACAATATATGCAACCAAAACCATTAAGCCAAAATGATACATCATATATATATACCATGAGTTTGATACAACATATACAACCATATACAAAGCCTCAACACTAGGGTTGAGCTCCACTTTGTCTATCTCATGGCCTAGTCACATTGTGTACTAAGGATTCAGGCTAATTCTTTTGAATGATATGCTATAACGAGGTAGTTTTAGATCTCAATCCCTATACTTATCCCTATAGGCATGCTATCTACACTTGGGCCTATACCAACTCAGCTTGGGTCACTATATGTGCCTATGTCAATTGAGTTTGCATCACTATATATGTCTACATCATCTATGTCATTATATCCTAATGCATAGTTCTCTCATTTACCAAGGCTTTTTAGGCTTGTCTCTCACCTACAACCATCTCTATTGGTGGTTTCATCCTCTCTCTCTACACTCATATCTACCTTACTACCTCACTAGCTATTCTAAACCAGCTCACCTAAGCTAGAGCAGATGGCACACTTGGATCCTCTAGTGTCATGGGGTCGTATGGGTGTAGAGTCTCATCTAAGACATCATGGAGTAATCCCCTCATTAGGACCCCCATATCTCCTCCGTATCCCTAGGTACACTTATAAAATCACTCCAGATGGATATTAGATCATTGCCATATCAAATAATATCTCATAATATCTATCTACTACCAAATAAAAACTTAAGAAATAATTCAACCATCTTCATACCTATTTGTGTCTTAACTCCTATGATATCTTCATTTGTGAAATCATCGAGTATAGTCTCCCTATTTATGTAGCCTCCTAGTACCTCCTCAATAGGTCACCTCCTCATCTTGAACTTGGTTGTCATGGCTCTTGTTTATCTCAGCCTCTATTTGAGTGGTCTCTCTATCATCTCTTTTAGCTCATCTAGGATGTCTATAGTCTTCAATCTCTCCTATGTCTATCATTTTTATATCCTCAGTGGCCATTGCTCGTCTTATTAAAATGTTGATAGTGATACATCTAGTATCTCTACCTCTTCCTCTACCACTTGTCATGCTTGAATGGTCTATGGTCACTCCCAATGTGGCCTTCGTGTCAGCCTCATTATCAATGGTTCAAGTCCTCTCCTTCCTTGTGGCTCCCTCACATGCTGAGATTACTGATTAAGCATTAGTATTGGTGTCACTGGATGAGGTAGGCCCATCTATCCTAGCAATCATGCCACTAAATGTGGCTCTCTCTACCATGTATAGTGTCCAACCACCTCTCTCCTCTTTAGTAATAGTGTAACTATGTTCCATCTTACCCATGTAACTACTATGTGCCCATATGAATGCCACATAATGTCTCCACACTCATTGACTATAGCATTGGCATGTGGGGCATGACCCATACTAGTTGGTCTTATCTCTATCTTGGAACTCAAGGTGACCCATCATCAATTGCATGGGGCAACCTAATTGGTCGATACATGAAAAAACTCTCATATATCCATGTTATTAGTAGTGTGATCAGTCTTATAGTCTTTTATCCTCTCAAAAACATCTTAAAAAAATCATGTATGAGATGGACTTAGATAATAGAACCTAGATCATATAGTACTCCCTCCTCTAGCATCATTTTACTCAAGGTTATCACATATAATGGTACCTTACCATCTGACTTATGATAGAGCACCCACTATGTCATAGGCCTATCACTACCTTCTACAGGTCTAGAATCTATGATGCATACACATCATCCATACTAACTCTCCATCCTCTCAATATCATCTCTAAGCCTATTGGCCACATGGCTTAGGATTTCCTCTCTTCTAAGCTATCTGGTATCCCTATGGTCATCAATGCTCCTCTTATAGGTATCTTGAGGATGGCATGGACATCCTCTAGTGTGAGGGCCACCTCTATCACATCCCCATCCACCTCCCATATGAAAATGTTAGTCAGTCATTCTCAGCATTTGAGGAACATGACTAACAAGTCAACACTGAGGGGGATCTTACACATATTAGCTATACCTCCTAGACCCATGGTTACCAGTCTAGCTCGATCTCCATCTAACAATATACTAGAAAATTTGGTAACCAAGACATGTCTACCACCTATAAAATCTCAATCATATCTATAACTAAGAAATAACAAAGGATGTATTAACTCCTTTATGTCATGTATAATCACAATACATTCTTTATATACATCATTTTTACTAAATTTATTCAAAAATAAGACTAATTGATTTTATTTTATTCATTTTATCCTATTTATAGCTTACTTGGTCCTTATTACCCTCCTTTGGTCATTTTAGATCATTCTATCCCTTTTTCAACTTTTTTCACACTTTTTTATACTTATTTTGGTTCCTTGGTCAACCTAGTTTGACCAAATTTTCCTTATTTTTGTCATAGTTGACTTCACATTCCAAGTTAACCCTCTTATCTTTCCCTCCCTGGTAATGAGTTTTCAAACTGGCCCTTACGGACTAGTTACTCATTCTATTCTAACTTTTCAGCCTGTAGATTACACTAGGTCGACCCATACCTACTAGGTCGACCATATGGATTCTGCCCTATTTTATCCTACTAGGTCGACCTAGTTGACCTAGTACATTTTATGTGCTGACCTATTACATTTTTCATAAAATGTGTATTTCACTCATTTTATTCCTAAACCCTTCCAACCCATTTCCCATCTTCCTATTTCCTACCCTTATAATCTAAGTTTTCTCAATTTTGACATATACAAATGCTTAAAATCAAATTTTAACAAAAAAACACTTAATTTAGTATAAATTTCAAAACTCGGTTTGAGATTTGTAGTTGCAGACCTATAGTGCACCTGCTACCACCTCTAGGTGTCATCCACAAATAACATGTCATTCTCTCACCATCCTAGCCTTGTTTGGTCTCAAATCTCTCTTTCCTCTCTTTCACAATTCAAAATGCCAAATGAATTCTCATTTTCTCCATTACAAAAAACTTTTTAGCAACTCAATTCTTTCATTTATTTTTATGAAGATTCCTTATTTTGCCTCTATCTTTGTTTCTACTCATCCATTTTATAAAATGTAGTATGCATTAGAATCATGATGACATAGAGATTATTTTCCACTATCATATGTTTATCTTCAAAAGGTTTTGATTTTTGACTATTTTTGCACTAACTTCTACAGGTTCACCTAGTGTTCTCTACATTGGGCACCTTCACATTTCTTGCACTCTACTTCTTTATCTATGACACTAAGGTATGTTAAAGGTATGTGTTTTTAAATTTAGTCCTTTCATTTTTATTATTTGATGCTTACTACATTTACTTAGCATTAACATTGTGTGTTATCATGTTCTATTTCTAAATCACCATCTTGTGTTGCACTTATGTGACATGTGATGAGCTTCGACTAGGGTATATATATACACATAATATTTTCAAACTTTTATCATTTACTGACACTTCATATCTTGTAGGGACCCATCAAGTCTCAATCTCTCTAAGTGCATGCCCTAAAGGGTGCATCGAGAAAGGGGTGGGCAGACCATTAGTGCTTCATAAGATTATTATTCTTTTTTCCACTTGCCATCCACACACTAGCCTATTGAAACCATTGAACCCAAGCTTATTCTTCTCATTTATATCCATTCCTATCATTTGCTATGTATTATCCCTCATTTTTTATCTTAGCATCCTTTTGACCTATCAGTTGTGATAGGTTGACCTAGTACAGTTTAGGGACTTTTTATCTCTTTTGGTTTACAGGCTTCTCGATCGACCTATCATAAACCTAGTGAGTTAGACCCAAAAATTTGCTAGGTCAACCAGGTCAACCTAACATAACTAATGTACTTGAATTATTTTAAGGTAAGATACTACTATATATACAAGGTCATTTACCACCATTTGTAAGAGAGAATAATTAAGTGAAGAAGTGTGAATGAACATCTGCCTATTGACCATTCTACTTGGGGAATAAAGCTTTAGGGTTCAATAATTTATTTGGAGCTTTGATCTCATCTTATGGACAAGTCCTTTGGATGTTTGGATAGGCTGAGTAGCCTATAGATGATTTATCTTAGTTATCCTTACATAACATGATAATCTCTTGCGAATCACCTTGGCCAAGGGGGAGATTGAGGCTCGACAGGTTCTTCTTTAAAGGAAGTATTCCTAACTTTATTCCTCCTTTATAAGAGTTGATAGATAGTGCATTTGTATTCTTTTCTTCCATGTATTAAGATTTTGTATACATTGATGTGAGTATATGTCTTTTATACATGTTTAGTTTAGGTATCTATTTTGTTTTATTTCTAACCCCCACTTTGTGCCACAAGATTTAGTGCGCATTAGATTAGATTTAATTTTATTGTTATTATATTAGTGTAATATTAAATCATAAGACTATTTTAGGGTTGTTATGTGATTATGTTAGACTGTAGGCTTTGGAACCCTATCTCACATGGTGTGTTGTGACAAGTGATCCCCTAATTGGGTCTAGTGGATCTGCACATTGGTCATACTCATGATTAATGATTGTATGTCCCAATTGGAAGTGTATGTGTGATCTATCCCATCTGATGCAATATTGATTTATGGAAATGATGTATTTATGATTGCATATAAAAACCTTTTAGATAGAAAAATAGATGCTTATATGAAAATCAAAAGTTTGTGCAAATATAAAATTCAAAATTACACATCTCTCACCATTTTCCACACTTAGGTGTGGAGCCATCACATATTACTAGTTGTGAGGGGATGGAATTAGGTTGAGATGCCCTTACTTAGATATATCTAGCCTTCGGTGATGAGCCCATGTATCTTTCTAGTCACATGAGACTAGGTGTAGGGGGTCGCAAAAAAAAAAACGGTGAGAGTCAAAGTGTAAAAATAATGTTAAATGAGAAAAAGTGTCTAAAGAGAAAGTTATTCAAAAATCTTGCCTACATGTCTATGTTTAAATATGGTAACCTTTTCCCATTTACTGATTCTATAAGGGCTAGTTCTCTCTAGATGAATCCAATAAAGTTAGTGTTTTATAAGTTTAGCAAGAAGTACATATTCCCCTTTGGTCATAAGGATTAGGTCATCTCCCTTTATCTTATGAAGTTTTGGTTTATGGTTTTCACCCCTTTTATCACTTCACATTTATCTTATTCCCCTTTCCATTCCTTATCACAAATTGGAAGTCATATGTTATGGGAATAAATCAATTAAGTAATCACTTAAAAAATAAATGTTAACACAACTATAATCGCATATAATACTTCCATTACATTACATCATCTACATACATTCTATTTCCACATATACATAAGCATTTCCCATAAGCAACATATCAAAAATAAAGAAACACACATATACATACACTATCACATGACTAGCCATCTAGAGTGTACAAAATGAAACATTGATATAAAATTTAAAGTTACATCACATAACACATGATAACTAATCAAAGAGAGGTATGATAAAAACATCTATATATATTGTGTAAATTATCAAGTTTATACAACAAATCTATTTGATATAAACATCTCTATAGAAGGCCAATATGCCTTAAGACATCTAGAAAAGAATTGACATATGCAATGGTGTAACAAAAACATCTATGACAAGTCTCAGGAACCTATCCTCCTCTAATGGAAGGGTTCTAATGTAGAAGAATGAATGAGGCTATGGCTCATGTGATGCCTCCTGCTAGCACCTCCCTTTAAGGCTACCCTACTCTCTATGGGTTAGTATCTAGGATGTTGAAACTTACCTGATCCTACCTATGATGTCATCCTCCTTGTCCTTTGGCTAGAAGCTTTACCACCTCACCTACCCACCATGGTATCCACTAAGGCATCCATCATCTTTGTTCTAGCCAATAGAGTGTTGTTCTCTATCCTCAATGCCATCATCAACATCAAAGCATGCCAATCCCTATGGGAAGCCCAAAGGTCTAACGATAGTTGGTCTTGAGTCTAACCGATGATCAACTACAAAAGATTGATCAAGGTGTCCTTGATCATTCACCTCCAACCACCCAAAATATTTACAATCACAAAGTACATAAGACAAATGAGATATAGCTGATATAAAAATCTAATGCATATAAAATTATCTAAGTAACTAGAAAGAATCAAAATATGATATAAAATCATAAATGAATAAAATCAACGTTTTACATGGTTATCCCTCATGCCACTCTAGATCAGAATCATCATCTATGACCTATTCCTCATCTATATTGAGTTCCTCTTCTAGCTCAACATGTGCATGAGCCTCACCATTCCTGTCTCTTGGTTGATATTATTGTGCAAGGCCTTGTAGTGGTGGCAGTGATGATAGGTCCATCTACTGCTAACTAGATTTGACCTATCCTCTACCTCCTCTAGTTTCTTGTGGAATGGGTTAGGTGATATGCACCCTTATTATGAATGGATGCATACTAGTCACCCCAAACTCATAGCTCTCACCTTACGAATCCCTCTTTAAATGACTCTAGGGATAGGGAGGTTGCCTGTATAGGGCATACCAAACTATTAGGGCACCTAATCCATGGGGTAAAACTCAATCTATAACAACTCATTTCAAACCTGAGTGGCCCCAATAACTATCACAATATATACCCCCTCATTTGCCCATTGCCCAACCATGTCTTGATAGGGTAGGGCTATTAAATCTACTACTATTAAATTCCCCACGACCCAAAGCAAAGAAGAAAGGGAACTAAATTTATCCATCTAGTAATCTTTATATATCTTGGTGCCCCAATCAACACCCCTCATTGATAGAGGATCATCCTCTCATAGACCCAACCCATGATGGTAGTCAAGTGGGTAATAGAAAGGGCTCTTAGGTGAGCCACTCAATACAAGTCTCTATAATTATATGCTTGCAAATTCTAATTCCATACATAGTGCACCCCTCTCTCCTTGACACATTGCTCAATTGGTGAATAACTATAAAAAATCCTATTTGTGCCTTTATCTCCCACTAATTGATAGGTAAGAACATCAATGATATCCTTCCTCATATTGGGGATCACTAATCCTTCAAATTGAAAAATTCTCATTCCATACTTTACACCCACATTAGGTGTGTCAAAGTCTTTAAAGTCATCATCCTAACTATGGGCCTCATGGTGGCTATTAGAATCTTGAATAGATAACAATCTACCAATCGTGGGAAGACCAATGATTTGATACACATACACTAGAGTGATCATCTACTCTCTTAAAGCCTAGGGGAACATCAAAGTGTTTGGTCAGGGTCCTAGTAAGTCAAAATATCTCACAACAACTAGTTAGAGGTGGGGGTGATCCCCACTTATGCTATTTAATGTATCCCCACTCAATCAAGTAGGGACAACTCATTTACTATCAATAACACCAACAATTGAGGGAACCACTCTTATTCCTGAGATTTTCTCTATCTAATGTAAACCCCATAAAAAAGTAATAAGACCTTGCATTAGCTAGAAAATTAACTCTAATTTTAAAAAAAATTAGTTTTCACACACATTTTTAATTCATGAGACTAACCTTATTTATAGGCGGTGATTATGAAACCACCCTACGATAGTTATGTAACCACCCCATGGTGGTTACATAATTGCCCTAAGTGGTTATGTAATTACCCTAGGGTAGGAGTGGCATAACCATGTTATGGAAATTATTCTACCACTATGGTAGTTATGTAACTACCAACTTGAAAAGGGTGATGGTTCTGTAACACAAGCGATGGTTTTGTCTGCCACTCATGTGCCCTTTTAGATCCCCTAAAATCCCTTAAAATCCACTCAAAATAAAAAAAAATCTCCTAAATCCCTAATATACCACTATCAATCATTATGAAGTCAAAATTTTCAAAATTCATTGGATTTTAGCTAGGTTTGATCAAAATTTTAAATTTGGGGAAAAAATGAAAAAGTTAGCAAAACTAACCTGATCATACCCGATAAATCCTCCCATTGGTATGTTTTCCATCCTCTCATCAACCTCATCCCATTGGATACTTTTACACTCAAAATGGTCATTGAAAATCCATAGCTCAAAAATCTATCAATGAAAATGGTATAAATGAATTTTTTTTGGCAAAATTTTGAATATATTAGGCCCCAAACTAGCCATTTTAGTTCTAAAGTTTTGTAACTTTAGTACGTTATTTTAGTTAATGTTTATTTTCATGTTTATATGTCATATTTCTCCTAGATTTTAGAACTAACATCTTACAACTAACATTTTAACAAACTTCTCTATTATTTATAGTAAGTTTTATGGTTTTGGAAGAACATGATGACTTAGCACCAAGTTTGGTCCCCTGACGGGACTGTCCAGGTAGTATGATCTCCCACGTATATATGGTATGTATTCTATCCATGTTTTAATAAAAAATTTCATTTTATAATTTTTTTCAAAATCACACTGGAGTCTTATCTTCTATCTTCAGGTTATGCAGAGTCTTGATTGGCTTCACTCCATTGTTTGGTTAAGGTAATTATTTCTAACCTCTTATTTCCTTTTCACATGCCTTGCTCAAGACTACACCTTTCAAAATCATGAAAATAAACCTTCTCGAGGGGGAAATATATATAGACCTAAAATTTACATGGTGTGACACTTATGATACAAATTTGATGATGATGCAATGACCTCTTATTTTGTGCTTCATAGGTAACTCTCTAGCTCTTTCCCCCTCACGTTCTTACTCTTCCATTGACCCTTTTTTGTCCCCTTGGTTTTGGATTTCATAAATTCTAAGTTTTGAAACTAAGTGGTTGTTTTGTATAAGGTGGTGGTTTCATCACAGTTTAAACATATTCTAAAATTAGCTTCAATGACTTTGGTTTTGATGCATTTTACATGACGAGTGTCACATTTCTTATTTTTATCCCCTTGTGTTTGCCTCCAATTAGGCCCAACTCACTCCCTTTTCTATTTTTAATCCTCTTTATTTATTATCAAGTTTAAATCCACATTAGACTTTGTTGAACTCCCCCATGAATGTTCCCAATTCTTTCTATAAGAAAGCTAATTTTGGCCTGATTTTAGATCTAAAAATTGCCATTAGAAGTTGCTATTATGAAGCTTTTGTAGCCACAATCCTACTATAATTGCCTAAAGATTCAACCTCTATTATTTTCAGATCGACTATATTGCTATAAGTGAAGAAGTGTTATTAGTGTAAGTAACTTATAGTTTTCAAGCAAGGACATTAGCTATCCTCAGATCAACTACTCTTCATTTGTATTTATGTCTCCTTTTTTCCCCAACTTGTTCTATAGCTTGTGTATCCTTCAAATAAAAAGTTTTTATAAATTATACAAGAGCATAAGGAACTAGCATACTAAGGATTCTCTTATCAAATACATCACATGCACTTTAGTTGGTCAAGTTGGAGTTCTCTTTGATTTATTTCATTTGTTTTCTTTATTAGATTATATTTAGTGTGGTTGTTGTTGTGATATATTAGTTTCCACATTCATAAAAGGATCAAATTTTATAGGGAAAAATATATATTTCTTTTCATTATCTTTGCTATAAGAAAGATAGTTAGATTTGATTTGTGTTTGCATTCTAGTAGATTAGTTTTATTCCAATTATAAATACATTTTAAAAATAATTTTAGGAAAGATCTTAGTAAATTCTCAAGTTATTTCCATCCAAAACAACTTTTCCTTTCTAAGATCTAAACAAGTTTTTATTTAATTCTGAAGGGTCAACTAGGCATTCATGAAAACTTAGACATTCGTAGGTACATACACAAGGGTATAATATTTTTGATATTATTTGATTTGATGAGTTGAAAGTGTTATCTTTCTCTTTTTTTAAAACATAAAATCAGAACTTAAATTTCTTGTTTCCATCTTAGGAATTCATTCAAAAAAACTTGTTCATAGTAAATTAGAGAAGTTGAAAAGCTAGTCTAGTTTGTTAGTAAATAAATAAAATTCAAAGAAAGTGTTTTGTTGTTCTTCTTTTAGAAAATATTTATTGTTAATTTATTTTAAAATATAGGTTTAATTTACATACTTGGTCCATCTCATACAAAATAATAAAAAACAAATAAAAACATTGTCATCTAGTTTGCATACAAATAAAGCTAGGAAAATTCTACATCTTGCACAATAGCATAACTTCCTTTTCTTTTGCTTTACATGCATTATAAAGCTTGGAAATAGATTAAGTTTTGTTTTAATTTATTTTAAAATTTGTTATTAATTAAATATCAACATTTCATTTTCAACAAACAATTTTTTTGCTCCTATAGAACCAAGAAAAGCCAAAAATAATAAAAACTTAACAAAAATAGTGTCAAAAAGCCTTTCTAATACACACAAGGCCCAGATCATACCAAAAGCCTTGCCAAAACATGAAAGAAACCATATACCATATAATACTTATCCATCCATACAAGCATCCTATACAAAACATTACTTTAACATTCCAACAAGCACACATTATAAAGCCTTGCTTCAACATTCCAGTAAACACACATTACAAGCCATTGCCAGAATAAGATAATATACTTTCCCTTGGATTTTGCCTAGCCTTATTATGATGATACTTATTGAGATACTAGGTCTTGTCTGGTATGGTCTATTCCTTAGAGTTAAAGCACCTGATCACCATTGTCACACAATATGATATTAGTATTGAGTTAAGGCATGAAGTTTTTCATTACACTCCCATTCCTCATCTTAGTGTAGACTCCTTAGCCACTTTAGAAGAAAAATAATGTATTTATAATACACCTATCATTATCCTCCCATAAAATAAAATACGTCAATATAATTTCATTTAAGCCTAGCTTCTCATCCACAACTCCTTCTTCACCTCGGGTCTAGCCTCATCTTGTATCACTCACACTCGATGGATGACATTGACCTGGCATAATCAACCCAACAAAGTAGACCTTTTTCCATGAGTCATAAAAATTGATCTCTCTCATTTCCCTAGTCCTAATATCGACTAAGAGGTTCATCTTCTTATGATTTTAGAGACTGGAGGACCTTGAATCTCTATTTAAGCATAGTTTAACACTCTCAATGAGAATCAAGACATAATTGAAGTCTTTTGGTTCCATCATGATAACCCATTGCCACCACCTATCCTAAATCCCATTCCCCCAAATAACCAACCAAACACCTAGCCTATCCATTATGTTGGATTCCTTGGCTAGACCTTAGGGAGTCGAGTGCATAGTTTAGCATCTGTTATTCACATGCATACAATAACGTAGATGGGATGGCCTCCATTATATGTATCTAAGATCTACCCAAGGGTAAGTTATAATGCAATGATTGAGACATTACTCATAAAGTACTGAGAATCATTTTTGGTCCTAATTTACATTTAATGTGATTTGGTTGATTGGGGGGCTATATGAATTATCAAATCCTTTGATATGCATGTCTGATTTTTAAAGAAGATTGGTGATAATACCCATGGTGGTTAAGAAGTCTGTGTCCAAAATATTTAGACTAGATCTGTTATCAACTATCACCCTTTTTATTCATTTATTATGCACACTCACTTATATGAATAAAGGCAAATCTTGGTTAGAAATATCTTTTGATGGTAATATTTTGGATCAAAGGTAATGAAATTTTCATTATTTTTTACATCTTAGATAATGTTTGAAAAATAGGCTAGTTCTATATCACTTAGTACTTGTGTTTCACACAATGCTTCATTTAATATATCCTTATGGATATTAGAATATTTTGAAAGATTGATATCTTAGTGTGCATATTGCTCAATTGGTTGACAATATCATATCCTTTACTTTTAATCACCAAACTAGGTTTGGGAGGAACCTATTGTATATTAACAAGTGGTGGAATAGATTGGGAACTCTAACCTTTTCATGTGGTGACATCATGGATTGTAAAATCTAATATAAGCTTTGGGTGAATAATGGGAGTGGGATGGTAGCTATCAGCTACATAGGATCTATGAGGAACAAAGGGTTGGGATCAAGCCTGCCGACATTTGGAAAAAGGTTCAATATTATTACAAAAAGAGTTGTAAAGAGATATTAACATCTGATATTATTTTAAAATAATCTCTTTATATCGATGGATTTGATTATTCTATTGGATGATGTCTTTGACTAATTTAACATAACAAAATTTGACTATCATTTTATACTACATAGAAAAATAATTGATAGATGTATCCATATTGAACATGATTTTAGGAAAATAAATTTTTGATTTTTAAAATTTGAGTAATGTGAAATCAAAAATCAAAATTTTTAGGAAAATATAAATCTCTAAGCCAACTAAGGTTTTGAGACCAATAGTTGGGTTCACATAATGTTTAACCCTAAACTTTGATAATAGGTGTGAATAGGGTTAAGAATATAAAAATAGTTCTAACACAAGGGTGAAAAACTAATATATAGTAAGAAAATTAATATAAAACTTAGATAAACAATATTATGAATTTATACAATTGAGATTGCTAAAAATAATAAATTACAAATATTAAAATATATTTTAATAAATAAAAGACAATGGTACTTAACTAGTTTACTATGTGCAAATAGATTTGGATTAGAAACATGTGTAGATTATGTGGGATCAATATTCTAGATTAGTCATCAGATTCTAGAATTTTCACTTCTATGGCCATGAACACTACTATAAAATTTGGACACTACCTCAACACTAGTATCTGAGTTTGATGCATGTGTCTAGTACAAAAAATAACTAGATTTGGATACAATCAACTTTATTGTTCTAGGTTTTTTATCACCTTTCTGCTTATGTATTTAGATCTAGGATATAGGCTGTCATTCTTCATTGATTGATTAAACCCTATTTCTTGACCCTTATTCACCCTTGGAATGAGTTTGCTAAGAAATTATTTACATAGCCAATGAGCTTATGGAGTCGAGCTTCCGTAAAGACCCCTCTACCAATGAGCATTATTTACATAGCCAATACTCCAAGGAGGGCCTCAAACTTATATATTTCTCCATTATGTGTGGGAATGTGTGTGTAGAAGAGTGCCCTATACTATATCAAGATGAATGCAATGATCTAGATTTTAATTTAACAAATACTGCTCATGGGCTACTCTTTGAATGCTTTGACATGTAATATTAATGCTCCTATGCTTGATATGAAAATAAGGATGAATAGGCTAGGATAGAGTGCTTATGCAATTAATTATTTTAAATTTAGTAGGTGTTTGATTTGTATTTTCTAGATGAGGAATGAGAAGGCTTAGACTTCTATTTATACCACACCTTTTAAAAATATCTCATTGAAGGCTTTAATAAGACAATTAGGTTAACCCATGGGTTTTGATGATTTTGTAATTTGGATGAATTTTAGGGACTAGACACTAGATAAGGATTTGGACACTACCATAAACGGTGGTGTTCCACTATGAATGGTAGTGTCTAAAAGGCTTTAAAACAAGTATGGATTTGAAACTGATAGTGAAGGATGTTTATCATTTTTTAAGCTTTCTATGCAGTACAAGATACCTAAGTCATCATAATGGTATGGATTAGACTAGGAGATAAGCATTTAGGCATAATGAGATGGTGAATGTGAGCCTTTTGCCAATAAGGAGGTCTAAAACTAAAGGTATATCCCTGCTTGATATTTGTCAAATATATAATATCGAGATGCTATAAATATTTAATTTTAGTATCTATAAACATATTATTTTTCAGACAAACTTGCATTTCACAAAGTATATCAGTGTTGTGTTAGAAATACATATTATATATGGATTCTTAGATGTTATACTCCCTTTTACCCACTATCCATGCCTATGCTAGGGGTATCTTGTTCTACAAGTTGAATTTTCAACAATTTATATTTATCTATGATCTCAACTACATATCTTAAAAGTGTTTTACTAATTACTCATATATTACATTATGCTACATAGATATGCTAAATTAATATGATATGATATAGATACATATGGATAGTGTAGACTAGTTTTCACTTGTTTTATGCTCCTTCGATCCTATTATTTTCTTACATGATAGGCTAGACATTGCTTGCTTATTATGTGTGTGAGATATTTATGTCCCTTATTTGTGATATTTTAAAATTTATTTTAAGTGTGGCCCTTGGAATTTTTTGTTGTGACATGTTCATGTCTCTTGTATGCATCCCTTGGCCTTATCTGTGACATTACATGACTTTATGTATTGTTCTTGTTGTGTTTGTTAAGTTTGATTAATGGTGCCATGATACATATCATCCACTTTTACTATGTAATCTTATTTAGATATGGTTAAATTATTACATGCCTCATTGCTATATCTACCTATACATGACACTTGTATGCCTCACATTCAATATGTTACATATATGGTTCAATGACAATTACATTATTATGATAACATAATCTTCACATGTTGACATGATTATACATGATTCTATCTTTAACACATGAAACAATTAACACTTCATTTGAGATGAGTGACTTATAAACTACATCTCTCATCTTAGAGGGGGGCATTATAGTGGGATTGTCTTAGAGATCCAAGCTTCCATGAACAAGAAAATTAAATTTTGGATAGTAGATAGGTTTTAAATATTCAAAGTATAGGTTTTTATAGATACTAAAATTTGATTTATATATCATCTCAGTTTGGTATACTTGAAAAATACCTATCAGGGCTATACCCTTCAGTTCTAGACCTTTTTGTTGCCAAAAGGATCACATTCACCATCTCACTATGCTTAGTTGCTTAACTTATAGTCGAACCCTATCATTTATAATGATCAAGATCTCATGAATTATATAACAAGCCTAAAATTTGATAGATATCCTTTACTATCAGTTCTAGATCTGTAATAACTTCTTATTTGATCAGACACTTGCATCCCATAGAGGGACACTTGCATTGATGCAAGTGTCTAAATTTTTATCAATTGTCCAATCCTAAAATTTTTTCTAGTTTCAAAATATTTTGAATCCTACGAGTCAACCCATTTATTTTATTTAATCGTATCATGAGATATTTCCAAAAGGTGTGGTATAAATACAAATATAAGCCTACTCATTATCCATCTAGAAAATACCAAGCAAACACTTATTTAAGTTCAATAAATCAATTACACAACTAATTTAAACTGCCCTATTCTTCTCTATTTTCATAGCATAAGAGCAATCATATTATATGTCTAAAACACTCAAAGAATAACCCATAAGTAGTATCTGTCAAGTTAAAACTATATCATTGCATACCCTTACATATAGTATATTACACCCTTGTGCACACATAAGTCAACACCTAGGGGTGAAATACATAATTCTGAGGCCCTCCTTGGAGTATTAGATACGTAGTAAATGCTCATTTACATAGGATTCTTTGAGGTCAACTCGACACAATGAGCCCACTAACCCATTTTTGGTAAGGTACAAAGACCTAAGGTGATGAGTTAGGGTTTTATCCACATAAAATCATTGACATCATATGCACACGAATAAAAAACATCAATAGAAAAAAAACCAAAAAATATAAGGCTTTAAGTGGTTGATTTTCAATACAATGAATATTCTACATATGATATTTGTATTGAGATTCATATATAAGTGTCGACGCAAGTGTCCACAGGATGACACAAGTGTCTAGGCCTCTAGAAATAGTATTTATAGAATATTTTTAGATAAGTATTATCTCTTATCCATTTTTATGAAATCAAACTATTTTTTTGAGTGTACTTTCTATATTTATCATAACTCATCACTTTAATTTAGGATATTCATTTATCTAAGTTTTCAATTAATTGGTCAGCTATAGAATAATTTTATTCATCCTTGTGCATAGGTTATTCTACACATTTAACACTAAACACCATAATCCAAAAAGGGTTAAACATTTGGTGAACCCAATCTATACGTCTCTCATGCAACTCATAACTTGCTCTGGGGTTTTTCAGTCTTCTAGGGTTTTTGATTTTATTAATTTATAGATCTAAACTTTTCCATTTCCTTTAACATCTTTATTTGAATTTATCAATCATGGAAAATTTTAATAAAGACCGTTTCAAAATGGAAGATAAATAATCCTTAGTAAATCATATAGAAAAATGGAAGATAACTAATCCTTAGTAAATCATATAGATAAAAATAAAGAATTAAATAATGCATTCTTACATGTTACATAAGAAAGAAATTGATAAACATGTTAAGTCTAGTGAATCCACATCCAATAATGGTGAAACCTTAGATGGAACAAATATTGCTACAATTTCCATGGGAATAAATAATAATTCAACTGAATTACCAATTTCAATGCTTGTATTAACTCAAACCATACTCACATCCCATTTGGTGGCTTCTCAAAGCTCAAATCTAAATCCCAATGGGTCTACTCTTCAAACTTTTTTCCAAGTTATACAAACTTTAGAAGCTTAGGTTACCAAAATTGAATAAAATGCTTTAGAATCAACTCATGTTATTGATTCACAAGATGTATTACACAATCATCTAACACTTACGATATCTTTTCACCTTTTTTAAATTGGTTTTATTGCACCCAAGTTCACATTTTATGATGGCAAAGGTGATATTAAATAACATATCTGATCTTTCTCTATGGCATGTATTGATTATGATTCAAATCATAAATTTTTGACCAAATTATTTCCAAGGAGCCTAAATGACTATGCTTTAATGTTGTTCCATGACTTAATGATCCAATCATTGAAAACATTCAAAACCCTAACATATTAGTTTCTAGCACATTTATCTATCAACATCACTAAAAAAATGTCATAGACATAAATTGTTAAGATCAAACAAGGAACCAATGAACCTATTAATGAATATTTTTTGAGACTTAAAATAATGTTGGCTAGAATAACAAATCCAATGGAAGATAAAGAGCTTTAAACATCTTTAAGAAAAGTTTGCTTACCCTATTACATGAGTCCTTTTTTTCAACAAGTTCAAATATTTTGATGACTTATGATATATTGTTCAAGATATTGAAATAAAACTTATTTCTTGAACAAGCTTAAGTATGTAGCAAACACATCGACTACATCTACTACCAAGTTTCATATCAAACCAAGTTACAAGGTAAAACCTAAATAATCTAAAATTGAAATAACCAAAATGATTAACTTATTGTTATAACAACCTAATCAACTCATCTTATCTAATGCACATAAGATATAATTTACATGATTACTTGAGTCTCTAGCTTTGATACTTAAATTTTTTTTAGAGTGTCATCTCATATCTCTCCCTCCTCCCATAGAGGTTTATATGAGTTTACTTCTACCAAACAGATATGATGCTAATGCATATTATGAATATCACCAAGACCTTAATCATTATACAAATAGATATTATACATTGAAACATAAAATCTAATATCTTCTTGATAACCCATAAATTACCTTTGATGATCCTCTAAAGGATTCAGGTTCATAACCCAGTAACCATGAAAATGAGATAATATTTAATAATATATTGCAATATCATTCTAAGAAAGATACATAATTAAAAATGGATCATAATGAACATCCTCCTCCATAACATTATGGGTACCCCTTATATGGGATTATTGACACTTATACATACACAATACCTCCTATGGTTCAGAGATCTTCTATTACATTTGATGACAATGAAGTTGTGAATGATGACTTATATATTTATTCATTATTTATTTGATCATACCTTGATCATCAACCCATATATAGTGTTATTATAAATAAAGGTGCTATTGATAATGTATGTACATTGATGCTACTTACACACTTTGGAAAGACACATGATGATTTATACCTTTCAACCAAAACTATCAAAGCATTCAATGGTTGATCATAATGTTATTGGTGATATTGATTTAGCTTTACAAGTTGATCCAACACATATTTTCACTACCTTCTCAGTTATACCATATATAAGAGTCTTGATATGTTATTGGGATGACCCTTGATATATAAAATATGTGCAATACCTTCCATAGTGCACATGTGTATTAAATACACTCATGCCAACATGGTATCCATAGTTTGTATAATTCCATATGAACATCCATTTGAATAAGATAAATTTATTCCCAAATAGCTAATTATACAACCTACCAAGGTTAATCATCTACAAAGGGTAAGCAATAGGAAATCCCCTTTCGGAGGCAACCTATAGTTGAGATATAATTACAATAGAGATACACAATGGACTCCATGAAATACTCATCTACACCTACATGGTCCACCCAATTTCTAAGAGCACATAACATGCTCCAATTATAGTTGCACTAAAAAATCCACAGATAAGTAAACATTGGCTTCAATGAATCCCTACTCCTTATATTACCTCTTCATGACCATAAAGTCTTATGAGACATATGTAGGCTACCAAGAACTTTATAGTTCAAGATATAACACCTATACATGATCTTCTAAAGTATCACCAACTTGATATACCATATTCTAAGCTTGAAGCTACCTGTGAGCATCCATTAGATGAGATCGTAGGTTAGACCTTTTTCCTTTCTAAATATTTTAAAAATTCAAAACAATCAAATATTTAATAAAATACAAAAAATTTAATATAAATTAAAAAATATTCAACATACATATGTTTATTAGCTCATTGGCATCTATGTTATTTACTTTATGTTAGTGGATAACATATTAGTTTTATACACATATGTTTCAAACACACTTGAGTGTGATACATACATACACTAGACCCATGATAATTGCACATTTAGATGTTGGACATTTCTTCTTCCTACATGATACACTACATTGGGGGCATCTACATTCCTTGATTAGCATTGGTACAAGTTACATTACTTTATGATCATTTCTACATTATTGTGTTGAGCTTATACATTAATACTTATACATACCTATACTGATGCTTACATATTTTAAAGTGTACTTGATATGCTATGTTACATGACATTTTTCTAACACATACATGCAAGGACTAGAATGATATGATTAATCTTGTTGATCATACTTCATTTATTCACATTATCACTTCCTTGAGTGTCTTTTAATTGTTTTCTATTTTCTTGGTTGTGGAACATTTGAATATGTTCCTTACTTGTTGGCCCCTATGCTAATGTGTGTTAATTTATATTTAGAAATTTATATATGTCATTCCTTTGAGTGTGTGGCATTTGAATATGCCCTTTTTTTGCGGTCTCATTAGACCCTTCTTGTGTGACATTGAGTACTCTTGTGTGTATGCTTAATTATTTTTTGAGCTTATAATGTTATTTCATAGACATTATCATGATAAAAATCACATGTCTTAGGTATTTTTGTGATCACATATTGTGATATTTATTGATATATTTACTTAGACATGCTACTCCTATATACTACATGATTCATACACATATTATATAGTGATATTATCTTTTTGAGGTAAGGCATCTACTAGATTCCATTTCCCTCACCTCAAAAGGGGGTATATTAGTGGGGGAATGTTATAGAGACATGACCTAATAAGTTATAAAAATTATTATAATTTATATATTTTTATTATAGCTTACATGATTCAAATATACACTTGGCTCATAATCTTATACATTACACTAATTTTTATAGATTAGGGACAAAGTTTTCTATATTTATGATAGATATTATACATAGTTACAAAGATGTTATATTTTGATAGATAGTTTTTTATTGAGACATATTACAGGTGTATATTCCATGCAAGTGCACCAAAATTTGTAAAAACATATTCAAACTAATTTACCAAAAAACATCGAGACTTACCAAGAAGCACTATTTTCACTAGAAAACAACATTTTGAGAATTGTCTATCTATAGAAGTTGAATCATTTTTGTAGTGTGGTTGAGATTAAACACCCTGAATAGCCTAACACTACCTTTATTTGTAAGCTGAGTTGGTTATACCACTTAACTTGGGTTTTATTATATTTTCACTTGAGTTGTGCAATTGAGATTCAATGATTGCAATGATCATGTCACAACTCACACTTGCTCTATATTAGGGGAATAATTACCTTATAATCTCACTCTTTAAATATCCAAGGTTCAATTTTGAAGCTCTCTCAACTCTAATTCTTCATAAGAAGTCATCTTTACCAAGTCAAAATACCAAGGGGCAATATCATTGTATCGACACATAAGTGTACTCATTTCTTTCTCTCTTTCTATTTAATAATTTTAATTATGTCAAATTTCAAAAATTATATGCATTGATTTATAATATACCATGCTATTGGATACATTCCATACACCAAAAATCACTCAACATAAACTCAAGCAAAGGCAATATGTGTTTTACACACCTAGGTATAAATTATTTTCCTTTAAACTAGTTATTTCATCCTTATGCATTTATAGATTAAAGAGGAGAAAATTTAGATTCTAAAATATGATTTATATAGTATCATAGTCTTATAACTTGAAAAATATCTATTAGGGTTCTACCCTTCAGTTTTAGACCTTCTTGCTACTGAAAGGCTTACATTCACCATCTCACTATGCATAATTTCTTATCTTATGGTCTGACCCTATCATTACTGATGACATGGATCTCTTACATTATACAAAAAGCCTAAAATATGTTGTATATCCTTCATTATCAATTTTAGATCCTTAACAGCTTCCTAGCCTGTTAAACACTTGCATCCCACACAGGGACACTTGCATCAATACAAGTGTTGAGTCTTCAAAAGTATTTAAATCCCATGGTAAGTCCATTTTTTTTATTTAACCCTACCATTATATATTTCTAAAAAGTGTGGTATAAATACAAATCTAAGCCTACTCATTATTTATCTAGTAAATACCAAGAAAACACCTATTCAAGCTCAAAAATCAATTATACAACTGAGTTTTACTACCCTATTCTTCCTTATTTACATATAAATCATATAATCAATCATACTATAGGTCTAAAACACTTAAATAATAACTCATGAGAAATATTTGTCAAGTTATAAGCTAGATCATTACATGTCTTTGCATATAACATATTGCACCCTTATACACACACAAGACAACACCTAAGGGAGAACTACATAAATTTGAGGCCCTCCTTGGAGTATTGGATATGTAGACAACATCATTAAAAAAGGGGTCCTTGAGGCTAGCTCAACACCATGAGCCCACTAACTCATTTTTGGCAAGGTACAAAGACCTAAAGTGAATAGCTAAGGTTTGATCCACATACATTCATCAAAAAACTATGTGCATGAATAAAATGCATAATTAGAAAAGTGATATAAAACCTAGAAGGCTCCAAGTGGTCGCTTAATAATATAATGAATATTATGTACAAGATAGTTGTGTCGAGATTCAGACAAAAGTATTGACACAAGTGTCCACAGGTTGACACAAGTGTCCTAGTCTTCATAAACAATATTTATAGAATCTAACAACTGGATCCTAATTTTGTCTCTGGATATTTACACCTTTGTAATTCTTAGATCTACCTACACATTTTTAGATAAACTAATTATGATATCTTGCTCATGTCTATGCAATCAAACTACTATTTTGAGTGTACTTTCTATATTTAGCATAACTTAACACTTTAATTTATAATATTCATTTATATAAGTTTTCAATTAATTAGCCTAATCTAGAATAGTTTTATTCATCATTGTGCATAGGCTATTATACCCATTTAACCCTAAACACCACACTCCAAAAGGGGTTAAATAGTTTTAAATATTCAAAGTAATTTAAAAATCATATTTTGTGACAAAATATAAGTTTCAAAAATTCAAATTAATTCAAAAATCACATTTTATGATAGAATATTGGTTTAAAATATTTAATGTAATTCATAAATTGGTTACATGACATATATTGACATATTAATATAATTTTTTGGGGCATATAAAATGCATATGAACTCACTTTACATAAAACTAAGGGCAAATCCATACACACTTGACTAAATATGCATTGGTATATTATTACAATTATTGGAATAAGAATTAATAGGGTTCACATAAAATTATAGTTGAGCATATAGATGCATAGCATTATATATCATTTGACATAGATTCATGGAGAATGTTATTGGTTCTTGCACATATATACATTTTTTTGAAGTAAAAAACATGATACTAGTTGATGCACATATACACTCCTATACTTTAAAAATTCAATATAAAATGGTTATTATCTCAATTAAAATCTATTAGCACCATGGTCATGATAGGGGCATGTATACTCTTCATTTTTTTTTGATCATGTAAATAGACTAGATCTATTCACAGCAGTGTGATTACTTTTATTAAAAATATATGTGCTTAAGTATTGTGACACTCTAGGGCCTTGACATTAATTATAGTGAACCCATTATGTGGTTATAAATTCTGTTATAAGTGATGTACATTCTAGTATAGTGACACTTAGTGGCATTGGCATCACTTATAGTGAACCCATTTTGGTTCCACCTTATTTTGGATTAGTACACTATGAAAATTTACCCATTCATGAGTTAGAGAATGTATCTTTCCAACTAAATGGAGTGATTAGTTATTTAAAATTGGGACTTGATCACTCTTAATTTTCTAATGGTTTAACATGAGGAACTATCTTTCCAAGTAATTTAATAAGAGGGCATGCTTTTCCATATTTTTCAAGTTATAGGGAAAGTTAGTTTAATCTCCATACACATGTACCCCTTAATATCTCTCCTTTCAATTTTCAAATATCAGAGTTTCAAAAATTTCAATTTTCAAATTTAAAGAATGACCACTTCATGTGTTGTTTTAGGATTTGCTAAAATGGAGTGTCCTACACAATTGGAGTTTTTTTTATCAAATATAAGGTGTGTTGTACACACTTAGGTTTTTATTTCTCCTTTACTCTATTAATTCCATTATTAAAATAAAGTGGAGGAAAATTTAACACATAAATATGGTCACAGGTACTTGACAATGTTAATTATTAACACATCTTAAACCACATGACTTTCACCCAAATGCATGACTCTTATTTGTTATTAGTATAAACCATTTATCTATATGTAGGTTTGATCCCTTTGTTCATCATCACTATTATATAAGAATCTCCAATTCAATGCTCAAACCATTTTATATCATCTCTCAAACTATTCTAACCTCAAGATAACTATCTTTGATTTTCTATGATAGGTTCATACTAAGTAGACATGATTGATGCCTCGACCCTATCTGATTAGTGCGGCCTTCCCCCGCACCATTTAAAAACTAATTTCAAAATTAGAAAAATGTTATTATGTGTCTTCCCACACATTTCACAAGGTCAGCTAAAGGAAATTGTCAAAAGGTTTTAATATATGAGAAAATCAAAATATCATTTCAAAGGGACTTCATTTCTATTTGGCATCCATATTTTACACTACTACACACTAAGTTATTCTACCCTATTCTTCCCCAATTCAATACCAATCAATTCTTAAGCATTTAAAATAAAGTAAAGAGATAACATTGTAAAGTATCAAAGCCAAATTTCCAGCTACATACATATAGTCAAGGAGCATAATTTAAAATTCACTATACTTGGGAGAATTATGTGTGGCTTGATTCCATTCTTAGAGTATATAGATACATTAACAATTATCAATCATTAAATAGGGTGATTGGGATCAACTTAGCCCATTACACTTCCAATCTATTTTTGAAAAGTTATAGCTCTCACAAGTACCCATAGATTATTAAGGCAAATATAATGAAACCAATGGTTTCTACACAACACTAACAAAATTAAAGTATCTCAACCCTCTCCATAGGCAACATAGCCATCATAGTTTTGTCATATTCAATGTGGATAAGTTTGTAATCGATGGATAGCCAATTTATGCTATTATTCATAGAGAATCAACTTGTCTAAAAATATCTTCTAAATCTCTACCCAATCTTGAGCTAGCAAAATCTTATTTAAATGTGTTTCTCACTATCAGACATTTTTTACAGTCAACCAGAATTCAAAAAAGCTAAGTATATTGTATTTTGTTGTACTTACTATTTTTAGCATTTTCCACTTGCCACTTGTCAATTTCAATTTTAGTCAATTATCATTTACATTTATATTTATTCTTAAATGTCATATATTAAAATCTGAATGGATCTATCAAGTTGTATACCTATTAAACAACATTTACTTGTTAAATGAAAAATAGGGTAAAATATTCTCTAACAATTTTGTCTTTTCTTTATAGGCCTTATCCTCAACTACTTTGTCTATCCTAGTTCATGCCTTTATAGTGTATGTGGTTGGTTTCTCTTTTGATTGACCCTATGGTTGTGGTTGATTAGGATGTTGTTTATGCATAGGTTTATCAACTTTCACTTTCTTTTGTTACTCACTTACATCTAACTTTACACTCATTATCAACGCTATAGGAGTCCATTGTGTAGTGGTTAGGGAATATGGAGAAAGTGTTGTGCTAAGGACATAGGGATAAAGTGGTATGCTAGGATATAAGATCATAGATGGGTGGATAATGGAGGGGATGGTGGTGTGGTTGGTGGAGTGACCTACAAATAATTTGTAGTTTGGTGCTTTAATAAAATGGCATTTAGCCTTGCAATAGGTGGAAATAAGATTTTATTTTGGTAAGCCTTTAAGAGTGCCTCCTACACTAGGACTTCTTGTTTGGATTTCATGGCTATGATATTTATATCTATGATTATCTACATTCACTCTATAACTTTGGGGTTCTAGTCATGCATCTCCTAGTGCACAAGGTTTCCTTATCAATAGCCTAAAAGGATTGGCTTCGACCACCAGTTTATCCTACCTAAATTTTATGATAAAAGGTGTTATTGGCCTTTTTTATTGTGTTGAATCCATTATGCTCTTTCTCCTTCCCCTTTATTGTCACTTTCAAGTCAATAAATTAAAAATATATGTCTTCCCATTTGTTGTCCCATACATTTCAATTAAGTGTTTGAGATTGATGCAATGGTCCATCACCACATGCCTTAGACTAAAACATGTTTGTCTTTTTGCTCTTAATCCTTATTATTCAACCAACCAACTATTTTTATGTACCACCATACTTCCAATTATTTTTTCCATGAGTGGATTGATCATAATATTATTTTAATATAAGTGGATGTTGGCATCTCTTTTTTGAGATTAAAATGGGTCTTCTAGAATATAAACAAGCCTCTAAATAGGTAAAATGTAGAGTACCATTATAAATCAACATAGAATAATTTTAGTCCATAAAGTGGTCTAGGGTTGTAGGTAGGGTGTGTTCATAATGGGTACAAGCCATATCTATCTTAATAATCTCATAGATTCTAGTGACTATATTGACATAAAATCTATTGACCAAACTTAGATTCTAGTGACTAAACACATATTTTATTGATCGAACCAAGATTTTAGTATTTCTACTAGATTTTATTGACCCTACTTGATTTTATTGACTAAAATGACCATGATTGAGTTAGTGGTAATCCCCATTCTATATATACATTTTCAAGGAAATCAAACTCTCCAAATTCCACCGAGGCTATCTATTATATCCACTATAGATTAGATGGTGTAATCAACATGATGGTTTGGGATACATATGAATGATGCCATACTATATATACATGACATGATAGAGGTAGGCTATTCCTTGTACAAGGGGAATCTACACATACTATCTATATAGATAAAAAGGGTAGATGACATTCCTAGATCTGAGGTGTCATTAGATGGGAAAACAAGAGATAAAGGTATAATGTCATATGTAATAAAATAAGAGCTATGGTTGTCATTATTGAATAGAAATATCTATGATAATAATGTAGCAATAAAGTAGGTGATAACAAACATGTATTATAAAACACATAAAACATACAACATTCACAAATTAATCAAAGTACAAAAGAAATAGGTTAAGGTTAGGGGTACTTACCTTAGGTTGAATTGTTGATAGATTAATATCCCCCTTGGATTTTAATAATTTTTGAGAGTTATTTTTAGATAAAGTCAATATTGATAAAAGAAAACCTGTGTAGAACGAATTTGGGGACTAAAAATACTTGGTATACCTTACTAGCACAACTTGTATTCTTGAAATATTCAAGGATTTTATTGCTAACTTGTCTTCCTTGAGTATAAACTCATTTAACCCTAAATCTTTTTCTTCTTCTTAGAAAAATGAATTTATGTTCTTCCTTTAATGAAGTGAAACCAATAAATATAGTTTGGATACCTAAAATTTAAACCTTGGTTTTAGACCACATCATTATCCCAATTGGTGACATATAAATAAATCCAAATAAATCAATATGCGATTAACCCAATGAATGATGTGGGCTAAAACAAGGGCTACTAATGATGTCATCGACAAGCCTTATGATGTTGAGTATGTGAAAAAACATAGGAAAATATGTGAAATGAAGAATTTAGAGGATACAAATGAAACATCTATTGATGTGATGGTGATGTGAAGGTTATAATAAGAAGGATATCCCACTACACATCTGTCACAAAGTGCTCGAAGCTGACCCACCCCAATCTCGATGTAGGTAAAAGCATACACTCAAGGAGTAATATGTAAACAAGCCCTAAGAAATAAAAATATTAGTGAATTGAAAATAATATGTATACATTTTAACTAAAATACACATAATTAAAAATTAACTATGCATGATGAATTAAAACTAGGACATAAACTAGATATAATATATAACAAATTATATATACTAAAATCTGGTCTTCGATATTCTATAATGATAAACTTGACAAATATTTACCACACATTACTTGAGGACTCAAAAAATGTCCTAATCTACCATATTTTTAAATTTATATGATATCTTATGAGTCAACCATTCCCTTATAATTTTACACACCTACACCAACCTCATTCTCTATTTAAAATCTACTAGATATGGTCAGCATCACTAGTCGATATTGACATGATCTGGTTAGTACTGACTTACTCCAAGTAACGCCAATTTTATAAAATAAAACCCATGCTTATGGTTGTCCCATTATTTTAACATGTCAATTTCATGATAAATTATTTAATTGGATCCTTATACAAATAAATCAAGGTCTCATTCAAAAGAGACTTGGTACTTATTTGATATACATTCCACATTAAGTAAGTATGCCTTATTCTTCCCAATTTAAAAACCTATCATTAAGAGCAGTCACAAGATAAATTTAAATCACTTAAAATATAAATTAAAACAAACATTATGAAGTACCAAATCCACATCATTATTTGCATACATATAGCAAAGGAGAGTAATTTCACAATCACACTAGGTTAGAGAACTATGTGTGGCTTGATTTCCCTCTTAGAGTATTGGATACGTAGGAAATGATAAATAATTAGATGGGGGTGATTGGGGTCATCTCATCCCATTACACTTCCTATTTTTTAGGTTTATATAGTTTTAAATTAAGTTAAACTTATTAATAGAGATGTGTGCATCATCATGGTATAGGATCACAAACACAAAGTAAACAAAGATAGTCATAGGTGGGTGTATAATTATTGTGACCTACTTCTATGTTGGTCACTTTCAATTAGAATGTTAATATTGACTTGTTACATAACTTCTATGGAAATTATCCAATGTAGACAATGAATCAATTTTATAACCAAATGAACCACAAGCTTGCTTATATCTGATTTTCACTTTTAGAATACAATCACAGTCAAACAATTACCCAAATAATATAAGTATTGTGATCTATTTATTTATTTACATAATTAGCATATGAAATTGTCAAATCAAAAAAATAAATCTTAGTATTTTACATTCAAATGTATGTTTGAATGCCGTTCTATTTATTTGAATTACATTTTGAGGATTAAATTAATCTTACTTATTGATGTAAGTAGATCTTTCTAGGTGTACTCAAATAGATCTTCTAGGACTTATTTTGAATAGGAATAACTTGTTATTGAAATAAATAGTGGTATTATAGTTTAATATTTTCCCTATATTCAAATTATTTACTCTATATTAGAGTTATTTCATAACCAATCTAATGTTTTACCTCTTATCCTTGACTGAAAATAATGTATATATGCTTACTATCCTTTCTACAATAGGTATGTCCTTAATTGTCAATAGAATTATGATATTTTTATATGGACCTTATTATAAAACTCACATTTTATTTTTATTATGATAATTTATTACCTTCCCACCGATGATTCCTATCTCAAATCACAACTCTCAAGCACTCTTTTTTATCAGGAAACAAACTTTGTCTTATTAGGTCTTGTACATGGACCTATAATTGATCAATTGAATGAAATATGAAATATATAAGTTATAAGTTCATGAAAACACATATATAAATTCATACATATACTAATTTACCTCTTTACATGGTATATATTGATATGTTGAACAAGATTCTCACAAATTGGCAATTCACATACATTTCCTAGACCTTCTCAATCTGGTCTATACTCTCAAATAAATATGTTAGTTAAAAATTAGAATATTAATGTATTTTATAGGATTATTTATTTTATCCAAGTGTCATATAACTCATTACATATGTATTTATCATACTTCATACTTGATTCTTGATCAACTTGCATAAAATAGGGTTATAATTTATAACTTTTAGGTTTATAGACTGATATATTAGGTTATCTCTCTCTTCAGGGGAAATAAAAATCATGAAAATAAATTAAAAACCTTATAAATATTTTTTAATTCATTTATAACATTTTTTATGAAGTTTTGTAGGATATATATCAATGTATTAGACTTTTTGTGCTATAGAACCTTATTTCAGGCTTGTTTACAGGTTTGCAGGAAGGAAACACATATATATTATATTCTAGTCAACCTAAACCTCTAAAAAAACTTTAATATATTATAATAACTTATAAAACAACTTAATATAAATTTTTAAACCTTTTTACCAATTCATTTATGTTCTATGAGCATTTAGGAGTCTTAAAACCCTAAAATAGGGTTAACATGACTGTCACTGGCTAAGAGTAATCAAATAGGGATAATTTATGTTTTAAGACTTATTTTTAAATTATTAAACTTAAAAATGAATCTAAATATCCTCAATCAAATATATCAACTACATTTATGCTTTTTATTATCTCAAACATGAAGGAAACTAGATTTTCTCCTTTGACTATCTACACAGTCCTATAGTCTCAAACTCGAGAGCACTTAAAACCAAATGATTTAAGATCTAATGTATTTCATGGATTAATTTTATCTTGATAAATATCTACACATATCATTATTCATTTTAAATTGTATTTTAAGTCACATAAACAAGAAAGTATAATAAAATGTCCTTTTTCTTAGACCGTGCTAACCAAAACACTGTTTCTTAGCCTTTAGAGCTTATGGATCATCATACAAACATGAGATGAGATAAAAAAACAAACAAAAATCATGAAATTATATTTTAATTTTATATATTAATGCATCAAGAATAAAAATTGGTCTTCTTTTATTTTATTTATGCTTGAAAATTACGTTTAGACCCTTGCAACACCATAAATTATCCACACACAGACTTGCAACTTAGAGACCTACAATCAACTTCTCTATCTCAGACACATAAAAACCATACTAATTAAATATTTATTGGATCCTTCATAATTTTTTTGGATCTTATATCCTTAAAATAATCTATAAATACCTAGTTTGGTCTTGTTTCAAGACCAAATAGCTCTCTATTATTTTCTATCTTATCTAAAGATGCTTGTTTTAGCCTTCTCCCATGTTGGAGATTTTTAGGGTGATTTGGAGATAAATTTACATTGATAGGATGAATAAAATATGTTTATAACATATAAATGGACCTAATGACCCCTCATTTATAAGGTATCAAGGCATTTAATACATGATAAAACCTCCTAAACTCATTCAAATTTTCAAATTTCCCATTTTGTCAGGAAAATAATAAATCAACCAAAATGTGGAAATTTACTAACTTGAACACCACCTCAAGGACCTGAAAAGACATTCCATACCTATACATGACATTTAACACTAGTTCAATACAAAATGAATCATAATCAAGCTTATTATTTACCAACGAGGACTCTACAAACCTAACAAACCCCAATTTACATAAATCTTGTTGATGCTCCTGCATCAAACTCCCCAAGTGGGAAAATTTGAGATCCTACTCAAATTAACTTTGATTTATTTTCATTTATTTGCCAATTTATGGGTACCTTTCTTTGTTTATCTACATTCCCACTCTTATCTTCATTTCCTCCTATCTCTTGCTTGTCTTCACTAGCTTCCTCCTTCTATGCTCCTTCATTATTTTCCTCATAGATACTCTTTAGAAACTTTGTTAGACCTTCCTTGTTATATAATAAACTTAGATAAGACTCTAAATATTTAGTATATTCTTATTTAACACTCTTATCTTCATTTTATTCATCATTGTTTTGGTTTAAAAGCTTTAATAGCTCAAATTCTACCCTTTTAATGTCTTCTTTATCTCTGATAAGGTCCAAAGAATCTGATTCCTACATTATTTGACTCCATATTATCTCTTACTCTTCACTATATTCTTCCATTTCTTAATTTTTAGTTTTGTTTTCTACTTCATAAGATACTATAACTTATACCATAACCTATTATTAGACATTGTATTTATCATGTGTCATGTTAGACATGTCTTCATGTTGCATCTCTATCTAATTTATTACTTTAACACCATTTTAGGTGTTTCTCTTATTGTATCTCCAAGTAATACACTTTACACTTCATTAGGTGATTTACTTTAAATGAGTCTATAAAATGACCCAAATACTTCCTTATTCAAGGAAATGTTCAATGCCTTCATCTCATCAACTTATAAATATGCATACACATAATCAAAATCAACATTAGAAATAAAAAGATGAGGCCATATAGCCTCTTCAAATGCTTCTTGCTCCAACACTATTTCTTCTTGCATCCTTCTCTCATTTCCTGAATGAGATATTTTTCTTCTTTAGAATCTTATTTTCTCCTCTTAACATCACTCCTTTTGGATTAAAAAAATATTTTTCTCATGCTCTAATGGCATGTTCATTAGTAGTTTGTTTTCCTTAGCCTTTTCAATGTTTGAGACCTAAAATTGGGCATCCTCTTCATTAACTTGCTTACCTGCATTCACACATTCAAATAAATTATTAGAATCAAAACATTGAGGCCTTATTGCTTCTCTAAGTTCCTTTTTGGGTTGATTTTATAGCACCCTTGTTAGTCTTCTCCAGTTTTTGGCTTCTTATTGCTTCTTTCATCTCTAAACCAGTAAATTCATAGGCCACTTCACCTTATTTCTCAATATCCAGCCATACCATTGGATTTTATCCCCTTGAATGTACTCTATCATGAGCCTCATCTATTATATCATTTTATTTAATTCATTTATTTCCTCTTCTTTTGTTACTTTTGATTTTTATTTCCTCATATGGTTCTTTTCTTTTTAAAGTCCTTCCATTTGATTTCTACTTATCTTATTCCTCTAACAAGTCTTTTTCACCTTGTTCTAACAATTATATTTCACCTTGCTTATGTCTCACCTTAGGCTCTATCCTCTACCTAGTCTTTTGACACTCTTTTCAAGTATTATTTTACTTTGGAACTACTTCTTGATCTTCAATGTGCTCTTTTTCCTTACCTCATTAAGCCTCAATGGGATATATAAGACTGATTGAACCTTAATTCAAGTTTTTGATTTCTTAAACTTCTTCAAAATTATTATCACTGTAACCTACACTTATGCAAAACTATTTATTAAGAGTTTTAACTGAGCTTTGATACCACTTTGATGCAAGTAGACTTTTCTAGGTCTACCCAAGTAGATCTTCTAGGACTTATTTTGAATAGGACTAAATTGTTCTTGAAATCACTATTGGTCTTTTATTTGAATCTTTACTTATATTCAAATACCTAATTATATATCAAATTTATTCATAACCAATATGATGTTTCACATCTGATCCTTGACTTAAAGATACATATATGCTTACTATCCTTTCAAAAATAAATTTGTCCTTAATTATCAGTAGACTTGTGATATTTTTATATGGATATTCTTCTAAAAATCACACTTTCTTGTTACTATGATGAGTTATTATATTCCCATTTATGATTCCTATCTCAAATCATGACTCTCAAGCACTCTTTTTTATCAATTTTGATCAGGAAACAAACTTTATCTTATTAGGTCTTGTACATGGAACTATAATTGATCAATTGACTGTAATATGAAATATATAAGTCATAAGTTACTAAAAACACATATATAAATTCATACATAGACTAATTTACCTCTTTACATGGTTTTTATTGATATGTCAAACAAGATTCTTGCAAATAGACAATTCACATACGTTTCCTAGACCTTCTCAATCAGGTCTGCAACACTCTCAAATATATATATTAGTCAAAAAATAGACATTACATGAATTAAATAGTATTATTACATTTATACAAGTGTGATACAACTCATTATATATTCCCTTACCATTTTTCATACTTGATTCTTGATCAACTCGCATAAAATAGGGTTAAAATTTAAAACTTTCATATCTACATATTGATATTTTGGGTTACCTCTCTCTTTGGGGGAAATATAAATCACGAAAACAACTTAAAAAACTTATATATAAATTTAAATTAATTTCTAAAAATTGTTAGGAAAATTTTCAAGATATAAGTCAAGATATTAGACCTTTTATGCTTTAGAACCATGTTTTAGGCTTGTTTTTAGGTTTGTAAGAAGGAAACACATATCTATGCTATTATAGTGAACTTAAACCTATAAAACCAATTTAATATATTATAATACCTTATCAAACACATACCTATAAATTTTTATAACTTTTAACTAATTTTTTTATGTTCTATGAGCATTTAGATGTATTGAAACCCTAAACTATGGTTCATAGGACTGTAACCAGATGAGAGTAATCAAATAGGGATAATTTATGTTTTAAGAATTATTTTTGAATTATTACACTTTAAATTACTCTCCATATCCTCAATAAAATATATAACCTACATGTATCCTTTCTCTTATCTCAAAAATGAAACAAACTAGCTTTTCTCCTTTCGCTGTGTACATAATGCTACAGTCTTAGATCCGAGAACACTTAAAAATAAATTATTTAAGTTTTAATGGATTTAATGGATTCATTTTAAATTTATAAATATATACACATATCATTATTACTCTAAATTTTTTATTTTAAGTCACATAAATATAAAAGTATATAATAATTTCTTTTTTCTTAGACTGTGCTAACCAAAACATTGTTTGTCAGCCTCTAGAGCTCATGGATCATCATGAGAACATGAGATAAGATAAAAAATAACCAAAATCATGAAATTAAATGTTCATAGTATTTGATAATTTTTAAATAATCAAAATGGGTCTTATTTTCTTTTATTTATGCTTAAACATTACATTCAGACCCCTGTAACAACACAAATTCTCCACACATAGACCTGCAACTTAGAGACCTATAATCAACTTATCTATTTCACAAACATAACACCATACTAATTAAATATTTATTGTATCCTCCATAGTTTTTTTGGATCTTGTCTCTTTATAACTAATCTATCTATACTTAGTTTGGTCTTGTTTCAATATCAAATATCTCTCCACAATATTCTATATAAACATGCATGTTTTAGCCTTCTCTCACAATGGAGACTTATAGAGTGAGTTGGAGATAAATTTACAGTGAGAGGAGGTCTAAAGTATTTTGAAAAATTTAAATGTACACCAAGTACCAATTTATGAAGTATCATGACCTTTAATACATGATAAAACCTCCTAAACTCAGTCAAAATTTCAAATTTCCCATTTTGGTAGGAAAATAAGAAATCTACCAAAATGTGGAAATCTACTAACTTGAACACCACCTAAGGGACTTGAAAATACATTATATACCTATACATAAACTTAAAAACTAATCCAATACAAAATGAAGCATAATCAAGCTTCTTATTGACCAACCATGACTCTATAAACCTAGCAAACCCTAATTTACATAAAGCTTATTGATGCTCCTGGAACACTTATTAATTCATATTAGGGTAAAGCATAAATGAAGATAAAAATTATATCTAAATTATGGATAAAAACATAAACATACAAAAAACTATATAATTTAATCATGTAAAAAAAATAAAAATAAAAATAATACTAGAATCAAACGTGCCTAGTTGTGTTTTATTTTTTACACTTGATCTGGGCTTTGTGGTTAATTTTGTTACTCTATGTGAAATCTAACTATCAAAGGTCACTAGGAGAGAATAAGTATTGCATCAAATTTTTATGGGACATAATTTAAATGTCACCAAATATGTACCCCTAATATTACCTAATCTTTACCCTACCACTGATTATGTCCTCTACTCAATTTAAAACTTTGAATTTTTTTTGGGTAGGTGAGATGGTTGATTGCAAGTAAGGTTGTGTGATTGTTGTATATAATTCATGGGTATAATGAATTGTTTTATATTATATTTCACTTATTCACCTAGCCCTCAATAATATAAATAAAATAAGTATCTACAAGGTTAGATGACTCAAGCTTCCCATTAAGGAGTTCTAGATCTCACATGCTTAGAATCAAAGTCAATCTAGTTCTCTTGTGCATGTGAGTGAAGTGTAATTCAGAGAAATACTCCACCTAGGAAAATCCAATGCAACTATTATAAAATTCATGTGAACCCTATTTTGGTAAAAAATTATGATGGCATAAGACTTGAATTGATATATATGCTTTGCATACTTAATGTGTAGGCTTCCTCACAAGGGTAGCAATAGATTTGATCAACTTACAGATCAAATTTTAGGAGGTTTTTATGTTTGTTTATCATTTGGTAAATGAATAGGAATTAGTTTGTGTATATATATATATATATCTCCTTAGGACATGACATGTAATGACTAAGAATTTAATAGCATGATGAGAAAGATCAAAGGCACAAGGAATCAAGTCAAGGTAGAAGGACCCATAAAAAGGAAGGGACAACATTGACAGACCACTGATTCCATATGAGATGAAATCAACATGTCACCAATTTTGTATGATGAAAAGTAAATGCATAAATGGAAATGAGGTTACTTATAAAGTGGATGAATAACATTTAGAATCTAATAAAAAATGAATATTAGGATATATATATGAAGTAAGGACATAGATAGTTTAATGTGGGCTGAAATGTGTTTGAAAATAGCCAAATTTACATAAGTGGACCAAATATGCTAAAACACATAAAAAGACTTATTGGAAAAGGGATTTTGCCAAAATTATGTGTCTATATAATGCCCCCTAATTTGATATTTATATATTATGTGAATGCATTCATGCGCCAAAGTAAAATAATAAATTAAAATGTTCACTTGCACTTATGTAGGGAAGGATGAATGAAGTGAATGAATGCCAAGGAAAAAATATACCCACATGCGATGATAACTCTTAGAAAATTTGGATTGCTCTTGCAAACAAATTCAATAAATCAAATGTCATAAACATGACATGATAGATACAAAAATAAACTTAGAAATTAAAAATATGAGCATAGGAATTAAAACACCTATTATTACATGAACCGTGATACCATATCCAATAATTGCAATTGAAAACAAAATATTTTCAAACTCTCACATGCTTTCTTAGGTAATAGAAATCTTACCATAAGTTTTGACAACTCAAATATGCATATTGATAAAGGAAGTAGATGCTTTCCATCGAGCCATACTTGGTACCTTTATTTCATTCAGTCTTGTAAAATATAAATGTAAAATATGTAGAAACGTATTCCCCCATTTTGAGGTAAGGAAGTCTAAACATGTTCCTATAATCACTCATTTCAAAATAAATAATTGTGCATACCATTTGTTATCAAGTAATATATCTGAAGTAGTTATAATTCTTAATAAAATCATTAAAAACACATGTATGTAACTACCATAAAATATTTTCATGAAATGATTAATCGTAATATGCAACCTCATGTGAGGATGAAAGAGCTAGGAATAAACAATATTCTCCAATGTATGATTAATATACACAAAATATATAATAGTAATACCAAGGAGACAAGTAAGTGTGATTCCAACGATGGAAAAATGATGTAGGGATAAATTGTAGACACATAAATCAATATTTAAGCTACAATAATGCACTTGTGACCACCCTTATTACACACTTAGCTCATACCTTATTCCATCACCTTTTGACCACTTTATTTCATTTTCCACATGAATGACTTAGTCCTATAAGCAAACCAATGATCCCAAAATTTTCCTATTCCACATTAAAAAACTTAGGGTTATATACAAACCATTTCATATTCCTAGATCAATAGATTTTGCTCTTAGGACAACATTACACCATTTGGACATCAACACTCCCTGACAATGTCTAGTTCTACCACTCTTATCATCCCACCAAATAATGACTAATTATTCAATTTAAAATTCATATAATGGGTTGTTGTGCAAGTTTAGAAATCCCCATCTGAAAGAATTCACAAAATATCATAATAAATCCACTTTTCAAACCATTTTTCACACAAGAGTCTTCCATATTAAAAAACACTAGAATTATAATTACACATTGAGAATAAATTCTTTGTTTCTCCCAATTTCTAATACATACAACCCTAGTGGTCATGATCTAAAGTTTGAATACACTTCTAAGGTCAGAAGTCATGGTTGAAACACTTAACATAATAGGATTGAACTAGAATTGAGTATCTTACACCAATATTTCATAGCATGAGGGAATTACACAGAGTTTGATCCATCTTCAAAGTATTTGTATGTAGGCAAAACTCAACACAAGGGGTGTTGAGTTCAAGCAAAAATTCAACTGTTAACCCTTTTTTACCCCATGATTGCATTTGTCCTTTTGATATATTGATCTAGGGTTACATGTGAAGAGAAGATATATAATGGCTTTCATGATGGATTGAATACTCCTATCTCTTATCTCTTGCTTGTCTTCACTAGCTTCCTCCTTCTATGCTCCTTGAGAAAAGTAACATCCCATATCCATATTTAGATATCTGGAGATCATGTAAAACCCTATATCATATCTATAATCAATAAACATAGTCACTCAACCTATTTTCCAATCTTAGTCATGATCCCACATTCTAATTTTCCATCTAAGTTGTATTTCTTTGGTACTTCCTCTTTTAACATATTTACAAGTTTAGTAAGTTCCAAATCATTTTATGTCATTTATTATGTATCTATAACATTCTAATTTTACACAACGATTTATCTTATCCAATTAATTAATTGAAATATTTTCTAAAATTTGATAAAACATGTTGGTGAACTTGCTTATTATTTAACATTGCCAAAACCTAGCTTTCCATTAGGGTTTCTTTCTATTTTTAGCCATACCATTAGGGTTTTAGATTTTAGATTTTCTTAATTCCCATATTCATCATGATCATAATTACTACATCTATTTACCATTTCTAGGTTCAAAGATTCTTGGAATTATTTACATGTTCCTTGCCTATCACTTGTAAAACCTTTCACATGTATGTAAGCCCATGGATACATAATGTCAAGACAAAGATCACATCTTATATCAGTCAAGGGATTAATCATGAGTAGCTCTATGGTAATTATTGTTTCATGGATCAGTTTGAGTTTTCACTTGTTACTACCAGATGTCATAGGACTCAAATGGTTCCTTTTGTTCTTCCTACACCTAGACCTCACAACTATCTTAGCTCATATACTGTTTCTACTATTTTCCCTAGGCTTATATTAGACAATGTGGTCCAAGTTATTATTAATAAATAAGGTTGGGTGCCTCATCATCCAAGACAATAAGAATAAATTTTGGAAATTCATCATCATCCCCAATGTAATCTAACAAGACCAATTCACTAGTCTAAAGGATATGATATTGTTGAGCAGTTAAAGAATACACTAGCTAAGGTTTCCATGCTAAAATCGATTCAAAAGGACACTATTTTCTAGGACATTTTATACCTAGTATTGAATCAAACATCTATACCTTGTCACATAAAGCCTTCTTACTTTGCATTTTTTGTAAACACTTAAAGGATATTAAAGATGTTTTCTATTTTGGCAACAAGGATTTGCCTTCATAATTAACTATTGATTGGAATTTACCTTTATTCATACAAGTTCAATTAAGAAATACATCAATCAAAATATTTTCAATTGATAATGGTTTAGGGTTAAATATTTATAATATTACATTCTTATAGAAACTGGATATAAACATGGCTACTCTTTAAAAGACATAAGAATATCAAAGGATATTATGATGTGCCTTGCCAAGCTTTGGGTTTTATCACTTTGGATATTAAAGTAGGGCCTAAAACCTTAACCACTTAGTTCCAAGTAATGCCTAATCATTTTTACTATGATTCAATATTAGGTAGGCCATGGATACATGCCATGGAAGCTGTACCTTCTAATTTACATAGATGTGTCAAATTTCTATATGATAGAGAGTAATGTACATGCCCAATCGATAATCAACCATTCACATATTATAAGATTATAGATCCTCCTAATGAGAGTCCATCATAATTTGGGGAACTTCAATCTACCATAGTGACATCACCACATATCATTCCTATAGAAAAAATGCACATGTACGAGGTTGGTGAGTCTAGGACAAATTAATCACAATCCATAATCTACAAATAGTTCAAAATTATATATTTAACCTCAACACGTGGACCACAAGGAAAATGTACATGAATTACCTTTATTCGTCAATTCTAAAGATCCAAATTTCATATCCATAAAGGATGTTGATGATGATTCCAATTCTACTTTTGATGATGATACTAATGAAATAATAATGAAAATTGATGATCGTTTATGTGAGTTAAATTTCACACCAGTATGTCTAGGTGAACATAGAGATGATTCCAAGTTAATCATATTAGTGCATATAGATACATGAAAAATAATCAATTTATGTGGTTAAAAGAAATAATATTTGTTTCCACATAGATACTACACAACATACATTTCTATCAGGTGTCCCATGAACTAACATTTTTGTCAAATCCAACATTTACAGAGTGCAAGAGGCACAATACATTGATCAATGCATTATTGGTACCAACAAGTCACCATTCATAAATTCAATAAATAATGTGGAATTTATGGATATCAAGTCAATTATTAAGATACAATATTAAAATACATAGGATAGACCACATGTGATGTTACAAATTTTACTTAACAAGAAATTAATTATCTTGCCATTAGTATGACATAAATATACTAGCAAATTGTCAAATCAAGAGGGAAAGCCATTTTGTCATTTTCACATAATAACAAGGCATGCCATAGATACTTATTCAACATTACAATAAAAACTTCAAAAAAATAAGGCTAAAGGTACTATTCACACTATATGGCCCATACCATAACATCCTAGGACTTAATATTAAGGTCACACATGCAAAAACTACAAGAATTATAAAACTAATCTTTCAACTATTTAGGTTTTCATTGAGAATGGATATAGACAACATGTGAAAATAGATGAGGACATAGAAAATAATTTATGTACACTTGTATTCCTTCAACACATAGGGCACGATCGAGAAAAATTACAAAATATTATATATTTACAAGATTCAATAGGACACTTTACAATATCAGTTGCATGTGGTCCCAAAGTGGTGGATGCACTACTCTTTGTTATGGAAAAATTAAATTAGATGAGTACCACATTGGGACAACAATGATTGCACGAAATGAGAGGTATAGTTGATAAGTTACATAAATGTCTTAAATTAAAATTTAAGGATAATATAATTCACAATATTCATGATGGTCTCAATGATAATCATAAATTTTGAAACAAAAAACATGTCTCTAATTTGGTTTATCCAAAAACGACACACAAGGCCTCTTACACAATAAAATAACATGCTATATAAATGCACATGATTCAAAACAACACCAAAGATAAGGCTATAATTATAGATCATGAATGTTATGGTGACCAAAATGATGATGATCCATGATAATTTCATAAGATTTATTATCTATCACTCAATGATATTCTACCAAATCCAAATTTTGATTATCCACATTTCTTGGATGTGTTGTTGGATTTGTAGATTATCATAATTATTCACACATGCAAAAAGACTAAAAAGTAAAATATTTTTTAAAATTAAAAAATCAAAACCTATGCATGTTTATGTTTAGTTCATTTACATTAATTAATTTTTATACTAGCTATTAAGTACTTATTTCTATCTAATTTCATATCATATATGCTTCATAAGTGTATGCGAGTGAATGCATAACATACATGATAACATTTATAGAAATAATTGTAGGTTATTTCACTGTATTAGATTCAAAAACTATAAATATAAAAAAATTCCCTATTTATATAGGATTACCCTACATCATTGTCCTATTCCACTGGCCCTATCCTAGCGATCACAAGCTATCAATTCTTAGATCCAAACAAGACACATGCCTCTTCAAGCTTGTATAAACACCAAAAATCTCACTAGGGGAATATTGTACACAAATTTTATACTTATTTATTTTTAAAACTTCAGTTCTTTTCATTGCAAAACATATATCAATAATACTCACCTACTTACAACTTGATATCTTGTTGACAATTTTACCACCATTGGTCAAAGTTGATTATGTGAAGGTTTTAAAGAAGAATAAAATAATGTATTAAATATAAAAAAGATATTAAAAACATCATAAAATATCAATCATGATAAAATAATTCTTAGGAACAACTCACAAGTCCAAATTTTGACAAAGGTTTCTTTTATTCCTCTAACTAGCTAGTTGCAAGCTAGTGAAGATAATTTTTGAATGCTCAATACATGAAGGTGCATAAGATTTGGTTTGAAAAGTATTATGGGTATTTTTTTGACCATATTACATAAATATTAAATTAATTGTGTTTATGTTTCAGTGGATTAAATTTATGAATAATTTTAAAGAAGAACAAGTGCTCTAAAACCCTTCTTAAACCCTCATTTGCTTGATTTTAAGTAGTATGTTTCTAATTTTGAGTTCTTTGTTAAAAAATAAATGTGGTGTGATGTTTTATGTGGAATATAATACATTTATACATATTAATTAATCAAAATTTTATGCAAAATAAAGGATAAAGACAAAGGATCAAGCATCAAGGTTTCAAGCAAGCAAGAGAGACAGGAAAAAAAGTCACATTTTAAGTGGTTTAAGTGATGTTTTCAGCACATAAAATTATTAAAATGATAATAAAGGTTATTAAATATAATAATTTAAAAATAATTATGTAATTAGGCCTTAAAAAACTCAATAAATTGGAAAAACATAGACCTATAGGTGTTTAGAAATGAAATTGGGCAAGCTAGTCAACACCAAAAAATGCATATTTTGATTTTTTGGAATGAAAAATATTAAAATTTTAAAGTGAAGTATGTTTTAATATAATTTAATGTTTATTTTTTTAAAAAATCCCTAATGTACCTTAGGAGAGATAAAATTATAATAAATAAGTTTGATCATGAAGGGAATGAAAGTTTTTTCACTTTTTTTTAATCACAAATGGAGTTGGAATGGGTGTTTCAGGTCCATCCAATAGAAAAAATTGATTTTAGAGTGTGAATAATTTATTTAAAAGTATAAATAAATTATTATTCAATGAAAACCAATTCAAAATAAGCTCAGCTTATTGACAAACATCTCCAGGTCATCCCTAAGACAACAAGTAAACATTTTTTTATGAATTTTTTAGGGAGTTTGGTGAAGAGTTTTGAAGATTTTAATTTTTTTACAGATATAAAACATTTAAAAATATCAAAAAATAATATTAGGAGTGTTTTTTAGGCTTGTAACTCATCTTAGACCCCCAAATCTAAATCAAGGTTTCTTGAGAACAAGAGAGCACATGCGAGCATAAAATGGTGTATTTCTTGAAGTTGTACATGGATTTTGGAGCTAATTTTTTAAAAAGTATATTAAACCATGATTATTATGTTAAAATAATATTTTTTATTCTTATATATTTTAATTATAAATATCCATCAAGTTTATGGATCTCACAATGCATTTAAGAAGCTTGTCAAAGTTGCACAAGATAGACAGGCATATGGAAGAAGAACCAGTTTGAAGAGATGCTATGGTCATAATCAAGTGAAAAATTATCAATAATATTTAATATAAAATTAAACATCTAAATTTTCTCATATATTTAACTATGGATTCCCATTTTGGGATAAATTTAGCAAGTTCAAGTCAACATCAAGAATTTTCAGTTAGCCCTAGAAAAGTGGAGTTCAAAACATGCAAAAGTAGAGAAGTTGAGTTTGAGTTTTGGTAAATATTTGAGGAAATATTTTCATGAAAAATTATCCTTATAAAATCATCATGAAATCCCTCTCTTACTATGCTCCTCTTTGGGCTAAATTTAGAAAAGTTAAAAAAGTCAAGTTGCATGCAAATTACATGTTAAGATAGCTCAAGTTGAACTTTAAGTGTGAAGTCAAGATAAGTCAAGTAAAATCAAGATGAAAGTGAAGGTAAATAAATTATAAATTTAATATGGTTGAAATACCAAGAGGAACTAACTAAAATATCAAAAATAATTAATTAAAGAAGATCAAAAGTTGCATGCAAGATCATAGGGAGTTAACTCAAGATTCAAGATGCATGATTAACCCTTTGAATTGTAAACTCTCCCTCTCTCCCATAGCACACCATTTTATAAATAAATAAGATTTAAAATAAAATATGTTACATTGAAATTTATTGGAATTAAAAGTGGAGTTCAATTTTGAGTTGAAGTTGTAGTTACAATGGAGTTAACTTGACTAGCATGTGAAACTCTTTCCTATTTTTGGAGCTTATTATTTTCTCTATATATTATTATTATTTATATGTAAACTCATTTTTGAATGATTATGGAGAGATTATTCATTTTTATTACTAAAACTCTGATAGAATTTATACTACCTCACCTTTAAAAGAGCTGAATTTTTTCTCCATCTTCAAGCTATTCATGAAGTGTGTTCTTAAGTCATTGATAAAACTTAGCGAATGATTATTTTTCTTATGATTATATCAAAATATATCAACTTTATTTAGAAAATAAATATTATTATAGGTCATATAAATTATCTAAGTTTTATTTATACCTAATTTGGAAGTGAATTCAACCATTGTTCATTCCTCCCAAGCTAGTGTAGGTGTCTGCCAAAACGTTTATATGAAATACTTATGCAAGAGTCATTGTATGAAGATGAAATGATTGCGTGCGAGTTATTTATATTATAAAGTGTGTCCATTATAAGAATAATTGAACTTAATAGTGGTGTATCACCCTGATTTTTAGTTTTCAATTCTATTTTTAGCTTTAAAATTGCTCCTTCTACCCTTTTCCTAGTGAAGAAAACACACAATTAGATAGTTTAGATAGAAGTAGGTGAGTACAAAAAATAGAACCAAACCTTAATTTGGATATTATATCCAATATAAGGTCCCACACTTTGGAGAGTTTCCATTGTATTAATAGGAGTGATAACAAGCACATGTTCTTAGTAGGGTACATTTTTGAGTGATAATAGTTTCTGACACACCTGGTGGGACACAAATTGATGCTAAAAAATATATTTTTAGCAGTAAGAAGTATCATTTTCATGTCTAAAGTCACTATAAATCAACATGATGTACCAAAAAATTATGTATTTATTATTTTCAATGATGAAAACCCTCTCAATTTGGTCCAATATGATATATTCCAGCCTCAACCTTCAAAAGTACACCATATTTCATAGGTAAAGATCAAACTACACCTATAGAGCATATCAAAGATATGGCCAATTTGTGTTTCTTCCACTATATTACCTAAGAGAATGTTTCCAAATTTTTACTTACTATATCCTTCAAAATAAATGCATTTCAATGGTATAGGAACCTTCCCTTGAACTCTATAACCTCTTGAGATGATTTAGGTGTAGTATTATGTAAACAATTTGAAGATAAATTATACCATCTATCTGTTGTTGAAAAACTCACTACCATCAAGAGATCACCACATAAATTTATGATTGATTTAAATCTTAGATTTTAGAAAACATGCAACATAATCCTTCCCATGATAAAGCCATATCCTAAACATGCTTTCCTATACTTCTTGAGAGCCTTAAATTTTGATATTTTAATTATGATTCAGTCCACGAATGGTAAGACACTCTCAAATACCTATGAGGTTACCATTAATGTTAAAAAGAGTCTAATTCAAGATAGTAAACTTACACCTAAGCCTCAAATGCCAATTTTTATAGAAATAAAACATATTATACCTCTTCAAGCACCATTAATGGCCCTAATTCCATCCCCTTAAGGTCAAGTTTAAGCTCCTCATAGTCAATCTAGTGAGCTTGGTAAAATAAAAGGTATGCTGTGATATTTTGGTAATGAGCTAATTAAGTTGAAAAGGCAAAAATATCAAGCCAATTTGCCTCCATATCAAGCTCAAGGAGCCATTATACCTACCAAATCATATGTTTCAATTAATCCTAATGTTCTTTCTTCAACCAAAGTCCTTGTTGTAGTAAAAAATAATTTGATACAAGATTCAAATTGGTAGCCTTATAACATCAATGATCTATATAATCAAGCTTTTGTAGCACAAATTATGGCAATTATTTAAATGACACTATAGAAAGCAAATCATAGACAAGTACAACAGATGCAATCTTGGTGAATTTTCAAGTTGATGATCTTGTGTTAGTAAATCATATTGATGAGCCTAGAAAATCAAAGAACTTTGTTGCAACCATTACAAGATCCAAGATAATGGCTATAGATAAGCTGTAAGAGGTAAGCCATGCTTCAAATATTATTAATATAGTTTCTAAAATTACTAATGATTAGATTGTTGCTCCTTTAACTCATAAAAATCAACATGTTTAAGCAAGCAAGTTTCACCAAGTGTCTCAAATTTAAGAGAAATCAATAATTACCTATATTATTATGACACCGAATAGAATATATTTCCATCCCAACATCTCCATTTTTTTATGAGGTCCTATTGTATGGAATGCAAAAGAATAACATCCAGGTAAAAAAGGAAAATTTGTCAAAAAAGGATGATCAAGAGTTGTGTTGGTAAAATGAGCTTCAATTTGGCATAGAAGGATATCATGTTGCATCCCTTGAAGAACCATTAAAAAATCAAACTAAAACAGTAAGTGAGCCTCAATAATATTATCATGAATATGTATAAGAAATGGTAGCAGCTAGTGAGATTATAACAATGGTTTTACAATGTAATAGTCTTAGATATGAGCTAAATAAAAATTCAAAAAAAGATGAAATGACTCATAGTGAACCTAAAAAAGATACAAGTGAGAAATACTAATGTTTTAATGACTTATGAAAGTATTAATTTGAGTTTATTCAAGACTTTGAGAATCTTTGTTATCTTACATCTCCTTGTGGAGACATTGATAAAATAGTTGTGAAGGTAAATCGGAATGTGGTTACATTAGAAAGTTTTCTTAGTGTAAAAGAACAACATGAGGTGAGTATTGAACAAAATTATGTGTTTTTTTATATTGGATATATGTTTTATTTATTTAATTGAGTTGAAGATAAGTTAAATAAGTTAACAATAAAAAGAGTTGATTCAATCAGAATGACACTCGCACAACAACTTATTAACCATCTTCATCAACCACATAGAAAAGATCTGAGAGGTTTTTGTTTTGATCTAGATGGATATTAAATAATTTTATATATTAGCTTTATATTTAATTTTTTAATAAATTATATCATACACATATTATATTAGTATCTTATTTTTTAATTCCTTTAAGTGCTATCTTGCACATATTTCAGTTGGTAGTTGTTCTAGTTTTGAATTCAGTAAGTGCTTATGAAAAAGTGTTGAAATTGATTAAGAAATTTTAAGTTTTATATTTAGTTATATTTTCATTAATCCATAACCTAATGAATATATCTACTGGTCTTACATTTTTAGCATGCAAACTTCTTAGCAAAGTTGCCAAAAATATTGACAATTTTACCATTGTTGGTCAAAGTTGCTTATGTACAAGTTTTTAAGAAGAATACATTCATGGATTAAAGGTAAAAAAAAATATTAGAAATATCATAAAACATTAATTATGACAAAATAATTCTTAGGAACAACTCACAAGTCAAAATTTTGATAGAGTTTTTTTTATTCCTCTAACTAGCTAGTTGTAAGTTAGTGAAGGCAATTTTCAAATGCTTGGTACATGAAGGTGAATAAGATTTGTTTTTAATATTATCAAGGATAATTATTAGATAATATTAAATAAATATTTAATTAATTTATTTCATGTTATAGTGGATTAACTTTATGAACAATCATTAAGAAGAACAAGTGCTCTAAAACCCTTCTTAAACCCTCATTTGCTTAGTTTTAAGCAATATATTTATATTTTTAAGTTATTTGTTAAAAAATAAAGGTGGTGTGAGATTTTATGAGAAATATAATAAAATTATACACCTTAATAAATATAAGTTTTAGGTAAAATCATGGATAAAGTCAAATGATCAAGCATTAGGATTTTAAGTAAGCAAGAGAGACAGTCATAAAAGTCATATTTTGAGTGGTTAAAGTGATTTTTTGAGCACATATAATTATTTAAATAATAAGAATAGTTATTAAAGGTAATAATTAAAAAATAATAGGTATTTATGCCTCATGAAACTCAATAAAATTTAAAAATATAGATCTATAAATGTTTTGAAATGAAATTGGGCAAGCTAGTCAACATAAAAAAAAATGCATATTTTGAGTTTTTTAAAATGAAAACTATTAAAATTTCAAATGGGGGTCTAGTTTGATGTAATTTAATGTTTAAATATTTTTTAAATTCTGTAATGTACTTGATAAGAGATAAAATTCTAATAAATAGGTCTGATAATGAAGGTCATGAAGGTTTTTTCACCTTTTTGCTCACAAATGAAAGTTGGAAATGGGTGTTTCAGGTCCCTCCAATAGCACAAATTGATTTCAGAGTGAATAATTAATTTATAATTTAAATAAATTATAATTCAATAAAAAAAAATTCAATATAGACTTATCTCATTGAAAAACATCTCCAAGTCATCTCTAAGGCAATAAACAAACACTTTTTTGTGAATTTTTATTAGGGAGTTTGGTGAAGAGTTTTGGGGATTTTAAAACTTTTATAGGTTTTAACAATTTATACCCATATAAAAATTATAAGAGGAGTGTTTTTCAAGCCTGGAATCATCTTAGACCCCATAATCTAAATCAAGGTTTCTTGAGAACAAGAGAGCACATGAGAGCATAAAATGATATTTTTTTGGAGTTGTAAATGAAGTTTGGAAGTAAAATTTTATTTTAAGGTATATTTCAGCATGGTTATTATGTTAAAATCATATTTTTTATATTTATATATTCAAATTATGAACATCCATAAAGTTTTTGGCTCTCACAGTGCATTCAAGAAGCTTGTCAAAGTTATACAAAATAGGCATATAAAAGAAGAACCAATTTGAAGAGCTGATATGGTCATCATCAAGTGCACACTTATCAAGTATATTTAATATATAATTAAAAATACACATTTTAACCTATCTCTAACAATGTCACCTCATTTTGGGCTGAATTTAATAAGTTCAAGTTAACAACAAGAATCTTCAGTTAGCCTTAGAAAAGTGAAGTTCAAAATATGCAAAAGTGGAGAAGTTGAATTTGAGTTTTGGTCAATATTTGAGGCCATATTTTCATGTAAAATAATATTTATAAAATCATAATTCAATCCATCTCTTAAAATACCCCCCTTTGGGATAAACTTAGAAAAGTCAAAAAAGTCAAGTTACATGCAAAATAGCTCAAATTGAACTCTAGGTGTAAAGTCAAGATAAGTCAAGTGAACTCAAGATAAAATTGAAGGAAAATAAAGTATAAATTTAAGATACATGAAATAATAAGAGGAGATAATTGAAATATAAAAAAGAGTTAACTAAAGAAGATCAAAAGTTGCATGCAAGATCACAGAGAGTTTACTTAGGATTCAAGATGCATGAATAGCCCTTTGAATTGTCAAATCTCCCTCTCTCCCTTAACATGAAATTTTATAAGAAATAAGGTTTAAAATACAATATGTTACATTGTAAATTGGTTGAATTAAAATTGGAGTTCAATTTTGAGTTAAAGTTGGAGTTACAATGGAGTTAACTTGACTAGCATGTAGAACTCTTTCCTATTTTTAGAGCTTCTTATCTTCTCTCTCTTTTATATTTTCCATATGTAAATTTATTTTTGAATGATTATGGAGATATTATGCCTTTTTATTATTGAAACTCTACCAAAATTTTTACTACCTCATCTTTGAATCAATAAAGAGCTACATTTTTCCTCCATCTTCAAGCTGTTCATGAAGTGTGTTCTTAATTCATTGATAACATTTAGTGAGTGATTATTTTTCCTATGTTTATGTCTAAATATATTACCTTTATACATAAAATGAATGTTATTTAAGGTCATATAAAGTTTTTAAATCTGATTTATACCTAATTTGGAAGTGAATTCAACCATTGTTCATTCCTCCCAAGCTAGTGTAGGTGTCTGTCAAGACCTCTATGTGCAACACTTATGCAAGAGTCATTGTATGAATATGAAGTGAATGTGTGAAAGTTATTTAGATCATAAAGTGTGTCTAGTATAGGCATAGTTTACCTTAACATTGGTGCATCACCTCAATTTTTAGTTTTCAATTCCACTTTTAGCTTTAGCATTGCTCTTTCTACCTTTTTCCTAGTAAAAAAACATATAATTAGATAGTTTAAATATAAGTAGGTGAGTGTATGAAAGGAAACCAAAAATTCATATAGATATTATCTCCAATACAAGGGACCACACATTGGATATTTTATATTGTATCAACAAAAGTGAGAATAGGCACACTTTCTCAGTAGGGAGCACTTCTGAGTGATAATAGTTACTAAATATACTAGTATTATAAATGGATTATATTGATCAATTACATGTAATCATGTATATTTTTCATTTTTTATTTCTTACTTCATTTTTTGTATGCATTATCTATTTTAGATTGTGGCCATTTAAACATGTTCTTATGTGTGGCTCAAATCCTTCATTGTATGTTTCTATGCATGTGAGTGAAATTTGAACATGTCCCTTATATGCGGCCCCTTGTAATTTTATTATGTGTTTTGTGTGATTTACATGTACTATTTGTGTGTGCACATCATGGCCATGACACTTATTTTCTTAATTTTCAATTCCATCATGGACATCATGTATATTCCTAGCCCTTCGATGCCATGATAAATATCATGCATCCTTACCTGAAGTGGTCTATTTTAGTTTTACATACTCAATTAAGTCACTTATCTACATTATTCACTACTAACATCTATCTAGAAAATGCTATTATGTATGGTTGTTTCTGCATGCATTCTACATTTTAAATCTTTGCTCATTTTACATACAGTGATTTCATGATTCTTCATGTTATCATTACTACTCAGATTTAAATATTTTCATAACATCTCTCACATAAATATTTTATTTTGAGCTAAGTAACTCACCTCAAAATAAGGGGCATATACAATGGATTGTCTTAGAGACTAATCACCTAAAATGCAGTATACAGACTGGGTATTACATAGTTGGTGAATTTACATACTTATAAATCACCCAAAAAGCAATTTTGGACAACATCAGTCCATTTAGATAAGTGTGCATCCTGAACCTATCCAAAATAGTGCGTTATTGTCCCACTAGGTATAAAATAATAATTTTTATAAATTCTCAAAATCATAAGCAATACAAAATAGTTAGTAAGAGGTACCCAGTCATTTTTTTAAAATGCTCAAGTTTGTCTCATAATTTCTCGGTTTGGGAACATCACACATGTTATGTGTTTCAGGTTAGAATACATGTTATTTATCAAAATTTCAATTGTTATTAATTAGTCTTAGAATCAATATACATCAAATATTAGATTAGGGGCATGTGTGCAGTGTATGACTTCCTCCTTGCTTAAGTTTTGCAATAGTTTCATAGATAAAATGGAAATCCATGTCATTATCCATGTTGTATATACCAAACCTAGATCATAATATGTTTTACACCAACTTTACACTAGTTTTGCACTAATTTTACATTAGAAATGAACCTTACTTATATATAGTGGTTGGTTCACCTTTTGCACTACTTTTAATGCCTAAATAATCTATCAAAATTCATACACATACTTCAATAATTAATTTACTCCTTTGGGTATGTAACGATGGATTCAAAACCACCTTTATTTCTTAAGTGCACTCACATTTTAATGAGAATTTAGAAATGCACATTCCAATCCAAGTTATTAACTAAGAATGTAAGGGTCCTACCCTCCATAGTCACCAATTTTTGTACTAGGAAACACAATGGTTTGACTACCCAATTGGTTATATTTGTTCTTTGTTATTAAATCTATAATTTTTATTTTATTGATTTTTATTTAAGTAAGGATTTATTTATACATGTTTCAATGTAGGTTCTTGTGAAGCTAAATTTAGTGTTGTGGCCTATATTCAAGACTACACTTCATGGGTAAGTTTAGGAATGCACTTTTCCCTTTACTCCAGTAATTTATCTTTTATACATTAATAAAATAAAAATGGAGTAAATTTAGACACATAAATTAACATTTAATCTAAAAAAATGTTCTTGTGACCATCCTTTTTACACAATTAGGTCATGCCTTATTTCATGACTATTTGACCACTTTCTTTCATTTTCATGTAGATGACCCAAATTTTAAAGAATTTTAATGATCCTAAAATATCCCTTTTCCTCATAAAAAATAACTCAAAATTATCCATAGACTGTTCCATATTCCCATATCAATAATTTTTTCTCTTAGGATAACAACACACCATTTGGACAACAATGCTCCCTAATAATGTCCAGTTCCACTGTTCTTATGTTTCCACCAAATAATGACTAATTGCTTAATTTTAAATTTATGTAATGGGTCATACTATAGTTTTAGAAATCCCCATATGAATTAATTCTAAAAATGTCACTATAAATCCACTTTTCAAACCATTTTGCACACAAGAGGCTTCCATATTTATAAACACTAGAATTCTAATTTTACATTGAAAGAAAATTCCCTATTTTTCCCAATTGTGAATACATATAACTCTAATATCCTTGAGTTAAAGTTTGAATATATTTATAAGGTCATAATTCATGGTTACAATACTTAATCATACCAATATTTCACAAACATTTATAAATTTACACCAATATTTTACACACACCATTATAGCATGAGAGAACTACATGGGGTTTTATTTCTCTTTGGAGTATTAGTATGTAAACAATGCTCAACAAAGGAAGTGTTGAGGTTAAGTAAAAATTACACCACTAATCCATTTTTACCCCATGATTACATTTGTAATCTTTATTTATTAAGCTAGGGTTACAAGTAAAGGAGAAGATATACATCAATTTTTGTGATGGATCAAAGGCTTCCACATAGTCACCAAAACATATAGGTGAAGATGAACTTGTCACAGAATCATCTAATGGAAACCAATTTTTCCTAAGGAAAACAACACCTCATACCCCTATCTGGTTATAATTTTCTTGTTTGAAGATCCTACAAAACCTTTTTTTAGACCCATAGTTAGTCAACATAGTCACACAACCTATTTTCCAATCTTAGTCATAGTCCTGCATTTTAGTTTTCTAGCTAAGTTATATTTATTTGGTACCTTCATCTTTTAAGATATTTACAAATTTTAGTAAGCTTCAAATTAGTTTGTGCCATTTATTGTATGTTGGGATTAGTTTTCACATTGTGTGAAAATATGTATTTATGGAGAGATAAATATTAATTGGTTAGTGTTTACCATAAAGTAAATAGTGTTTACAGTTTTGTAAGTTAGTAAATAATATATTATTGTTATGTAATAATAATATATTTGTTATTATATTATTCATTGTATATATTTTTGGTAATAAAAATATAATACCTATGAGCTATTAGAGGAGATTATGAGATTATTTGGGAGATATTACAGATAGTAAGTTTCCATGATTATAGGATGATATTCTTATATATTTGTATTATGTTTGTATTGATTTATTATTTAGAATAATGAAAATAGAATATTATTATTATGTGTTTAAATAATCCATTGTGTTCAGCTCTCAATTATTCATTACATAATCTACCTCAATTGTCATCATTGGTATCGGAGCAGTTATAGTGAGAGTGTAATCTATCTTGTATGGGAAATCTTCTTTGTAGTGCCCTAAATAATGGAAAAAAATAATCTATGAAGATTCTCTATTATAGATTATTTTTTCTTGTAGTTTTGAGAGTTATTTTTCAGTTTTATTTTAAAAATTTAGTTGAGTTTTACAAGCTATTAAAGGATCAACGTGAAGAATTTCTAAGGGGTAGATAGATTTGCTTGGGTTGATATCCTCACATTTACATTAGCACCAAATGGAAATGTTGCTGGTCAATAGATAGTAGAACTATTTGCTATCATCCACTATTAGCATGCATGTCTAACTCTATATGATTAGATAAATTACTACACCTAATTCTTCTCAATAAAGAGTATGAATTAGAGACGTGTAACCTGCTATCTCCATGTTGTGCATCACCACTTTTTTTACTATATGTCCATTCTATTCCATGCATTCAACCATGATAATCTGTCCATGCAACAACTATATTTTGTAAGTCAAATTTTTGTCATTAAGTTTAGGTATAGTGTTAATGCAATAAGTAATGAAGTCAAGTGATTTAGTTTGAAATCTTATTACATAGTAATTTTGTATTGAGTTTAGAATTTTATTTGAATTTATAAGCCTTGTTTCATGTTTTCATTGTTTTTTTATTATGTTATTAAACTGTCAAAAACTACAAAGTGTCAAAGTTGTTTTTGGGTCACAAGTAATAATCAAAGTCTTTGATGTCAAAATAGAGTCTTTATTGCTATCATTAAAAAAATCAAAAATTTTAGAGTTTCTCATTGAGTCTTATTTAGGTGAATATTAGGGTCTTGTCTAGGTGATTACCAAGAAACATTTTCATATTATTTATATGGATGCATTATTGGTGTAAGCTGACATCCTTAAATTACCAAATTTTTTAAGAAAGGCATATTAGTTAAAATGAGTAAAAGAAAATACACAAAGAAGAAAAAGCTAGAGTGAAATGAAGAAACCTATAAGATATATATATATATATATATATATATATATATATATATATATATATATAAGGTGTTGAAATAGGTGCACCAAGATATTGATATTTATAGCAAATGTATGTGTATAATAAAATATTTTATTAATGATATTTTTGAGAAATTAGCTCAAGAGGCATCCAATATTTCTCATCACAACAAAAATTTAGTTATTACATCCAAATAAATCTAGATAGCTATACATTGTGTTTTACCATGAGAACTTGCTAAACATGTCATTTCTAAAGGTACCAACTCTGTCATCAATTTCACTAGTTCTTGAGTAAGTAGCTTCTTATACTAGAGGTTAGAGGATACACAAAGGAAGGAGGTATTTTAGTGACCTCTCTTTAGTTATCAATGATGAGGCCACATCAATGATGTGGTGATATTTTGTATGGTGTGTTATTTTTAGTTGTGTGGATTTTAGTTTTTTTAATGTGATATGGTAGTTATATTTATTTTTTAGCATGTGTAAAACTAAGAATAGTTGTACATATTCACTTATGAATGATATTCCCATGTAACCCTTTTGTATATTTACATTGGAGAATGTCTATCTAAAAATAATTATATCAATCACGATGAAAGGTTAGTGGTAAACCCGTGAAAATTATTTTGTAAGGTTAGTGATGAACCTGAGAAAACCATATTGTAAGGTTAGTGGTGAACCTGAGAAAACTATTTTGTAAGGTTATTGGTGAACCTATGAAAATTTTTGGAAGGTTATTAGTGAACTTGGAAAACCAATTGCAGATGAGTGTGAAGGAAGAGATGTGCGAGGGCACATGTATGCGGAGAATATCATGAGCACACAGAGGTGTAGCATGATACAATCAGAAAATGAGATATATTATACCATGTAAGAATTATGGGGGGGGATGTTGGGATTATTTTTCACATTGTGTGAAAATAGGTATTTATAGAGAGGTAAATAGTAACTAGCTGAGTATTTATCATAAAGTAAATAGTACTTATGGTTTTCTAAGTTAGTAAATAATATATTATTGTTATATAACAATAATATATTTGCTATTATATTATTTTTTGTATATATTGTTGTTAAAAATAATATAATACCTATGAGATATTATAGGTAGTAGGTTTCCATGATTATAGGATGGTATTCCTATATATTTGTATTATGTCCATATTGATTGATTATTTAGAATAATGAGAATAAAGTATGATTATTGCGTGTTGAAATAATCTACTGAGTTAGGCTCTCTATTATTCATTGTCATCATTGTATATCTATAGAATTTTAATTTTACATAATAATTTATCTTATATAATCAATTAATTCACTTATTTAACAAAATTTGATAAAACTCAAATGCATGCCCCAATGTCACAATGTTCCCCTAGAAGAGATATTTATAACAATGAAATACACATACAAGTAGTAGTATGTCCCAATAAATGTATGGTAGATACCATGAAAACATAGGCACTAAGAATATTAATTTGTAATAAATTGTGTGAATGATATTGATCATGGCACCGAATATAGTATAGTAATATCATACATGATAAGGATAATGACACTCAATATAGTTTATCACATAGTATATGATATTGTTCACATACAATAATGTAAATACATTTAGTAATATGAAATAATCATGCAAGGACATATGACTCAAAATTAGTGATAAAATGACATGACATGACTACTAGAGGATCCTCTATAGACAAGGACTAGCCCATACGTCAACAAATAACACATACAAGTATACACACATGTTTGATTTATTTTAAATTAAAAATATCAAGACTAATAAAATTAAATAATTAAAATTTAAATGTTGTAATATGCATATTTGATAATGGAATACAATATGACATAGAATTTTAAATAATTGAAAAATTGCTAAAAGTAGTAAATGAGCCTAATAATATGTGAACCTCCCTAAAATAAAATTTGTGCTAATAGTGTATGTTGACAGTGATTATAAATTAATTGAAATGGCCTATGAGATGTGTCACATCCAAAAATATAATTGAAATCTATGTTGGTGCAAGGCTAGGATGTGGACATGGCTATACTACAACCTTGTTCATTGATTACAATTGCATCTTGGTTGATTTTGTATCTAATTTGTCGATATGGGTTTATGTGTTTACTTGTGAAGGTTTATTAATTCTATTAGTGGTTAAATAGATGTGAAAATACATATAAATAAAAAAACCCTAATTCTTTACATAAACTAGATATAAATTAGATAAAAAAGGGAAAAAAATTAGGTAGTGGGAATGGATGAGCTACCCTTAGAAAACCTTGCATGATTTAAGTGTTACTTACCTAGCATAAATGGGCCTAAGGCCAATGTAGTTCTCACTCTTAGGGTGATTATGTGATATGTGATTATTAAAATATATAAAGGTTTCTAGAATATTGATTGAAATATTTGAAAATGGATTCCATTGATTTATAATAAAAGATATTCAAACTTTACCTATGACTATTAGAAAGCAACATAATTGAAATTGAAATAAATAACGATCTTTTGCTTAATGTATAGTAATTTAAAATTAGCTTGATAGGTCCTTTTAAATGAATGACTTGAAATGATTTTATAGCAGAATATTTAGATTATTTTATATAACTAACTTAAAAAAAAGTGTGGGAGACAACATGAAATATCTCAATTTGAAAAAGTGACCATTAGAGCATGGGGGACAAGGCTACACTAGGGGAAAAGGTTATAGGTTGAAGAAGGATGAAATAGGGATGTTTGTATGATATTTTATTTGTTTTCAATATAGTAAAGGATATTTTATAGATTACAAGTTAGTGACATGGAAAATAAACCAAATAAGGTAAGGGTTTCAAGAATAAACATTACCAAGCACTCTAATGATTAAATTTATGTGTCTACATGTAGATACCCATATTTGGTACAAGATCTATTGTATATTGTCTCATTGCTTAGTTTTACATGTATAAGCCTTTTTACAAAATATTGGCTACTTAATGGCATGGTATCACATGGAAATTTTAGGTCTTGTGTCTTTTTTGTTGTAATGTGAGGTATTTTTTACTATTTGAATACTATGTTACACCATTACCACCTTGGGGTAGGGATCCCTATTATTTATTTTGTCTATTTTATATTATGAGTGCCTAGACACTTGTATTTAGGGTTGAACATTAACATCAATGATAGTGTCCTACTCCAAATACAAGTGTTCTATCTTGTTTAATTCTCTATTATAGTCCTTATAATTTTATGACCATCATAAACATGCACTTATGTTTATCTATTATCATATTTCACGTGTCACTAGGTTTTCAATTTAAAATTAAAAGGATCGCTATGTATACAAAACTAGGACATTATATTTGGTTACAAATAAAGTTGTATAAATTAACACATATTTTTTTATTAAAATGTTACTCATCTAGGCCTTACATTAGACTACATAAGACCATGTTTCTAAATTATTACAAAAGGTCAAATTTCACTTTCATTACTTGTACAAAGGGTTAGAATTTGAGAAATAACATATAATCATACAATTATCATTACACATAGAATACTAGGGGGAGAACTACATATGAGTATGAGGCCCTCTTTAGAGTATTGGATATGTACCCAACACTTTAAAATAACATGGGTTGATAGGGTTAGCTTGACTCATGTGCTAACCCATTTTTATTTAGTCATAAGCAATCAAATTTGAAGAACTAGGGTTTTAGCTATAAGCAGTGGTATAAATATTATGAGTGTAATCAAGGTCTATCAATAGGAAGGAGATAAAAAAACTAGAAAGACATAGGAAATTACACCTTGATACATTGGTTAATCTATACATGATAGTTTCATCAATCTATAGACATTAGCATTGATGTAAGTGTCCTCTAGCCAACATAAGTGTCTAGGCTTGAAATACCAAAAAATCCTAGAATGAATGAAATACAAAGTTGGGCGGTGAACTTGTGAGGAGTTATAATATCTGTGATAGATTCAAATAAATTGTAAAATAAGATACACTCTCTTCTAAATCTAAAATCCCCTAGTTTTACATTTATTATGATGTTTGTTGCACATGCTTAATTAAATTTATAGTCAAATATTGTATCATATTGTATGAATATAAAAGTTACTATCGATGAACTAAAACATTTATATTCTATAGGGTATTTGATTAGAATCCAAAAATAAAATGAACATTTTGGTGAACCCATACTCTAAGTTAAAATTTCACCAAAACACTACTTTGCCTTAGATTTCCTTCTTTTGTCACTCAAAATTTAGGTGCTTCATTTATTTTCTAGATCTAATTTTATTTTATATGGGCATAATCGAAGTGATGTTTATTTTGATTTGTTTCCTAGTTATTATGATTTTATTTTTGGGTGTGTGTTAATTTAATTTTTTCAAAATGAGTCCATATAGTGAATATCCTCAAAAGCCTCACCCTTTGGATGCAATATTTAACCTACCTGAGGATCAATACATTACTTATATAGATTTAATAGCTAATAAGACATGTGAGAAAGATCTCACTATTTATTTTTATTATAATCATAATGAAGGAAAAAATGATGTAATTGAGGTCAATCAAACTAATGGTGATTACATGGACACTCCTAGCATTGCTAATGAAAAATGTGAGAAAATTCCTACTTTTGCTTATAGTTATGATAATTAATGGAAAAATTATATAGCAAAGGTAATCTAACTATTGATGATTACATAAAGACTCTTAGCACCACTTATGATTATGGTTATGATAATTATTCTACATATTTAAAAAATGGGTATGAGGAGCCTAATTCTTCTGTCTTTCATAAAATATGATTTGCAATCTTTTTTGTCTACATAGTAACTTAGTTTTTATTTAAAATTTACTATTACATTGTATAAAATTCAATCTTATAATTAGACATGCTTGTAATAAAAATGACGTATCTTGCTCAAAGTGTCAATTTATAATGCATAAAACCTTCTCCTGATGTGTGTATCTCAATAGATGAATGTGTGATTACTTTATAACATGATGCATATGTTTGATGTATTCCTTATTTACCAAATATTGATCACATTACTCAAATTTATGACTCCATTCTATTCTTAGATCATAAAGTGAAGATGTTTCTATCAATAAAAATCTTAATAATACAAATTTTGTGCAAACATTATTTCCCTCTTCTTCTAGAATGGAATTATGAAAATGATCACACTAGTAATAGTGGTATGCATGATGCATATGAAAGTAAACAAATTAAATCATAGTTTTTATTGGAATGATAATGATCACAAATTCATAGTGATGAGGAGGAATACTATAATTTATCTCATGCTTATTTAATCCCTTCCATGCATAATGAATACCAAAGTGAAATGGAATTTTTGTCATGTAAGGAAGATTCAAATAGACAAAATCAATCTAATATACATGATATGTCAATTGAATTCATATGCAATTATTCTTTACACCATAGTTATACAAACCTTGTTGATGCTAAACATGATATAGTTGCTTCAATATATACATAAATCAAGTGTTATGAGTGTTCCTTTAGGAAATTATTTTATAACTTTATAACACTTACAAATCCTAAAAAAACACAATGACGAGTCTTTTTAAGATTAAACTATTATATTCAAAGATGTATTATCTTATTTGGTTCATCAACCTTTGGATTTTGAGTTAAAAATTAGATTTTGGTAAAGATATTCTTTCTCCATTTAAATAAAGAGCCTTGAATTATCCCCATAATTCATTGGATAACATATATGTAGATGTCAACCAATATACATATGAGCCCAAAATTACAAAAAATACTAAGCAATCTAAAAATATGCATGTTAAGGAAAAAATAATAAAAGTACTACATAGAGGGAAAGAAACAACATATCAAGCACCTTTGACAACTAGATCATTTACTATTTATAAGAAACAAACAATTCTATTTAATTGCACTAAGGATAAACCACTAAAACATTGAATATACCATTAGACAAAATATTAATCACTCTTCCTCCAAACTGTTACCATCCACCACATAGATTGGAAACCCGTTTGCACTTATCATGGTATTAATGGAAACCATAACATATATTGCTATGATTTACAATATAAGTTTACACAATTATTAGATTGAATATTTATTACATTCACACATGAGAGAATAAGATCACATTCTCTTACATCTTACTTAGGTCATTATTATAGTGTTGAGACATCCCACGACACTCCTAAGGAGTAAATGGTTTATCAACCTATACAAAAAAAACACTTTGGAAGAAGCCCTTCCCCTTAGTTATCCTCTACACTAATTGATCTATCCAACATTGATCTTCATAAGGAATCATTAGTTGATCATTATCTTATTCGTGCATCAACATATAATTTATCCATACCACAAGATAAAGTATTGAAACTATTGTCACTTGGATTTTCACCCTTTAAGGAGATGCAAATATCTCCTCATCAAAGTGACATAATGGAATCACCTCTAGGCTTATGGGTAGCCTAAGGGATGAGGTGAGTCTCTAGATAGGACTAGCTCACTTGATGTACCACTTTGGATTGAAACTACTACTAAATTTGGGGGGTGAAAAGGGAGAGAGAGAACTAAAAGCAAACTAACCTAAGGGAGGTGATGCACCAAATTGATTAATGACATCTAACCATATGCATATTACACTTGAAATCAAAAGACAAACTAAACATACACTCTCCAATCTATGTCTTCTTGCATCAATGTTACATTGTGGGGTTATGGATGAATGTGAAAAGATAGGAGGAATAGACAAGAGTCCATGAGTGGAAATAATTAAGAGACTAACTCACTTAAACTTTTACATTTACTAGAACACATCACATGCCCTAAAAAAAGAAGCTATAAATAAGTAAGAGAATGTGACAACTTGTTAAGAAATCCATAGTCTTTACTAAGAAAATTCAATGTTCAAGTAAAACACACTATGAACAGTCATGGAATAGGTAAAACTTAGTAATTTTATTGATAAAAAAGTATACAAATGAGTAGGGCTTCAACATACTCAAGTGGAGCATAGAATACAATGGCCAAAATGGCTAGTTCTTATAGGACTTGTGAGAGAGAGAAGAAGAGAGAAGTCGAAGGGTCATAAAGACACTTTTCAAGTTGAGAGGAGTATTTAATTGTACATGTGAGAAGGATATGGTATGAACCATGCAAGGTGAGGAGCTATAAGTGTCAATCCAAGTCACCAACTTGATGAAAAGTGGCATAAAATTCTCCATTTTGTAAAAAAAAATTACCTTCATGATTATGCCTGTTTGAATATATTATAACTAATTAGGACTATGCATAATGATTGGAATGCAAGGTAGGAAATCATACACACCTTTCCATGTATTGGTTGCATTCTTGGTCCTTTAAAAACCTTTGAAAGTGAGCTATCATCATCTGTTGTTTAGAAAATTTCCCTTTCATGTACCCTAAACATTTGGCCTCCAAAATGCCTCTAATTTCTCATGAAAATACATGGGATGAAGTTAATGACAACTATTAAGACCCTATGGCCCTATAAGTATTATGGACACCTTAAATGAGCTCATTTGAAGTTTTCCATCTTCTTCACTAGCTTGTCCACTATGCTAGAATTGACTGGCTGAGTTGAGTCACCTAGTTGAGGTACTTAGAAGTTATTTCAGAGTATGAAATGAATATGAAGAGTTATTAAAGGTCTCAATATTATCTCCAAACTTTTTTTCATCTCTTAAATCCTTTATACTATAAAACACAAAAAATAGTCAAAAATAGTATATTTTTGCCTCCATCCGTACAAGTCCATACAACTAGTTAGCATGTGAGTGAGCCTTATGGATAGCTATTCAACATCAAATAATTTTTATAGGAAAACTATGCCATTATAATAGCTTTCCAAGCTCATTTTATCCATCGGGTCTTGGTTGAGGGTTTAGGAGGGTTTTAGGTTTATTTTGACCCTTAAGTTTGTTTCATAAAAACCCAACATTGGAGTTTTAGCCTAATTTCAAAAAATGAAATGGTTTTTTAGGACCTTATTTAACTCTTCCAATATTATTTGGCCTCCATGAAAATACTCATGAAATATATGAGCTTTAAAATATGGCCTATCAAGTTTGTCTCTCTCCTTCTTACAAGCCTTAGTTGGTTTCAAACCCAAAATGGGTACCCTTACAACCTATTTTATCTCAAAAGGATTTAAAACATCTCTTAGGGTCCCAAAAACATGTCTCTATAGGATAAAATTCTTAAACTCATGTGAAAATGTAATAGACCCCCATTTAGGCATTAGGCCTAATGTTGCTTAGTATGTCCGCCTTGCACTCTTGAGCTCAAAATGGAATTTGATGGTTTTACCTAATTAATAATGGTTTTTACGCCTCTATATACATCCCATACACATGATATAATAGGTATAAATCACTCCTATGTGTAAAAGTGAAATCAACCTATTATTTGATCTCTAAGCCAAAACCTTACCCAAGAGTCATGACTGCAACCTTGGAGGCTTGGAGCACCTAGTTTTTTTTCACCTTAATATGCTTAGTTATCCATGTTTTTATGGATGTGACTCAACTTTTCAAACCCTCTTGGAGTGTCTATATAGGTCCCAACCCATTCTTTCATCACTTTCTCTAAAATTGTTAGGGCTTGTTTACTCCTTAAGAGTGCTCTACCTCTGAGATATAATAGAGGGGTGTTACTCTATTATCCATGGAAAAATTAAGATTTTTAAAGTTTTATTAGGTTTTTAATGAGGTCTTGTACCAAATTTCAAGGTTAGAATCCCTCATTTAGGTACCTAACTAACTAAAGTTGTCAAAAAAAAGGCTTCAAAAAGATTGTTTCCTACATACTCCGCTTTTCCCCAAGAATGGATTCTCAAGGATAAATCCAAGACTCTTAGGAATTAAAAACATATTAATCATATCAAAATCATGATAATTAATCTTATAATTTACCCTAAAACATCTTCCCCATTTGAATTCTTCATATTCACTTATTGGGTAAAGAGGTCTTCTAGCCCTTTGTATGGACTGTTGTCCTTTTACTAAGTAGAGAAAGTACATGAGCATCTTAGTAGGGTCTTAGGCTTGTTAAGAAACCTATTTTAATGTTATGAACATATTAAACTAATTTTAATATTTTATCTCTTCCCTAAACAAGCCATGTCTCACTTGACCTTCATTATTTTAAACCCTGTTGTGACTGTGTACAGAGTTTTGGGACCCTCTGTAGGCTTTCTTTTCCTTTTGGGAAAGTATCATGACACCAATAACATATCCCTTGAAGTGATAATTCACTTTATAAATAAATATTGAGTTCCCATCAACCATACTAATACATCTTTTACCCCAAAACTGAGTTCTTGCCTGACTAGATTGATACATTTCCCTTTTTACCCCACTTGTGGGGTATTTAGATCATTTAAGCTTGGTCATGATTGTGGATATATTATCCATGAACCCAATTTAGGTCACATAACATATGTACTCATATAATATTCATTTATATTCTTTTAATAAACATAAACTACGTTCTCTCTCTTAGATTGAGAAATTCAACTTGGCCCTTCTTGTGTCGTCTACTGTAGGTGCACTTTTGTGTGAATTAGGTTTTCTATGCAATGTTTGGAATTTTAAATCAAGACAATATGGTAAATATAACATTATATAACACATTTATTAGTGTTTTAACCACACCAAAACCTATAAACCTCACCTCATTTCTCACTGCCAACCTAGTCAATCATCATGGCTGTAGATGAATTTCTTGTGTACAGACTGAAATGGTGTGAAATGGGTCTAAACATAGCCTATGATTATTTATAATAATATTTTATCCATGAATATTCATTTGGGTCATTTGGAACCCTACTTATATATGAATAGTCTTTCTTTGCAACTTGAATAAAAAAGGTCCCTATTTGGTCTCAAACCTGTAGGATAATACTGGTTGTTTTTAGTGGTTTCTTATGCAACTTTGGGGATTCAAATCTCATCTTGCACTGACCTTCTGACCCTCATGTTTTTTAGAGGTCTTGTCTTATATAAGGAATATAGGATTCATCAATTTTTATGTTTTAATACTTTTCCACCATGTCATATGCCATCTTCAAAAAGCTCATGGGCTTTTGTTTTGTTCTTTTAGGGATTGTAGGCTTGAAATTCAGTCCTTTGTTTCCTTGAGTTGGTTTAACACCTCTTTTTCTCTTTAGACACTTCCTATGAGTCTTCCAAGGATTTATTGCTATCTTAAGACCTTAAAGAGGTGTTACATTATTCCAACCCTCCGTACAACTCTTCAATTCCCTGCTCAACCACTTATAGGTGGGTGTTTTGAGCAAATTATGTAGGTAGGACATGGGAGGAGCAAGAATGTGTTAGGGGAAAAGCTTAAAAAACCACTCAAATGCATTTTAAATCTTTAAATACATGATTCCAATTATTTTCACCTTGAAAACAATTCCAATCTATCCTTTTCAACATGGAAAAATCACTTGCAACATGTGGAATTAGTAGACATGGGTCTCTAAAATGATAGGTTGGTGTGATGAATGGGATTGCAACCATGAGAATCAAGGAAACTTGGATGAATGGTGAAAATGGGGTCAATGAGAATTTTTAAAACATGTACATGAATGTAACACAACCCTTTAAATCCATTAACAAAGAATGAAACTCCTAGAAATGGTGAGAACTGCCCATAACTTCGAAAATTATATCTTTTGTAAATCGAGATGATTAGCACATCAAAACCTGATGAAATGTGAAATCAAGTATGGGGAGAATTGGATAAGGAATCTAACATGTTCTAAAATCAATCTCATTAACTAGATTATATATAATTTTTCAAACCAAGGCAAAACATGAAGGGTGCATAGATTGATAGGAAAATTTCTATGAAAATGAAGGTATATGAGTTTACAACAACCTCCCAAAATCATTCTTCTTGAAACTCTTTCTATTGGCCATACCAAGTACAAACCTACAAGTCACTTTTTTGTGTCTAAAAAGGTGAAAAAGAAGAAAAATGATTTTGAGAAATAAATTAAATCTATAGATAAAAAAAACATGGATATGAGTGTATGGAATATTAAAAGTCACCTTTCCACCTTTTTCAAGTGGCATACTTGCCAAAGAGGTCGTACAAGTGCCATTTTATTCCTTTTTTTTAAGAAAACTAAATTTTATCTAAACAACCTACCATATTTTTAGTAGTGTCAGTTATCTAATATTTATAATGACATATGAGGCATGACATCACATTTTGAAACTTGCACATTTCTCGAGAAACCCATACAAAGCATTAAATGCACTATTTTGACCCCTTAAATGACCCAAAAATGATATAAGGACATACAAACTAATTGAACAAAGATAATATAACATTAGTTAAAATAAATTAACCTATAATTCACCTCATAATAAGATATTATATCCCCTATAGACCTAAAAAGTCAAGTTTTTACCTAAGGGTGCCCCAATTTGACCTAAAAGTCAAATTTGGTCAACAAAAACTGAACCATAAATCAAAAGTTAAATTGAAACATGTTCATTATAGTCCATATTTATTATTTAAAAATATATTACCTTATATATGATGATAAAATTCACATTCAATCCATAACATATGTAAAATAACAAATATTCAATGCCTAAACATTTTAAAAACATAGATTTAAAACATATAATGCCAAAAATCATGATCTTTCTTTTCTCTCTCTCTCTCTCTCTCTCTCTCTCTCTCTCTCTCTCTCTCTCTCTCTCTCTCTCACACACACACACACACACACACACACACACACACACACACACACACATCCAAAATCATACCAATTTTATACAAATACATCAATCAAAAGTTGGGGGAAGATTCCTAGGTGTATAAGAATAGTCACTATCATTGCCTAAGGGCCCAACCCCTCTAGAGGTAAAGGCTCTAACATTTCATCTAGGACCTCAAGAGTGGGAAAATTCTTGTAATCTCTCCTCAAATTCTCTTAGCTCATGATAGGTATCCTCATGATCATCTCACATATCCTCATATCTATTTATCAATGTCTACATGATCTCTATGTCAGTCTTATTAGGAGCATCTCACCTATCGAGCTCAACATGTAGCTCATCCCACTCAATAATAATAGTATGGTACACCACCATAGTCCTCACCAATATATTAAAAATTAGTGCATGAAAACCAATAATATCAATAGCTTGATCTATAAAACTATCACCTAAAACATCCAACTTCATACTATGTGTCAATGCTTATATGACTTGATCATGGTGGTCCACTCTTGGTTACTTACAATAAAAACAATCAAGTTACGAATTAGATATATCTCTTAGAAACATAAACCAAATATCTAAAAAATGTAAAAATAAATACATGTATAATACTCATATGTGGCTCGAATAGTAGTCTCATTCAAAGGCTATGAGCTTATATGAATCCCCACAACTCTATCTCCTCTATTTGAACCTTATGTTGTAGGATCAACATTAGGTAGAACAAGAACAAGAAACAACAAAGGCCATTGGGCCTCAGACCACCACTATGCATAGGTCATTGAATTGGTGACATAATCACCATCTACCAAAGGAAAAATAAAATCTACTTCCCTAGTAGGAAATGGTTTTAGATCTGCATTAGTAAGGCTGGGTCTATCATTGGGCCTATGCTCAACTCACACAATATGATGCCATGGATATGGTTCTGATGGTACACCCTGCTCAATTCCAAACTAGTGAAAGACACAATAAAACTAAAAATGCTCATATACCCTAGGAAATATATGTACCAATCACATGTTCACATGAATCTACCACATCTCTTATCCATCATCATCATAACTAGCAAAGGTCCTATATGGATTTAAAGTAATCTATGTTGGATTAAATCAATCTAATATGGCATGATACTCCTTGGTATACTATATCTGATGGTGAGATATTAGCCATTGTGTAGTAAATACTTGAGGGTGGGCCTATCCAAATAGGGGTCCACCAATCAATCATATAACTACAATGTGTTCATACACCCACATGTGCAACATAGTGGCTGCTCCCAATCCACCTCCATCAGTTTCGAAGCAAAATCTATATAAATATCTAAATAAATGGGCCACCATCGTGTGCCCTAAGGAATAACTAGTGTCCTATCATTCAATGTTATGTACTATATAATATATGTGGTATGATTTGGCAACCCTGTTTCCCTCCAAAATAAAAAAAGAATCCAATAAATAATAAATCAATTTCCAAAACCATGAAACATTAAAGCTAATAATGTCCTCTAAATAGGTCATGCCAAAAGGTTTTGCTATAACTACTTGATGGCCAGTGAAGTATCCATGAGATCTCTGTATATATCTAAAACTATTGTCTCCTAACACTTGGGCCCTTTCCCCTATGATAGGCAATTTTAAAATCTAATACATATCTTCTAAGGTGAATATCATCTCCCTAAGAGGGAGCAAAAAATATGTAAGTATTAACATTCTAAATGGCTAGTGCTATCATCAGATGAACATCATAATGAATTGGCCCCAAATGGGCCACCTGTCCAAGTCCTACCTGATTTAAAATCACCTAATTAACATCATCCAAACACAACTCCAATAGTGTGGATAGATGTCAACCATGTTGAAATTATTAAATGTGAACACCCTTCTAAAAACACAAATAGGTAAAAATGACATGCTAGTTACGTAATACATATTAAATGACATAAAAATATCATAAATCATCCATATCTATCCAAACACTAATATCTAACACTAACATCCAACTTGGATGTTAGTGTTGGACAATAGGATCCTACCTTTGGATGATAGTGTGGAAGAATGGATACTAGCATTGAAAATTCAATGCTACTATCCAAAATCAATGATTTTATCATTTGGTGACCTTATTTAGGATCCAAAATTATGTGAAACCCTTAGAAAAATTAAATTTTCAAAATTTAAAATAAGGGCAAAAAGTCTTACTTATCAATTCACCTAGATCTTGTCCTCACAGGGCCTCTCAGAGGACATGAAACCTCATTAGACGCACTTCTCTTCCTCATGGCATTATGGAAAAATAGGTCATAGCACAAAAATCAAGTAAGTTCAAATGCAAATGAATTCAAAAACTCAATATCACTAGTTGATTTTTTTGACCACTGCATGCATTTTCAAATTTCAAATTGTAATATCTTGAGAACCATATACCCAAATCACAAACCTCAAGTTGCCTTGGAATATATAAAAAGAGTTATTCCATGGCATATACTTTTCATGAAAAATATTTTAAAATTAAAAAATAGTACAAATGTTATACCAATTCACTACACTTCAATAATCACTCAAGCAAAATGAAATAGCACTTACCAAACTTTCCCATATATAACCTACTTCAACATAACATCATCAATACCTACATATTATATGATTAATATACATATATGTGAGGATCATTTTATTTTTTTATGATAAGGTGATTACAATTATACATTTATTTAACCCTAAGATCTAGATTGGGGAATCTAGGGTTAAAGGGGTAAAGATAGCTTAAGGGCATAATGATGGTAGATGATCTCTAAAACAAGCCAATTATTTGTGCAACTCATATAGACAATATACTAAATTTATTATGTTGACATACCAAAGAAATAAAGTAAAACTATGATACATATTACAATGATAATGAAATCACATTATTATTTTTATAATAATGTGATCATGTTATCCATTATCATAAATCATGTTATTAACTATTTGAATTTGAATTCAAACACTAAGCCTTTTGTCTTGGGAATGGCTTGGATTCTTGAGCCAAAGGCTTGGACATGTCAATATACAACTGAGTCTGAGAGTTATGATAAACAACAATAAACATTAACTTTGATTGCCAAATACACTATGTATTTTAGTGGTAAAATATAAAAATTTAATACCATCATGATGAGCACACTCTCCTCTTTTGAAAAATATGATTTATATATTTTTTGACCAATTTAAGGTTTTAAAATATGTTGATTTCTAACTATACCTTTTTTAGTTCACTACATGCTACAAAAATACATTCCTATACATGTTCATGTAATTTATTTTTCCTTGATCCAAGTGCAAAACAAGTTATATGGTCACAAACTAGGCTTTATTCTACACACATTAAAAAAAATGATTTTCATTTTTTTTGAGGTAGTTAGTGTGGACATCCAATTCCTAACACCATTTATGTTGAAATTATCAATCTTACCTGATTTGCACTCAAATGCACAATTTAGGTCAAAATCACTAAAAATACACTAAATGGTTTGAGATTATCATATATGAGTGCCGATTTAGGCCAATGTATCCCTAAATAGGGCAATGCATTTTATGTGATTCATAAATTTGATTAATTCATTTTGAGTCAAAATGAAGATTTCACCTTTTTGTATTTTAGATCATTATTTTCTTCTAATTCTTTAGTACACATCATGTACCTTTGTTATTTTGTGTCAAAAACATCCTAAATGGGAATATGGTCTGAATGTATCTAACATCACTTTCCAATTCCTCTTGAGTCAAACTATGACCCATTAATATGACTTTTTGACCATTTTGATTAGTTTCCAAAGAATTTCACTAAAATTGATTAATCTTGTTTAAGATAATTAATTAAAATCAAGAGCTTAAGTGGATTTTCTATGAAATTTATTAATTATTTCATTATTAGATATTGATTCTCAATATCTGTATCATCTAGTGACATGATCTATGGGGTGGCATCCATAAGCCATAAATACAATAAATCTTGAGATTACCCATGCCTAATTAATGCCCCTTCCTCCCAAATCATTTTGAGGATATTTATGGATTTAATTTCCATTATTAGATTAATTGGTGGCCACACATCTCAATCTTGATATGGAAAATCATGGTTGATCCTAGACCATTTACAAAATCTATAAATAGATGGGGATAAAACATCATTTTTAAGCTAAATTATTGTAAACTTATAATACAGAATTATCTCCAAAACCTTTTGTGTTGATCATTGTGTTTTATTTTCAATCTTCATTTAATAGGATAGATTAGATATTTATTATATTAATCCTAGGTTATGCGTAGTGTTCTTGAGGCAATGGAGGAGAAAGTAGCCATTGTTGACAAAGACAAGAACATTAGATCAAGGGGAGAACATGCTTGAAACTGATCTTGGATGGTGGAATCAATTTGGGAAGGTAATTGGTATTAATTTCTTTCAATTTATTCTTCATTATCATTATCAAACCCTATTGGAATAGGTTGGATTTGTTTGTTGAGTGTTTTAATGCATTTTTATGGATTTATTGACTAATGATTGACTAACAACCTTTGTAATCCATGCTACATCTTAACATGCCTGGTGAAACTCATGGAGTCCATTTCAATAAGGAAAATAGAATGGAAATTTTAAATTTCCATTTTAGTCATTAAAAAGTCCTTTAACAATAATTTTTATGCTTGTTTTCCCATGTTTTTGTACACACATAGGTTACACAATGACTATCGATGGTTCTTAGTAACCGCTGATGGTTAGGGCCAACCATCCATGGTTGGGTTGCATGGGAAACATGGCCTATAGATTTTCATTTTGAGAATTTTTTCAAGTTTGTTATTAATGATTTGGATTTTCTAAGACTCTGGTATGAATGTAGTGTTGATTTAGAAGCCTAACTTCTAGAGATTTTATCCTAACATATTTTTTTGAAGCATAACATTATTAATTTTGGTTTTATAGGTAACTGTCGATGGTTGTTTTTGACTTACCATGGTTGTTTATTAAACGATTATGGTGTAAAAGAATCAACAATGGTCAAATAATGATCATCGACAATCACTGTGTTTTTATAAAAACACAAACCAGAGAGCAATTAAACCAAAATTGCTTGTCTCATTTGTAAAAGTGATTCAAATCTAAACAAGACCCTCTAATTTTTTTATGCAAGACCCACAAGGAAAGTGAATATTTGATCTTAATTAAGTCTTTTTAACCTCTTTTTAATGCTTAAAAAAATTAGGAACTTTCCTTTGGTGCTTAAGAGGAAAAATTTACATGTTTATTTTGAATGTTTTGTGATTATTTTTTAAAATTTTTTACAACTTAAGGATAAGGGTTCAAAGAACATCACCAAACACTTCAATTTGGTGATTTAAAACCAAACTCACTTCAAAGTTTTGTTTTGAATAAGTCATTTATCATTACTTAGTTAATTTATTTGAGCAAAAAGAAATTTATGCATGTATGTTCTCCCTCCATCCCCTATAGGGAACTTGTGGGATCAAAAGTGCCATTTTCATTAAAAATTATGATTTAGTCCAAAGGTGTAAAAATAATGTTGTCTAAGCTTTCCATAAAATCCACATGGTTTGGGTGATCTAAAAACAACTTTACAGCCTTTTTACTTAGATTTTTCATTTTATGAATTTTGGCTTGTAACAGGGACTTCATTGCCTCCCACAGGTTTTATATAAAAGATTTCACCTAGGGCTTCATATCCTAACATCATCTTTAATCCCTCTCCATGGGGGGTATACAAACTAGGATCACCCCATTGGGATAGTGGTTTGAGTGGTTAAACCATCTCTGTTAGTGGCATGCTAGGCCAAGACATATGATCATTTTAAACATCACACTACATTGAGTAAATGATAGATATAATGGTTATGCAAAGGAGAAGACCTTTTTACAATAATCCATTTGATGTGGACCCAATTAACGTGTTGCTTCTCTTATCTGCTAAATGAAAGTTGGTACACGTGATCCATCTAGATGGTAGAAAACTTGTAAGTTTTAGATAAACCCTACTTATCAAAAAAATATTGTTGATGCAAGGTGTGCCTAAGGTCCATGTAATCATATTGTCATTTGAGAAAATGGGGTTTTAAAATACCCTACCATATAATGTGCTTTTATTTTGGATGAACACTTAATTTACTCTCAAGTGTACGTATAAATATGGACTTCAATAATATAATATAACCTTGTCAGTTTAGGACTTAAGATAGTTACTTATTTATATTTGTCTTTGTTGGTCTTAGATTACTCGGTTTTGATTTGTGTCAAAACTTGATTGTTAACAAAGCTCAAAACCAAACACATTGTCCACAATTTCTTGAACAAGGAGGCATTATACTATCTAAGTGAAAATCATTTTTTTCTTTATTCAAATTTGTCATCTTAAACATTGTGTCATATCATCTATTTGGTGTAGTTATGCTACCAATTTGAGTCTAAAACACTTGCCAAATTATCTTTAAGTCCTTCATTAATAGTTTAAATTCAAAATTGCACTTTTCTAAGTTCATAAAGTTGATGTGTTAAATTAGGTTCACCATTTTCACTTGACTTGAGGGAACTTGGGTTCAATTTCCAATTTGGATCAAAGGCCATTCATAGACTCATTATCATTCTCATCATTAGAGGACTTAATCCATATTGCATATCGATCATGCTTTGAGTCTTAGAGCATATTTTATACTACCATTCATATTACCATGTGGTAGCATTATGTTACCCATTTGGTTTTAGTTTTATACTTAGGAATTCTTGCATGTTTCCACATCATGAATTTATTGGTTTGCATTATCTCCTTCCTAATTTGAAGGGATTTATTATAGTTTTTTAGTAACAACTTGTCTAAGTTGAATTATATTTTATGGTATTAACGTATCACAAAAATCTAGGCTTTGGTGTACTAGTTTTCACCTTGGATTTTTGAGTTATCATACCTCTTCCAATTCATACGATTTCAACTTTAGCTAAGGTTGAATAAAATTTTCAACATCATTCTTCTAATTGTGTGGTTCCATGCCACCCTCCTTTTATAGTCTCTTTGGTGCCTTAGTCAGTTTTTTGGAAGAAAGATCAAAATCCATACCTTGTTTAAAACATTTGCAAAATGTAGTCCAAATCTTGAAAAATGTAGAGAACATACCTTTCTAGACATGATGATAAAGTATAATCATATTGGGGTCTCTTGTGGCCTTAGTTTCAAGGTAGAGCATTGTTATGGTGGACATGAGTACTTTGTCTTGTTTGAAGATGTCACCCTATTCAAGTACATTTGTTAAATACCAATCGAATCCATGCCAATTTTTGTGTATCATCCTCATCTTTAACCTTTGATTTGCATGCTATACTCAAAGGTTAATATTTTAGCATATCCTCCTTCGATTTATGTACCACACTCAAAGGTTACCATTCTAGGTTATCCCCCTTTAGCTAATGTGAGTGAGCAAGCTCTGCAACATGTGAAGGTTACCATTTTAGTCTATTCTCCTTCATCATGTGCAAGCCCATGAGTTCCATAGCACATGAAGGTTAACCTAATTTTGTTGATCCCTTCTTCAATAGTATAATTTTTAGAGATACCATTTTTCCCACTAAACTAATTATTTCCCACTTTAAAAATTTTGAGTTGATCATTGATCCAAAATAAAAACCATTACCTCTTCAAGATCCATCTTATGAGGATAAAAATGTGTTTAAAATTGATATTTTACAACCAATTGTGAACCAAAACCATAATGTTATTTTTGAAACACCCATTTGTGACGAGTCAACTTGTGATGAATCACCTACTCATATTTTACCAATCTAAAAAGAGCCTCATCTCCTTGACAAGTCAGTCTCGATAGAGTTGTCTCTTGATCTTTTTACACTAATTGAGGAGTCTCATTTTGATAGACAAGATTTTTTTGAGTTATCCCTCGAGTGGTAACCTCTCTTTAAGGGGATTCACTTAAACAAGACAATCTGTGTTAAATGCTTCCTAGATGAATCACTTTTTATTGACCCTATTATGCCATCATAGGCCATTAATTTTTTGATACCAAGAATTCAACAAAATATAATTAAAGAAATAACCACATTAGATGAAGAAACAACATTAGAGTTAGGTTCCATTTTTGAACTGACATCAAATTTAGCATCAAAAGTAGAATCACTATTAGAACTGATATCAGATTTAGAGTCCCTTTACTTGGACTCAAATTTAGAAATATAGTACAATCATGGTTGTTACAACATTGGTTATAATTGCCTTTTGGATCAATTTGAATATATTTTTGATCCTTCTATGGTTTTTGAGGATGATTACTTCAGCATCAACACATGCTCCTAGTATCTTCTATGAGGATTGTGCTACCTTTCATCATCTCATTATTCTTTCCCATTATAACCATTATATTGACATTCCACCTCACACAAGCATTGAGTAGGACCGATAGAAGCATACTTTATTGAAATACATCCACGGTCACATACCATTTGCATAATATCAGGGGGACCAAGACCATATTTATTTAGAAGAACAATCTTTTATTGAAACCTTTTCGAAGGTACCAGGGGATAATCAAAGATTGAACTCAACATATTTTAGTAAAACCTTATTGAAGTGATATAAGACAATCAAATTCAAATGTTAACATATATTTGTGAAAACTTCTCAAAGGCACTAAGGGATAATAAGGACAAATTCATTGGTGAAAACCTCTTTGAGGAATAGATGAGCACAAAATTTCTTCACTACTTGATGAAGACATTATCAAAGAAAAAATCAATATAGCTTTCAATCTATAGCGTAATTAGATGGTAACTACTCTCAGGATCAAACAACAAAACAATCTAATGGTCCTATTGAGAGTATCTTTAGAGGTCTTCGACCCTGCCATAACCAAAATTATGTTGAATCCGAAATCAGTAACATTACATGTGACTAAAATTACTAATCTTCATTTGTTTCCCATTCATTATACACATCATCCACCTATTCATTACCCATTTATTCCATTTATCCCATGCCCAACATTACTCACCATCCTTGACAACACTTTCCTTTTTAGAGGATACAAAGATATCTTATCTTGATGTCTGAAGGAATTAGAGTCAATGACCAAGGAAGATCATGAACACGTTATTAAAATCTAGATCAACAACAAGTTCTGAATAGAGTATATTTTATGATGAGGTATTGGGTAGTAATTTTTATAGCTAGTCATTTCTAGTTATCTCACATGTTGACTAGGACATACATCTACATGTCAGCATGAGTAGTAGAACCATTTTCATTTTACTATGTATCATTTGCCATTACCATGCCTTGTTTCTTAGGGGAAACCCTATATAAAATTTCATTATATGTAGTATTATACCATTGTGTTCCATTTACCATGCTATTTGAATTACATTGACTTGAGATCCTTCAAGACTATGTAGGAAACACTCAATTTTTATTGAAGTCAGTTTAGTCACCTCTTCACCATGCTCTTGCCATTTTACAAGCCATTTATTAAGTTTGAATGCTCTCACCATTTTATGAGAAACTTAAGCCACACTCACTATTTTTCAAGCAAACTAAGCCATCATCACTTGGGGTCAACTTTGTTGCCACTATAGCCAATTATCTTATGATTATTTTCCTTATACCATTTTTATTATACCATTTCTCTACTATTGATCAAGGATTATTTTAAGCCATCTTGCTTATACCATTTTGATCTTGGTTCCTCTAGTTTATCCCACACTTTATGTGGGGGGATTCAAATTTAGTTCACCAATTTTATAATGTTGTGTTGAATGACAATCTATGGATAGTGACATTTGATCTGGTGAGTCATCTTTTCTCTATCATCTTAATTGGTATCTCTGATTATAACTGCCTATAGGAAAATTAGTATTGTATTGATACCCCAAATTATAACCATCTTTAGGAAAATAAAAATTATGACATTGTTTCCTAATTATAATTGCCTATGGGTAAATTAGGTATAATGCCTTTTCATCATATATTGCCGCATCTGGTCATTACTATTATCATTTGCCTTGCTATATGCCTTCATTTGTGAACTTGTTATGACCTGGTCAAATTTTCATCACCTTTTTTAGACAAAACTACTATGATTCAAGGTCATAATAGGATTACGTAGGTTATACTTGATTCATATTGAGGTCAACTTAGTCCCTTTTTCATTATGCTCTCACTATACTATGAGCATTTTAAGTTGGTGTGCTCTCACCATTTCATGAGCTGGACCATTGTATGTCTCTTAATCCTCAATTGAGTTGAGATATTTAGAAAATTCTAATTTTTTTAATTTATTTGATTATTTTTTGTTTAATTTATTGTTTGGTCTTGCTTCTTTGTTTTCTTTTCCATGTTCATCTTGATAGTCTACATACATCTTGATTATTTATATCTTGGTCTCATGTTGTTTAATTTGTTCTTGATTTGTTTTTATACATTCTTATTCTTACTTAAGTTTTGACTATTCATATCTTTATTTAAGTTAGGTTCATTTATGTTTATCATTTTATTTATCTTTGATTTTTTTATCTAAATTTAAATATCTGTAACTCTAGTTTTGGTCATTGCTTTACCATTATCTTTAGTTATAGGTATCACATTTGAACTAGCTCTGTGTACCTAAAATGCCATGTCATTATGATTTATTCATACTTATGATGCCTGATTTATTTTTCTATAGAAAGAACTTTGTGGTCTAGATTCAAGTCTTAACATCAACATAGCTCTGATGAATAGATCTTAAGATCACTATGCATAAACTAGGCTCAACAGGTTTAACACCTGAATCTATGCTTAGATGTGCATCTCTTCACATACATCACGAGTCTAATCAGTATTTGGTTAGTTTTCATCATCCCTCATTCCATTATCTCCTAATTTTGGGTGAAATACATTGGTTTGAGGTCCATTTAGACTATGTAGCCATCACTCAATTTCTATTGAGGCTAGCTTGGCTATCCTTATTCTTATTTTCATCTCTTTTATCACTTTGTGCATCTTGGTATGCCTGGTTTTTATGAATTTCACGACAATTACACCATCACATCTACTTTTTCACCCACTCACTTTAATTTATGTTTTAGGTTATATCCTTGAGATAATTAGTTACCAATTTGCCCATACTAGGGCATAACATTTAAACCATGTCACAAATTTAAATCAGCCCTATAGGGGAAATAACATTATTTATTATTTATCAATGATAAAAATTAGCCCTGATTCGATCAAATTTTATCTATTGGGGAATTTTTTATTATCATCTATTTGGAGACCATGTTCTCTTTTTCCTCTAATTCTAAGCCCTCCACACTTTTTCCCATGATGGCAATATTTTAGTGTGTAACTTGTCTCGAGATTGATCAATGTTGTAAGTGTAAAACTTGCACTTTCAAATTAGGTGCATTCAAAGTGTGTCATTTATATGTTTGGATTGAATCCTTCCCATTCCCCCATCTTTAGGGCACATTATACCTCTAATTATATTTTTATCATTTATGGTAACCATGTGTGTAAGCATCTCATCTAGATGTGATCTATTCCATGAGTTAATCTCTCACTTTCCCTCTCTTTTGGAGAGTCCATCCTTCTCTTTCATCCTCAAATATCCTCTCAAGGGAGCATCATGGGTTATTTCCATTTTCTTATTGATAACTTTTTCTTTGAAAATATGTTTCTTCACCTGAATGTCTTGCTATACCTTCTCAAACAAGGGAAAAATGTAGATATCTAATTTTTAACACCATTTGTGTTGAAATTATGAATCTTACTCAATTTATACTCAAATGCACAATTTAGTCAAAATTATTAAAATGTGTTAGATGGTTTGAGCTTTTCGTATACAAGTACTGATTTACACCAATGTATCCCTAAATGGAGAAATGGATTTTATGTGATTCCTAACTTTGATCAATTCATTTCAAGTCAAAATATTTATTTCACATTTTTGTACACATCACGTACCTTTGTTATTTTATGTTGGCAAAATCCTAAATGGGAATATAGTCTAAATTCATCTAACATCACCTTCCAATTCCTCTCAAATCACATTACAACCCTATTAATATGATTTTATTGCCATTTTGATTAATTGTGTACCGATTTCTAAAGAATTACACTAAAATTGATTAATCTTATTTAAACTAATTAATTCAAATCAAGAGTTTAAGTGGATTTTCTATGAAAGTTATTGATTATTTCATTATTGAAAATTGATTCTCAATATCTGCATTACCTAGTGACATGATCTATGGGGTGGCATCCATAATCCATAAATACAAAAAATATCAAGATTATGGTCACTCATGCCTAATTAATGCCCCTTATTCATAAATCATTATGAGGATATTTATGAATTTAATTACAGATATTAGATTAATTCATGGCCACACATCTCAATATTGAGATAGATAGTCATGATTGATCCTATACCATTTGAAAAATATATAAATAGATGGGGATATAACATCATTTTTAAGCTAAATTATTGTAAAATTATAATGCAAAATTGTCTCCCCAACTTTTTGTATTGATCATTGTGTTTTATTTGAAAGCTTCATTTGATAGGCTAGATTAGATATTTATTCTATTAAGCCTAGGTTATGTATAGTGTTCTTGAGGTAATGGAGGAGCAAAGTAGCCATTGTTGACAAAGACAAGAGCATTAGATTAAGAGGAGAGCATGCTTAGAGCTGATCTTAGGTGCTGAAATTGATTTGGGAAGGTAATTAGTATTGATTTCTTTCAATTTGTTCTTCATTATCATTATCAAACCCTGTTAGAATAGGTTGGATTTTCTTATTGAGTTTTTAATGCATTTTTATGGATTTATTGACTAATGCTTGACTAATAACCTTTATAATCCATCCTACAGTTAGGCACACCACATGGATGACTATCCATATTTTGTCAAATTTCTAGATCTATTTACTTTTAAAATTCATAAAAAAAAGTATTCATTGAAAAAATATAAAAAGTATAGGTCACAAACAAGAATATCTTATCGAAATATTCCCCAAAGGGTTTCAAAGAATATTAAATGCTTCTAAAAAATGGTGCATAACACGACCATCTATCTACTCTATTTTCTTAAAAAAGAGTTCCTCTTCAAATTTTAGATATTTGAATTAGTTATACCTAACCATTTAAAAAAAAAATAGTGTTTTAGAAACTAGATTCTAAATGTTACATTTCATGTAGTTATTCCATCTTCAAATTTGGAATGCAGATATCTCAAATTATCTACAAAAGTTGAGATTTTTAAAATTTAAAGAAAATTATGTCCACGAGTAGGTCCTTTTTTGTCTCCCAACTTTGTGCACTTACCCATATGTGAGGGTCATTTTATCCTTTTACAATAAGGTTATCATAATTATATATTTATTTAACACTAAAATCTAGATTGGGGAATCTAGGTTCAAGGGGTAAAGATAGCCTAGGACATAATAAATGTAGATTATCTCTAAAGCAAGCCAATTATTTGCACAACTTATATATAATAAATTTATTATGCTAATATGAAAATGATAGAAAGTGCAAATAATCTAGATATTACATTGATAATGAAATCACGTTATTGTTTTTATAATAATGTGATCACATTATTTATTAATACAATTATGTTACTAATGCGATTGTATTATCCATTAACATGATAACATTATATGTGATCATGTTATTAACGTGATAGCTCTATTTGAATTTTAATCAAATACCAAGCCTTTTTGGCTTAGGAATGTCTTGGATTCTTCAGCCAAGGCTTGGACCTATCAATCTATAGTCAAGTCTAAGAGTTATGATAAAAAACAAAACAATTCAACTTTAATTACCAAATACTCTATGCATTTCAATGGTAAAATTCAAAAACTTAATACCATCATGATGATCATGCTCTCCTCTTTTCAAAAATATGTTTTTTATAATTATTTGACTAATTTAAGGTTTCAAATTATGTTGATTTCTAATTATACTTTTTTTAGGCCACTACATGCTGCAAATATACATGCCTATCCATGTTAATATAATTTATTTTTCATTAATCCATGTGAAAAACAAGTTATATGGTCACAAACTAGCTTAATTCTACACACATTTAAAGAAAAACTAATTTTCATTTTTTTGAGGTAGTAAAGCATGCTGCACAGATGATTATCCATGTTTTTATTAGTTTTATGGATCTATTTACTTGTAAAATTCATAAAAAAAATTTCATTGAAAAAAAAATATAGGTCACAAACTATAATATCTTATCTAAATGTTTCCTAAATGGTTTCAAAAAATATTAAATGTTTTTAAAAAATTGGTGTGCTGCACGGTCATCTATCTATTCTATTTTCTTCAAAAATAGGAGTTCATCTTCAAATTTTAGATGTTTGACGTAGTTATACTTAACCACTTTTTAAAAAAATTAGTGTTTTTAAAACTAGACTTGAAATGCTACATTTCATGTTCTTACACCATCTTTAAATTTGGAGTGTAGTTATCTCAAATTATCTAGAGATGCTCAAAATTCTAAAATTTTAAGAAAATCATGTCTATTGGTAGGCCCCTTTTTATCCCCAAAATTTGTGCACCTACCCATATGTGAGGATTCATGTCTATTGGTAGGCCCCTTTTTATCCTTTTACAATAAGGTGATCACAATTATACATTTGTTTAACCCTAAAATATAGATTGGGGAATATAGGGTTAAAGTGGTAAAGATAGCCTAGGGCATAGTGATGGTAGATTATCTTTAAAATAGGCTAATTATTTGAACAACTTAGATAAAAGATATACTAAATTTATTATGCCAAGATGCTAAAGATAAAAAGTAAAACTATGCTTGATATTATATTGATAATGAAAATAAGATACTTAGCTAGTTTAGATGCTAATATAGATCTAGATTTGAAATAAACAAAAAATAGACTAGATCTAAATTCTGGGTTAGTCACTTAATTCTAGAAATTGTACCTTATAGCCACAGATACTTACATCAAACTAGGATGGTTTCATTAATTTCACCATCTAATTCAAACATAGATGTCCAATATAAATACCTAATAACATTATATGTGACCACCTAGATGCTTTTGGGTTTTATGTCACCTTCACTATGGTGCATTCAGATATGAGTCATGGACTATCGCTCCTTGTTAAATGAGAAAATTCTAGTTCTTCATATTCATAGTGGCTATGGGAAAAATGTGTTAGTGGGAACATGGTGTTGAGCTACTCCAAAGACCCCTCTATCAATAAGTGATACCTACATATCCAATACTATGAAGAGAGCCTCAACCTTATGTAGTTCTCTCTTACATGTTAGATTATGTGTATATCATGCAATGTGTGATAAAAAAGTACAATAGTGACCTAGCTTATAACTTGGAAAATATGGCCCATATAATACTCCTTCATTACTTTAGGCCTTGTTGTCCCTATGACTATTATGGAAATAGGAGAAAATATGGAAGCTTTGCTCACTTGAGTGTTTGATTGAGTGCTTTTGATAAGTTGCCTTGGTATTTTCTAGGTCTGTGCTAGGTGAGGAATGAATGAGGGTTGATCTTATATTTATACCAATCCTTTTGGAAAATATCTCAAATTAAAACACTTAGACTGACCATAGGAATACACTTCATTTGTAAATTGGATGACTTCAGGGCACTAGAAACTTGTGTTGGGTTAAGGCACTTGCATTGACATAGGCATCTTAATTAGATATAAGTGTCCAAGCAATTAGAAAATAGGTGCAGGTCCATAACTTGTAGAAATAGAAGATAAATAGGTTTATAACATTATGGGTAATATATAAGGTATAAGTCATCAAAATAACATTGGTCAAACTAAGAGATAAACAATTAGGCATAAAGAGATATTGTATGCGAGCCTTTTGGTAGTGGAAAAGGTCTAGAATTTGAAGGTATATCCATGATAGATATTTTTCAAGTGTACAAGACTGAGGTGCTATATAATTTAAAAATAGTGTCTACAACATTCCACTCATCCCAAAAGGGGGGGTATATTAGTGGAGGTATGTCATAGATACATGGTTCCACAGTTGACACAAAGGCGAAAATTTGATTTAGTTACACAATTTACATGATTCATATATACAATTGGGACATAATTCTATACATTTGGCAAATATTTGGAACATATTTTTTAAATTTTTTATAAATATTATATACATATGTTATAAAGTAGCAGTTACATTTTGATAGATACTTTGGATTGAGACACATTCAAGGTGCACATACACCAAATTATAGATACACCTTTTCAAATTTATACATTATTTACAATAAGCATGATGGGGGGGACACAAGTAGCATTTGTTCCTTCTTTTATTGACCAAGATTCACCAACCTTACTGAGATGTAACATTTGATCTTTATCTATTTATGGTAATTAGATCTATTGAGAATAGTGTGATCAAGATTCTATGCCCTCGATGGACTTGGCACTACTTCTATTCATTGTAGGTTGATATGGGTACACCATTTAACTTAGGTGAGATTAGCTAGATTGGTTATATGAGATAAATTTTACACTTGAGTGGTGTGGTTGAGATTTTATGTTCTCAACGAACTTGTCACTACTCCTAGTTTACTAAGTTGGGGGCATGATCACCTCCCAACCCTCTTTATATAGGATACATCCCCATGATGTAACACACTTGACTGCTTGTGGACTTATTTCATTTCCTAGATAGAAAATGGATTGGGTCCCAAGTACCCTTACTATTTCTCCATCCTCTATGATGAGGACATTATTCTAGAATACATCATTATTTGGCATACATATGGGTGTACTCTAACCATGATCTCTATTTCTTTATGGTATTATGCATTGATCATTTTCAGTTTATATATGCTAATTATACTATAACATGTTTTTGGTTATAGTATATGGAGCTACAAAAGAAAATATTAGAACTAACATGCACATACTTGGCACTACCCCTAGTTTACTAATATGGGGGCATGATCACCTCCCAACCCTCCTTATACAAGATAACATCCCCATGATGCAAAACACTTGACCACTTGTGGACTTGTTTCTTTTCCTACCAGAAAATGAATGGGGTCCCAAGTCACCATGTTATTTCTCCATCATTCATGACGAGGACAATATTATAGAAGACATCATTATTTGGTATACACATGGGTGTACTCTATCCATGATCTTTATTTCTTTATGGTATTGTGCATTGATCATTTTTAGTTTATATATGCTAATAATAATATAACATGCTTTTGGTTATAGGATATGAAGCTATGAAAGAAAAGGTTAGAATTACCATGTAATTATAGGGTTTATTTTCATTCCTAGGTTTGAACTTCCTTTAATTATATTAATTTATTTCCATCCTTATATATTAGTATATCAAATGGTGGGGGGGGGGGGGGGGTGGATGTAGATACCCATATTTGGTATAATATCTATTATATATTATCTTTTTGCTTAGTTTTTCACATATAGACATTTTGATGGAAGAATGGTTACTTAATGGCATGGTCTCACATGGACACCTTGGGCCTCATGTCCTTTTTATTGTAATGTGATGTATTTTTTTAGTGTTTGAATATTGTGTTGTAATGTTTTCACCTTGTGGAAGGGATCCCTATTATTGATTTTGTTTGTTATGTATTCTGAGTACTCAGACACTTATGTTAAGGGTTGGACATTAGTATTGATGATAATGTCCTATTCCCAATACAAGTGTCCTATCTTTTTTAATTCTCTATTTTAATCCTTATTACTTTATGATTGTCATGAAAGGGCCCTTATGTTTGTCTATTGTTAACTTTTGCATGCTACTAGGTTTTCAATTTAAAATAAAAAAGATCACTATATGTATAAATTATATTTGGTTATGAAGTAAGTTTTCTAAATAAAAACATACATTTTTAGTCAAAAAGAGACTAATCTAGGCCTTAAATTAGACTTGCATAGTGTTAAGCTTCTAAAGTATTACAAAAGGTCAAATTGCACTTGCATTACTTGTACTAAGGGTTGTAATAGGAGAAAGAGTATATAGTCACATAATCATCATTACACACATACTAATATGAGTAAGAACTACATGCGAGTCTAAGTCCCTACTTGGAGAATTAGATATGTTAGCATCAATTAGAAATGACATGGATTGTTAGGGTTAGCTTAACTCACATGTTAACCCCTTTTTATTGAGTTAAGGGTGTTGAATTTGAAGAACTAGGGTTTTTAGCTACAAGCAGTGATACAAATCCTACACATGAAATTAAGGTATATAAATAGGAAGGAAAAAAATCACACCTTGATACCATGGGTAATATATATAGGACATTTTTATTAATCTATGGACATTAGCATCGATGCAAGTATCCCCATGCCAATAAAAGTATTCAGGCCTAAAAAACCATAAAATCCCAAAACAAATGGAATACAAAGTTGGGAAACAAACCTATGAGAAGATCTAATAAATGTGATAGATTCAAATAGATCATCAAATAAGATATAATTTCTTCTAACTCTAAACCCCCATAGTCTCATAATTATTATGATATTTATTGCACAAGTTTAATTACATTTATTGTCAAATATTGTATGATACTATTTGAATCTAAATTTTACTATTGATGCACTTAAATGTTTTTATTATATAGGTTATTTTATTATAATCCTAAAATAGAAGAACTCTACAATATGTGTGTAATCAAGAAATCATAGGAACATAAGACAACATGCAATAAATCTATGTGATAGTTATAACCCAATGCATATATCCATGTAACATGCAAGATGTAGATAATAACAAGATATAATTAATCCATGTAAGTGGACATATATTATAAATGGAAATATGGGAAACATATTACCATAAGTTTTATATAGATATATGTACCCAATATAAGGCATACTACCAATGTGAAAATTCCCCCTAAGATGTGGGCATACAAGTAGCCACATAGCATTTTAAAATCCATGATCATATGAAAATTGTATATCCTACATCTCACCCACTCAAATAATATTACAAGAAGTATGTGTTTAACATGCATATGTAATTTTTTTTTAATTTTATTTTTTTATTTTCATGTTTTCTATTGTTTTTACATTTTGTAAATTCATACAAGAAGTATTTACATCACACAAAGTGAAATCCAAGTGCACACAAGAAGAAGTAAAGTAATTAAATCAATTGAGATTAAAATCCAAGGGCACATTCAAGAGAAGAGTGAAAATATGAAATCCAAAGGGCACAATCAAAGGGAGATAAATAAGGTAATCAATCAAACCATAGGGTAAAAATGTAGAATAAAGGAGAAGAGGAAGATTCCAAACAACCTAAAACTTCCCTCAATACTCAATACAAGCTATGACATAAGATATAGATATATATATTGTCATCATCAAGAAGTTACACAAGTATTTGTAATGGGATAAATGATCAAAGGGCAAGGGCCAATGCATCATAGAAAGTAACATACTCTAATTTGATATAAGACTGTCAATACAAATATAAGGAAAAATATAAATGTCAAATCTAGAAGTCAAGGCATGGCATAAACTTGAGGAAGACACATGAAAGGCCCAAAAAATAAAAGAAAGAGGTTATGAATATTAATAAACTTAGTAAAATAAGGATATATTTATGAAATAAAAAATACAGGTTAGCATGGATAATTGATAATCTCATCTATAATGTGAAATATTAGTCTATAAGAATCAAACATGTCATTGAAAGTACCAGAGAAGTGGTTGCAAGTAGTGCAACAACCTAAATCATCATCTCAAATAAAGATATGGTGATAGTGGGCTCAAGGAGCCACACAAACCTCTAAAAGAAAACATGTATTAGTGTGGATATGTCTTGGTATAGTTTAACTCTTAATAGGTGCTTTGATATGAACTATTGTAAAAGGTTGTAAATCAATCTTTGGATGTGGTGGATTAGGAACTATATCTCAATGTAGTGTAAATGTAGGTTATGTATGTATAATAAATGCATATAAAAAACTCATGGAGGATATATGGGTATGTTGCTCCTAAAAATTAATAAATGGGTATGAACATAATCAAATAAGCTCACAATATATGTGTGGATATGATTCCCATTGAGGAAATATATAGGATCCATAGAATGGAAAATGTAGTAAGATGTCTTAGTCAGTGAAAGATATATCCAATGAATAATTCATGAGGAATGTGATGGTATAATGCCCCTAATGCTAATGTATAGGTCAATATGAGCATAATGATATCCTAGAAGTAGATGAGAT